>CM059444.1:36782073-37349573 GCA_030390025.1 Squalus acanthias | reverse complement strand
TTAACGTAGTAAAACATCCCAAGTGCTTCACAGGAGCGTAATCAAACAAAATTTGACACCGTGCCACATAAGGGGAAATTAGGGTAAATATTTTAAGGAGCGTCTTAAAGGAAGAGAGGTAGAGAGGCGGAGAGGTTTAGGGAGGGAATTCCAGAGCTTAGGGCCTCGGCAGCTGAAGGCACGGCCGCCAATGGTGAAGCGATTAAAATCGGGGATGCGCAAGAGGCCAGAATTTGAGGAGTGCAGATATCTCAGAGCATTGTAGGGCTGGAGGTGGTTACAGAGATAGGGAGGGGCGAGGCCATGGAGAGATTTGAAAACAAGGTTGAGAATTTTAAAATCGAGGCATTGCTTAACCGTGAGCCAAGGTCGCAGAGGTGAATACACTGTGTGCAAATCCACTAAACCATTCAAACCCCTTTATTTGATATTTTTCTCAAATCTTTCATTCAGCAGAGAAGAGTGCAACTTAGCGGGTAACCGAAACATCTGTGACAATGATGTACGACTGAAATATTAATAGAAATAATAGAAATATATAGATTCACTATTGCGTACAATGTGTCAAAAACAAATAAATTATTGCACAGAAGTAGCTGCCAACCGAACAGTGATTGTAGTGTTTGCGATGTTCTGCTGGAAATATTTGGATCAATGTATACATTTCCTAAGCAATTTGCTCGATACATGCACATTAGGTCAAAAGTACCACTATTAAAAGGAAAGGCAAAAAGAGAGAAGGAAATGAGAAGGATAATTGCAGGGAATAAAATTTTAATGACAGTGGCCACAAAAAGTACCAGTTCCACAGGTAACTAAGATCCAGACAAGCAATGGGGGAAACCACTAAACAATATAGGTCAATTATTAATAAGAGAATGAAAGGATGAAAAGAGACAGTTAAATGATATTCAATTTTTTTGGCTTTTGTATTAATAACTATTTGATTTGTCAGAGAAAGCAATTTGCCAGCATTGTTCATTACAATAGTTAGAAGATAAAAAAAGCTAAAAGTGCAAGAATTAATTAGATAAAGCAGCAGCTTTTAAAGCCAATACCTGCAACTTTAATTTGAAAAAGAAATTAATTCAGAATCAAGCTTTATGGTATAATTTTCAGTACAAGAATGACTATGAGGGACTTTCTAAAGAAGCGACAAGTTAGTATGCTGAAGTAGCACAATAAGGACTGTGTGAATGCTTAGAATCCAACATCCCTCCATATACTGCAGCAAGAGATTGAAGACAGTCACACCACAATTGAAACAGTTCCTGGTTGATTCAATACAGATTCAACTATTTAGCCGCAACTTAAAATGTCGCAGTGACAGCCATCTTCACACTTCCAAGATTAGGCAACTGAAAAATGATTTCTCAGCGTTCAGCCTGTCCCCAACACCCCCCCGAAATGAGCAGGTGGGAGGGAGTGTTGGCAACAGTGGCTGGGCAGTAAAATATCATATTTCAGTACATTAGCTTGAAAAATGTTGCAATAATGGCTACCCTATGTGATCATAAGACATTAAAAAAATATATATAAAAAATAAATAAAAATATATATTTATTTATTTATTTATTTCAATTAAATACAACGGGCCCGATTTGCAGGAATGCTCAAGATAAAAGCTACTGTGAAGACTTAAGAGTATACCAAAGGAATTAAAATGTTATTGCACTGCAATCCAGTTTCAAATTATATACATTTCACAAATGACAAATGAACAATGTTTGTATAATGATTTTATTTAGAACAGTCAGTACTACACATTAAATAAATGCAGGCGTTATTCAGATTTTTGAAAAACTTTACACTAAATGGACCAGTGAGTGGGATATACAATATAACGCAAGAAAAATGCCGAGCGTTATCTACAGACCAGATATAAACGTTTTAAATTGCACTTGAAGGGTGAAGACACAGCAAAGATACTTGAGTTATGGTATTTTTTCCATAGGTGCGGAATATCCATCAGGCTCAAGATGCTGCGTGCGTCAGTGAATTAGGAATATCTTTTACACGCGTACTTAAGCATCTCCTCTCCCCCAGTCAATTTTAGCTCAATTGCTCCACTATTTATACTAACTTTCTCTGGACATGCAAATAATGTTCCATTCAGTGCCAGTGGGTCGCACAAAAGTAACGGAAGTATTTCATTGCTGCATAATCACTAACAAAAACAGCAATTTGTTTCAGCTATGTAACATGAAGCACCACATCAGAAACTGTACATTATTGTTGATTGTTGGCATTTCACTAAAGCAACTGTTTTCATAACTCAGCAGCCCTGTGAACACCAGTTAGGAAGGTCTATGTACCAACTGGAAATAAAATTCCAGTAGCACATCAAAGGTCCAATATTCTACAGGCCATTAATCAGATCAGGTTCCAAACTATTCTGAAACACACAGTCCAACATGTGGACAAAAGCCACAAAACACTTGAGGTTATTCCTCTTTTAAGTTTCACTCATGATGTAGCTTATCTGTGCAGCCAAAAACAGAAAAAACAAACAGAAAATGTCCAATTCTGCCAGTTCTTTCAGTGTATTAAAGATCAAGAACGCACATATGCAGCAGCTATAAATGAACTGTGATGGTCTTTCAAAACAGTCAATGATCACTGGAACCAATGTCACAGGTGAAACTACTGTTTATTCTATGGTCACATTACTACTGTAAAACTTAATATTTTGGTGATTTGAAATACAAACCTATTTTGTTGCATTCAGTATTTTACAGACATCAGTATTTAATGAAGACTAATCAAAATATGAACATTTTTCCATGTTGGAAATTATATTCTTTCGGGCACTTCTGATTAGTCAATTGCCTGCAGCACTCATTTGTTTTATCCTTCCTTTTATCGATCATACCTGCTTTTTAAAAAGAAAATTACTTTGGAAGCATCCATGAAATGTTCTTATGCACTTTCACCTTGAAGTAAAATTTAGTCCTGCTGGTTTACCAAAACAGTTAACCACAGGGATAGCCAGAGTTTTAATTTGATATAAAGTTCTCCTCCCACTCCCCCCCTCAAAAAAATTGCAACTCCCTGCCCATGCTTCCCAAGAATGCTCCAACATGCTGCACAGAGTACTGAGACACAGATCTGCACAATGATTACCAACATATGAAAAACGATGGACACAGTTTCTTCATGATGGACTCTTCACATAGCTGAAAAATACCCCTAAAGAGCGGAAGTTCCACTTATACAGTCAAGCAACCATGGTCAACATACGAGATAAGATGGAATATAAAACTAAAGGAAATGGCTTACACCAACGCCAAGAAAAATGGTAATCCAGCAGACTGAGAGAAATATAGAAGGCAACAAAGGGACGCAAAGAAAATATTAAGAGCTGTAATAACGGAATTCGGAAAAAAAAAACTTGCAAGTAATATAAAGGCTAAAAGTTAGAGTTTTTATAAATATATTAAGAGTAAGAGAGTGGCCAAGGGAAATGTGGGCCCATTAAAGACAGACGCAGGTGATACTGTAATAGACAGCAAGATAATGGTAAATTTCTTAAACAAGTACAGGAAACTCTCATTTAAACGGCACCTAAATATCCGGAATTCTCTATTAACCGGCAAAATTCATACTCCGAAAACTCCTCTCAAATAACCGGCAATGTTTCCGAGTCAGAGTCCGAGTCTCCCGCGAACGCCGAGTTAGTCAGTGGGGGTAGTTCTCCAAAGTGCCACTACTCGGCTTCCTGGCGCTGTCGGAAGTCCGAACACTGCAATAACAGGAGTCTGATTCTCCTGCGCTGCCGGTAGTCTCTTCTGATCCACCATTTTACTGTGTGTCTCCCGCGCTGCTGGTAGTCTCTTCCTAGCCACCATTGTTCTGTGTGTCTCTCCATCTTTAATCGGGAATTATCTCCCCCATCTTGCATTATGGAATTCCCAAAAGCTGGTCCAAGCAAAAGGAAGAGAGTGGTCTTAACTTTAAAACAGAAAATCGAGATATGCCAACGACTAGAAAAGGGGAGAGAAGCGTATCAACATTATGAATGAATTCAAAATCGGTTCGTCAACAATCTGCGACATCAAATCGCAGAAGGATAAGCTGCTCAAGTTTTATTCAAGCTCGGAGACATCTAAGAGTGTAGAGAAACGGCGTACGCTTCGTAAGCCTAAGCTTGAAGAGCTGGATACCGTGCTTTATGAATGGTTTTCTCTTAAGCGTTCAGAGGGTGTTCCAATTTCCGGACCCATGCTAATCGAGAAAGCGAAGGATTTCTACGAAAGGATGGAGCTCACTGACAAGTGTGCTTTCTCCAAGGGATGGCTAACGTGCTTCAAGTTACGGCACGGGATACGACGACTCGATATTTCCGGGGAGAAGAAATCAGCTGATCACGACGCCGCAGAAGAATACTGCGATTATTTCAATCGGATTGTGCAGCAACATGATCTGTCGCCAGCACAGATATATAATGCTGATGAAACTGGCTTGTTTTGGAGGTTTTTGCCAGAATCAACGCTTGCTGGGGCTAGTGAGGCTAATGCTTCATGTTACAAGAAAAATAAAGATCGTGTAACCGTGCTAACATGTGCGAACGCTGCTGGATCACACCGGGTTAAACTTCTTGTTATTGGGAAGTATAAAAATCCCCGTGCATTTAAAAATGTGAGGCACTTACCTGTTGAGTACAAAGCTCAAAAAAATGCTTGGATGGATAAGGAAATCTTCTCCTATTGGTTCCATCATATTTTTGTTCCATCTGTGAGGGAACATTTCCGTAAAATAGGGAAACCTGAAGATAGCAAATGCATTTTATTGCTTGATAATTGTAGAACCCATCCGCATGAATCCAAGTTGGTTTCGGGAAATATTTTCACCATTTATTTGCCACCAAATGTAACTTCTCTCATACAACCCATGGACCAGGGCGTCATCCAAAATCTGAAGTGTCATTACAAGAAAGACTTCCTACGTAAACTGATAAACCAAGATGACAATATTCATGCATTTCAGAAGGAATACAATATTAAAGATGCCATCTATAATGTTGCATGTTCCTGGAACTTTGTGAAAGGACACACTCTGAGGCAAGCCTGGCGCAAATTGTGGCCTTCTGTAATGTTTGCTGAAGGTTCTTCTTCAGAGGAGGAATTTCATGGGTTCAATGTTCGTCCCAAGAAGAGTACAATAATGGAAATGGCTGGAATGGTGAAAAATGCAGGCCCAGCAAACCCTCTACGTCACCTCAGTGAAAGTGATATCGAGCAGTGGGTTGATGCAGATAGAGAAGTTGGTGTTGTGCATATGCTAAGTGATGATGAAATAATTGAGAGTGTTTTGAATCCAAAGAAAGAAAAGGAAAGTGAGATGGAAAGTGAAGAGGATGAGATTTCTGAAGAGAACAAGATTTCTTGGGCTAAAGCTGCAGAAGGATTTTCTTCAATCCTCCAATTTGCTGAAAGGCAGCCTTGCTACTCTGCCCAAGAAGTTATGCAACTCCATATTCTGCATTCCACGTTTCTACAGAAAAGGCAAGAGTCCACTAAGCAAACCGACATCCGCAACATGTTTAAGAAAGCTTCCAAAAGAGTCGAAGCAGCGGAAGTGCCTGAAGAATCAGTGGAATCTGTGGAAATGCATGATCCTGATGACCCAGCTGGCATGGATATTCCTGATGAACCAGCTGACTTGGAATAAGTGTACAGTCAACTACAGTACTGTATACAGTCGTTTATAAGTTTTGTTTTACTGTTAAGTAATTAAAGAGTTATGATTACCCTCAACTGGCAGTACTGTACTTAATCAAGCATCTTCCACCATCCATTTAACACAACATTCTGTAGGTGAGTACCCAAATACTGTATACTGCACATTTCTTGATTTTTTTATTTTTGTTTGTTAAAAATAGCCTCGGTAGATATAACTCTCTGTTATCCGGAATTTTGATTCAACTGGCACCACCCCGGTCCCGTCGGTGCCGGATACCAAAGAGTTTCCTGTACTTGTTCTCTACTGTGAAAGCAGATACAGAGAATAAAATACCAGTCAGTGATAGAGGGAAACTAAAAATAAATCAAGAGGAGGAACTTATTGGATTCAATATAAGTAACAAAATGGGAATAGAGAAAATAATGGGACTTAAAATAGATAAATCTCCAGGAGCTGATGGTTTCCACCCTAGGGTATTAAAAGGTGAGGGAAGTGCAGAAAGGTTAGTCTTATCTTTCAAAGGTCTCTTGATTCAGGAATTATGCCATTAGATTGGAAATTTGCTAATGGCACTCCATTATTTAAGAAAGGTGGGAGAAAAACCAGGTAACTACAGGCCTGTCAGTTTAACATCAATTGTGGGGAAGCTACTGGAATCTGTCTTTAGGGATAGAGTGACTAGGCACGTGAATAAATATGAGCTGATCAGAGAGCGCAAGCATGGCTTTGTTAAGGGTAAGACATGTCCGACAGAGAAACTATTTCTTCTGGTGCTGGAAATCAAGAACAAGGGGACATAAATTTGAAATTAGAGCGAGGCCATTCAGGAGTGAAATCAGGAAGCACTTTTTTTCATAAGTAGTCAAAATTTGGAACTCTTTCCCCCAAAAGGCTGTGGATGCTCGGACAATAGGAGCTTTCAAGACTGAGATCGATAGATTTTTGTTAGGTAAAGGCATTAAGGGTTATGAAGCAAAGGTGGGAAAATGGAGTTGAGGTGCAGATCAGCCCTGATCTAATTGAATGGCGGAGCAGGCCCAAGGGGCTGAATGGCCTACTCCTGTTCCTAAAAGCTTTTCCCATTATCACCACAGTTGACCACAATCCTCTTTTCCATTAACCTTTCAGCTGCTTTAATAGCAGCCTTGGTTTTTTTTTAACTGTTTGCTTTGTTATGTATTATGTGCCTTTAATTTATAAAAGCGTTTTTGTTTACATCTTATTGCTCTTTGTACACGAAATGATTCCCTACATAGCAAGCTCCTGATCGCAACTATACCGCCAAGGAATATTTAGTGGAAACCAGGCACTTCTCAGAGGAAGAGGAATGATACAAAAAGGTAGGCCAATCACCATGGAGCACTCATTTAATCCTCCTAGTGACTGTTTACACAGTGGTACTGGCTGGGTTTGAGTGTTAATGGATGTGCTCAATGCATGCAGTCTGGTTCATCTGGCCATACACACCGAACTAGCAGAGATACCCTTAGCAACACAAACAAGGGCGCATCCATTTTGCTGTTGTTATAGAAACAGCAGCAGCAAAACAGTGGAGGGGAAAAGAGCAGATTAAGACACATGGGGGGTGGTTGCAGTTGAGGAACACTGGATACAAAATTAAAAGTTATGGTTACACCCCTTATCAATTTTGCAGTGCCACAATGAGTAAGTTTTGCTTCAAGATATCAAACATACAGGTGGTTAAATGTATCCTCTGTGTGCAACTGAGTCAAACAGACAAGGAAGGTCCTAGATTTAATCCCTGGTCTGTGGCAAGCCAATTCCTCTCAGCCAGTTCACACCAGGAATTAAAATTCCCAGCCTTGAAAAATATTTTGGAGCATCACCCATTGTCAAGGTTTCTTTTCCCCTCATTTTTCCCCCTCCTCCATTGAAGGTAGTAACTCATGCTGGGTTTGGGCTCCACAGGCAATGGCAGTCATCCAGTAGTTTGAGCATTCTTCATCCATGAACCTAGTCAATGGCTGCTGGCAGACAATTGAACAATATGAGGGTTTCACAGCAGAGCCCAATCCTGTCCTTATGCATGTACATATCCACATACTTTCCAACACAAAATACTAGATAGCAATCAAGGCTGGGAAAATTGGCTGCCTCTGCCTTTTTAAACTGGAAATATTGCGAACAATTTCTGTGTCCCAATCACCGACCCTGCTGAGATTAACTAAATTTGTACAGGGAGACCCAAGATGAACCCTAGAACTTTATTTGTCTTCATGGCTCATCATAAAATCATTTTGTGCTTTTACCCACCAACCCTTCTGGGAAATCTTAACTTGGCATTTTTGAATAACACACATCTGAAATAGATGGATGTCAGGCAATTCTCCATGAGAAAGGCAAGTAAAAAAGATCAGTGGCCTAAATTACTTCATGTCACTCTTGCTCACCTTCTATTGGTAGCATAAAATCAAAAATAAAAGACAATCCAAACTCAAGTGTGTGAAGGGAAAACAGATTATGAGTGTAAGCTTGCAGGGAACATAAAAACTGACTGTAAAAGTTTCTACAGATATGTGAAGAGAAAAAGATTGGTGAAGTCAAGCGTAGGTCCCTTGCAATCAGAATCAGGGGAATTTATAATGGGGAACAAAGAAATGGCAAACCAATTAAATACATACTTTGGTTCTGTCTTCACAAAGGAGGACACAAATAACCTCCCAGAGATATCAGGGAACATAGGGTCTAATAAGAGGGAGGAATTGAATGAAATCAGTATTTGTAGGGAAATGGTGTTAGGGAAATTGATGGGATTGAAGGCCGATAAATCCCCAGGGCCTGATAATCTACATCCTAGGGTACTTAAGGAAGTGGCCCTAGAAATAGTAGATGCATTGCTTGTCATCTTCCAAAATTCTATAGACTCTGGAACAGTTCCCATGGATTGGAGGATAGCTAATGTAACCCCACTATTTAAAAAAGGTGGTCAAGAGAAAACGGGGAATTATAGACCGGTAAGTCTGACATCGGTAGTGGGGAAAATGCTAGAGTCCATTATAAAAGATGTAATAGCAGAGCACTTGGAAAACAGTGACAGGATCGGACAAAGTCAACATGGATTTACAAAAGGTAAATCATGCTTGACTAATCTACTGGAATTTTTTGAGGATGTAACTGGTAGAATAGATAAGGGAGAACCAGTGGATGTGGTGTATTTGGACTTTCAGAAGGCTTTCGATAAGGTCCCGCATAAGAGATTAGCGTGCAAAGTTAAAGCACACGGGATTGGGGGGTAAGGTACTGTCTTGGACAGAGAACTGGTTGGCAGACAGGAAGCAAAGAGTTGGAGTAAATGGGTCTTTTTCCGAGTGGCAGGCAGTGACTAGCGGGGTACCACAGGGATTGGTGCTAGGACCCCAGCTATTCACAATATATATATATATATGATCTAGACGAGGGAACTAGATGTAATATCTCCAAGTTTGCAGACGGCACAAAGCTGGGTGGGCGTGTGTGCTGTGAGGAGGATGCAGAGAAACTCCAGTATGATTTGGACAGGTTGGGTGATTGGGCAGATGCATGGCAGATGCAATATAATGTGGATAAATGCGAGGTTATCCACTTCGGTGGCAAAAACAGGAAGACAGATTATCTGAACGGCAATAGATTGGGAAAAGGGGGAAGTGCAACGAGACCTGGGTGCACTTGTACACCAGTCGCTGAAGGTAAGCATGCAGGTGCAGCAGGCGGTTAAGAAGGCAAATGGTATGTTGGCCTTCATAGCGAGAGGATTCGAGTACAGGAGCAAGGATGTCTTGCTGCAGTTGTACAGGGCCTTGGTGAGACCACACCTTGAGTATTGTGTGCAGTTTTGGTCACCTTATCTGAGGAAGGATGTTCTTGCCATGGAGAGAGTGCAGCGAAGATTCACCAGACTGATACCTGGGATGGCAGGAATGACGTATGAGGAGAGATTGGGTCGATTAGGCTTATATTCGCTAGAGTTTTGAAGAATGAGAGGGGATCTCATTGAAACTTATAAAATTCTAACAGGACTAGACAGACTAGATGCAGGAAGGATGTTCCTGATGGCGGGGGAGTCTAGAACCAGGGGTCACAGTCTAAGGATAAGGGGTAAGCCATTTAGGACTGAGATGAGGAGGAATTTCTTCACCCAGAGAGTGGTAAACCTGTGGAATTCTCCAACACACAAGGCAGTTGAGGCCAATTCATTAAATATATTCAAGAAGGAGTTAGATAAATTTCTGAAGGCTAAAGGGATCAAGGGATATGGGGAGAAAGCAGGGACAGGGTACTGAATTTGGATGATCAGCCATGATCTCATTAAATGGCGGAACAGGCTCGAGGGGCCGAATGGCCTACTCCTGCTCCTATCTTCTATGTTTCTATTCAAGTCTGCCACTTTATTTTTTACTGTTGTTTCTTACCCCCTCCCCCTTAATTGCCCCTCCACCATGTATTATTTCCCCAAGAGGAGGATACATAATCTGCTCCTAGGCTTTCATCGGCACCCACTTTGTAATCAGTGAAGGATGGCTCACCCTCAAGGATTTTTCCTCTTCCACTTTGAAAATTGCATTTAGCTTCCTTTCGGCATCTCTCCTGGACAACACATCCCAGTTCAGTTGGTGGTGGGAATAAAAGTTACTAGTACAAATCTACATGGTAGTGTGATTATGCACCACCTGTATTCATCTGCAATTATTTATCAATTTTATGCGGGTAATGTCAGTGGATTTGTCATTTGATAGATTTTTATATGGTTTTGTTTTCATTCAGTGATATTAACTCAGGAGTTGGAAGGTTTCTATGGGCCAGAGTCAGGATCATTAATTGTCCACTGTTGTATATTTCTGCAGTAATTTTTTAAAAAACTGGCTGAATTTTTTTTCCTTGTTTTAAAAAAAAACCAGAAGGTTCAAGTTACAAGGCAATAGTGAGAACTCACCATTGCAATTTTCAGGAACAATATGTCAGGCTGTGACAGCAGTGCACACAATGTTGCCTTGGTTACGGATCTATGTGGCGCTGTGTGGTAGATTTTATACAAATGTTTTAAAAAGTGAATTTTGAGCTTATCAAGGTGTAGAATAGCAGTGGTGAAATATTGAACATTTTCTACTTTTTGTATCTGCTGGCAGCCAAAGTCAAATAGTCCCATATCAGCTAAGTACAAATTAGATAGAAGATACAGCTTCCTCTACTCAGCATGGCACACAGCCTCACTGCACACCAGCATGACTTTCCACCTCCGGCATCCCATAGCTTCTACAAGCTCTGAGCAAGGCTGGCAATTAGCACTAAATTATCGGAAGTTTTGTGTTGTGGATTCATGACTATGAACTAGAATGGGATTGCTCAGACTCAGATTTTAGGCCCTTACAGCCATTAGAAAGAGAGATTTGCATTCTACCCAGCTGGAGTAGATTCAAATCCAGATCCCAGTGGTTTAAAAAAAAGCTGCATACAATCCCAACAATGCAAATAACTTTAATTCAAGTGTTTTTGGTATCACAGTTTATAAGATATTGCACGAGCAGCATTTCATTACTCGGCATATGTTGATGTTGTGAGTCTCTCAATGCCCACAATGTATCAGGTCTCACAAGTGAAATAGATGCTGTTAGGCCATTACCTCTGGTGCCCCCCAAGGATCTATCCTTGGCCCCCTCCTATTTCTCGTCTGCATGCTGCCCCTCGGTGACATCATCTGAGAACACAGCGTCAGTTTCCACATGTACACTGACGACATCCATTTCTACCTCATCACCACCTTTCTTGACCCCTCCACTGTCTCTAAATTGTCAGACTCTAGTTCTAGATGAACAGAAATTTCCTCCTAAATATTGGGAAGCCCAAAGCCATTGTCTTCGGTCCCCACCACAAACTCGGTTCCCTAGCCACTGACTCCATCCCTCTCCCTGATAACTGTCTGAGGCTGAACCAGACTGTTCGCAAACTTGGCGTCATATTTGACCCCGAGATGAGCTTCCGACCACATATCCGTGCCATCACCAAGATCGCCTATTTCCACCTCCGGAACATCGCCCGACTCCGGCCCTGCCTCAGCTCATCTGCTGCTGAAACCCTCATCCATGCCTTTGTTACCTCTAGACTTGACTATTCTAATGCATTCCTGGCCAGCCTCCCACGTTCTACCCTCCGTAAACTTGAGGTCATCCAAATCGCGACTGCCCGTGTCCTAACTCACACCAAGTCCCGTTCACCCATCACCCCTGTGCTCGCTGACCTACACTGGCTCCCGGTTAAGCAACGCCTCAATTTTAAAATTCTCATCCTGATTTTCAAATCCCTCCGTGGCATCGCCCCTCCCTATCTCTAATCTCCTCCAGTCCCACATCCCCCAGGATATCTGCACTCCTCTAATTCTGGCCTCTTGAGTATCCCTGATTTTAAATCGCTCCACCATTGGTGGCCGTGCCTTCAGCTGCCAAGGCCCTAAGCTCTGGAATTCCCTCCCTAAACCTCTCCGCCTCTCTACCTCTCATTCCTCCTTTAAGACACTCCTTAAAACCTACCTCTTTGACCAAGCATCTGCCCTAATATCTCCTTATGTAGCTCGGTGTCAAATTTTGTCTGATAATGTTCCTGTGAAGCGCCTTGAGACGTTTTACTACATTAAAAGGCACTATATAAATACAAGTTGTTGTTGCTGCACCAGTAGGCTGTTTAAAAATCGAGAACATAACTTATTTTTAAAACATTACAATTAGAATTATTTGTATGTGACCAATATCAGTGGTTCTCGTGAATGATGCAGTATGAACATCTCGGCTCCCAATGACTGCCAGCCATTCTTGTGGCATCACAAGATATTCACATGCCTAAAAATCATGTCAGTGAAACACTATCGAATAAAAATAGAATCTTACAGACTTGTAAATATTTTCGCAGCAAACTGCTAAACGGCGGCTATTTCATAAACGAGAAAGATTGACATATTTGCTTTGACACCCCATAAACCTAAAGGCACATTTAAAAAAAAACACGAAGCACCTCTGATCGATTAAACGATATGGAAATGACAGTCCATAAATGCTTCCAACAAAAGTCTTCAATGGGTTAACACCAATATTGTCTGGACTGCCTTTTTTTTAAAAAGAGAGAGGGCTCACCCAAAAACCGAGATTGCAGCCAAACTTGACATCGGCCAACCCATCCGATTGGTCAAAATAATCTAGATCTCGAATTTTTAACTTGCTGGATGGTCTGTGAAACGTCAATCAAAATAAACCCCACCATCCCCACAACCAGGTTAGGTAGAGGCAGCAGATTCCGCGGACCCATCAAACACCATGCTAGATGGAGAGGGCTGTGCCCAGGAAACCGCCTAGAAATCAATACCTTCATTAAACCTTCTAGTTACTTTTAAGGAAATGTGATTTCCCCCACCACCCCCAAAAAAAACACCCGAAAGATACAGTAATGACGATCTCAAATACATTAAAAAGCACCGGAATGTCCAACCATTTATTCTGGCAATGGGCGTTTGCTCTACTCATTTTGCTTTAGCAATGCACAATATCGCTAATATAAATGGCATTTTGAGGCCTTCTGTTGAAGAAAAATACGCACTTAACGTTGATTAATTTGTATTTAATACACTAGCAAAATATCACGTTCCCGTTGCCTTGATTTACAAAAGATGTCTCGCCTTCCCTTGAAGCTGCAATAATTAACGCCAGTCGCTCACCTCCAATCATTGCATCTGTCTCCTCACACTACAAGCCAAATTAAAAATGTAAAAAAAACCCAGCTATGTGACACCGGGACTCTGCTGCTGCTGCTTAAAAAGAGAATCGGCAAGAGCCGCATTGAACCCCTATGCGGTCATCCCCTTAAGAGAGAGGGGGGGAAAACCGAGCACAAAATAAGAACCGGTTCCTCAGAGAAAAATTTTACCTCGGGAATCCCTCCTCAGTCCTTCACCATTCAGCTTATCCCAGCCAGGCTTGACTTAACATTCCCAGCATTCCCAGCATTCTACACCTTCTCTACAATTGGCTGGAACCTCACTATCCAGCTCGGAAATTTAAAGAGACAGTCACATTTCGATTTCAACACTTGGCTTCTGACCTCGTTTTTTAACATTATTTTTTACTATAATTATTCACTTATTATGTTACTAACTGTATTCGTGATTTTTTTTTGTGGCTATAGTTCGGATTCAGAACAAAATAGCAGTAAAATGTGAAAATACACAGCAAATACAGACTGTCTTTTTTTTAAAAATCGCATGTTGCCTTCACAAGCTGCAGTCGCCTTTTATTCTCCCTGGTTGAAGTTTTGACACAGTTAGAGGGCGTGGGCTGGCATTATGAAATAGAGAGAGAGCTGCTGTGTTACATTCCGCCCTAACATATATCTGCACTGTACGAAAACAACAATTAAGAAGAAAAAAATCTTTAGTTACCCAATTTTTGTCACCTTATGATTTTTAGCACCCACCTATTCCCCCTCCCCAAAGCATTATTACACTCTGCCCTAACGTATATTTGCGCCGTAAAAAGCAAAAACCAACGAAAAAAATCCTCGTCCAGTCGATTTTTGTGCCCTTCTTTATTTTTAGCACCCAGCACTGTGGTAAAGGAGGATAGTGAGGGGGGTGGAGTGGCTACTTTTCTTAAGTATGTCCATGGCAGGATGACTGAAGCAAAATAGATCAAGGATAATTTAATGGATCAGAGAAGCAGGGTACCTAGCTGCTTCTCCTGTGTAGTGATTTTTTTTTTGATCACATGGATGTCTGACACACATGAAATGCCAGGCGTAAGATTTTCAAAATCAAGCTACTGAGAAATCCACATAGGTAAATATGAGTGTCCTCTTGGCTCACTTGGCAGTACACTCACTTATCCCTTCCTAGTGGTGCTATTTTGATCCTCCAATTTTCCTCTAATTTTTCCCCATCCTATTCCTTTTTTCAAATTGGTGACACACTGGCATACAAGTTCCAAAGGCACAGATAGCATAGTGGTAATGTCACTGGGTTAGTAATCCAGAGACGTGAGTTCAAATCCCACCACGGCAGCTGAGGAATTTAAATTCAGTTAATTAAATAAATCTGGAATAATTACTAGACATCCATGTGATCAGTAATGGTAACCATGAAACTATCGGATTGTCGTAAAAACCCCATCTGATTCACTAATGTCCTTTAGGGAAGGAAATCTGCCGTCCTTACCCGGTCTGGCCTGTATGTGACTCCAGACCCACAGCAATGTGGTTGACTCTTAACTGCCCTCTGAAATGGCCCAGCAAGCAACTCAGTTGTAACAAACCGCTACAAAACAAAATAATAAAAATCAAACCGGACGAACCACCCGGCATCGACCTCGACACCGGCTACGGACACGGCAATGGCACACCCAGCCCAGTCAACCCTGCAAAGTCCTCCTCACCAACATCTGGGGACTTGTGCCAAAATTGGGAGAGCTGTCACCTGTCCCACAGACTAGTCAAGCAACAGCCTGACATCATCATACCTTTCAGCCAATGTCCCGAACTCCTCCATCACCATCGCTCGGTATGTCCTGTCCCACCGGCAGGACAGACCCACCAGGGGTGGCGGCACAGTGGTATACAGTCGGGAAGGAGTGGCCCTGGGAGTCCTCAACATTGACTCCAGACCCCATGAAGTCTCATGGCTTCAGGTCAAGCATGGGGTAAGGAAACCTCCTGTTGATTACCACCTACCGCCCTCCCTCAGCTAAAGAATCAGTACTCCGCCATGTTGAACAGCACTTGGAAGAAGCACTGAGAGTAGCAAGGGCACAGAATGTACTCTGGGTGGGGGACTTCAATGTCCATCACCAAGAGTGGCTCAGTAGCACCACTACTGACAGAGCTGGCTGAGTCCTGAAGGACATAGCTGCTAGTCTGGGCCTGCGACAGGTGGTGAGAGAACCAACACGAGGGACAAAACCTACTTGACCTTGTCCTCACCAATCTACCTGTCGCAGATGCATCTGTCCATGACAGTATTGGTAGCAGTGACCACCGCACAGTCATTGTGGAGACGAAGTCCCATCTTCACCCTGAGGACACCTTTCATCATGATGTGTGGCCCTACCACCGTGCTAAATGGGATAGATTCAGAACAGATCTAGCAGCTCAAAACTGGGCATCCATGAGGTGCTGTGGGCCATCAGCAGCAGCAGAATTGTATTCCACCACAATCTGTAACCTCATGGCCCGGCATATCCCTCACTCTACCATTACCATCAAGCCAGGGGACCAACCCTGGTTCAATAAGGAGTGTAGAAGAGCATGCCAGGAGCAGCACCAGGCGTACCTAAAAATGCAGTGCCAACCTGGGGAAGCTGCAACACATGCATGCTAAAAAGCGGAAACAGCATTCTATAGACAGAGCTAAGCGATCCCACAATCAACGGATCAGATCAAAGCCCTGCCACATCCGGTTGTGAATGGTGGTGGACCATTAAACAACTAACGGGAGGAGGAGGCTCCAAGAATATCCCCATCCTCAATGATGGTGGAGCCCAGCACGTGAATGCAAAAGACAAGGTTGAAGCGTTTGCAACCATCTTCAGCCAGAAGTGCCGAGTGGGTGATCCATATCGGCCTCCTCCTGAGGTCCCCACCATCACAGAAACCAGTCTTCAGCCAATTCGATTCACTCCACGTTATATCAAGAAATGGATGAACGCACTGGATACAGCAAAGGCTATGGGCCCTGACAACATCCCGGTTATTGTGCTCCAGAACTAGCCGTGCCTCTAGCCAAGCTGTTCCAGTACAGTTACAACACTGGCATCTATCCGACAATGTAGAAAACTGCCCAAGTATGTCCTGTCCACAAAAAGCAGGACAAATCCAACCCGGCCAATTACTGCCCCATCAGTCTATGCTGTGTCATCGACAGTGCTATCAAGCGGCACTTACTCACCAATAGCCTGCTCACTGATGCCCAGTTTGGGTTCCGCCAAGACCACTCGGCTCCCGACCTCATTACAGCCTTGGTCCAAACATGGACAAAAGAGTTGAATTCCAGAGGGGAGGTGAGAGTGACTGCCCTTGACATCAAGGCAGCATTTGACCGAGTGTGGCATCAAGGAGCACTAATAAAATTGAAGTTAATGGGAATCGGGGGGAAAACTCTCCACTGGCTGGAGTCATACCTAGCACAAAGGAAGATGGTTGTGGTCATTGAAGGTCAATCATCACAGCCCCAGGACATTGCTGCAGGAGTTCCTCAGGGCAGTGTCATAGACCCAACCATCTTCAGCTGCTTCATCAATGACCTTCCCTCCAACATAAGGTCAGAAATGGGGATGTTTGCTGATGACTGCACAGTGTTCAATGCCATTCACAACTCCTCAGATAATGAAGCAGTCCATGCCCGCATGCAACAAGACCTGGATGACGTTCAGCCTTGGGCTGTTAAGTGGCAGGTAACATTCGCACCACAGAAGTGCCAGGCAATGACTATCTCCA
This sequence comes from Squalus acanthias, assembly GCA_030390025.1. Lineage (NCBI taxonomy): Eukaryota > Metazoa > Chordata > Chondrichthyes > Squaliformes > Squalidae > Squalus > Squalus acanthias. Next base: position 37,332,431 of record CM059444.1, on the reverse strand, counting down.
ACATGTGAGAGTCTAAACACCGCCCCTTGACATTCAATGGCATTACCATCGCCGAATCCCCCATCATCAACATCCTGGGGGTTACCATTGACCAGAAACTTAACTGGACCAGCCACATAATTACTGTGGCGTACCATGGCTGCAGTGTGTACCATCTACAAGATTCACTGCAGCAACTCGCCAAGGCTTCTTCAGCAGCACCTCCCAAACCCGCGACCTCTTCCACCTAGAAGGACAAGGGCAGCAGACACATGGGAACACCATCACCTCCAAGTTCCCCTCCAAGTCACACATCATCCTGACTTAGAAGTATATCGCCGATCCTTCATCGTCGCTGGGTCAAAATCCTGGAACTCCCTACCTAACAGCACTGTGGGAGTACCTTCACCACACGGACTGCAGCAGTTCAAGAAGGCGGCTCACCACCACCTTCTCAAGGGCAATAAATGCTGGCCTTGCCAGCGACACCCACATCACATAAAAACGAATTTTAAAAAAAGCACCTCACCAAAACCATTCAAGTAAGAGCCTAAACTACCGAGCCTAGATTTTCTGTTTAGGCACGTTCCCAAGTGGAATAATAATGGGGCCCATTTAACCCCACCTCAGGCCTAATTTTAATAATCCTGGTAAACTCCCAACAGTAGCACCACCACTCACCATTTGGTATGAGGTGGGCATAGACAGAGGCAGGAACTTGCATCCTTCTACAGAAACTGAAGGTCTGCAGCAGCTTAAAGAGGCAGCACAACAATAAGCTAAAGAAACTATTTTCTGCAAGAACACTTCTGGTTCCTGTCCCTCAGCAGCTTTTGATCTATATTGGCAAGCACATCAGATGCCAGCACCCTGCATTATGATGCACTGAGACCGATTTGCACAGTGCTGGATAACTTGGTCAGAAGCACCACAGGTTCTTGGAGCTTGTGCACCAGTTGTGTGCTAAGCTGATTAAAGCCCCCAATCTCATGCAAATGAGGGGAAGTCCCCATAATGCAAGAGGAGCAGTTCCACAGGCTAAGTGCCCAAATTAAACTGTTGCTGGGAACATTGTGCTGATGGTTTTATTGACTTGTCCACTCTCACCTGCTCCGATACCTCTAGTCCAGTCCCATTTAGCACATAATCCACATCAACTTTCCCGTTGCCAAATATCATAACCTTACATATCTCTGTTTTAAATTTAATCTGCTATTGCCATTTCTCCGCTCATTCATCGCGCTTGTCAAGATCCTTTTGAAGTTTTGCGCATTGATATTCATCATTTGCCATTACTCCCAATTTAGTATCATCTGCAAATTTGGATACTTTGGACACAATTCCTTCATTTAAAGCCATCACCTTTGAATCCATACCCTTACCATTGATTCCATTCTCCTCCCCAGCCATAGTCTCAGGCTGAACCAGACTGTTTGCAATCTAGTTGTCCTATTCGATCCCAAGCTGAGCTTCCAAACCCATATATTATTCATCACAAAGACCGCCTACATCCACCTCCATAACATTGCGACTGAAACTCTCACCCTTGCCTTTGTCCCCTCCAGACTAAGTTTTTCTAATGCTCTCCTGGCCAGTATCCCTTCCCCCACACTTCGTAAATTTCAGCTGATCCCGCACTAAGTCCCGCTCATTCATTACCACAGTCCTTGCTGACCTACATTTGCACCACGTACCCGCAAAGTCTCAAATTTAAAATTCTCACCCTTGTGTTTAAAGCGCTCCCCATCTCTGTAACCTCCAACAGCCCTACAAACTCACCCCTGGAACTCTCTCTTCCTCTGACCCTGCCTCTTATGGTATCCCCCTCCCTCCATCCCCACCATTCACCGTCATGCCTTCAGCCGTCTCGGCCCCACGCTCTGGAATTCCCTCCTTAAACCTCTCCACCTCCCTCTCCTCCTTTAAGGCCCTTGTAGGACAATGGTGAAAAAGTACTGGGCTCTTATTGAGACTTCTAATTATGATGTGATGGCCCGCTGTGAGGAGTAAGGATTTTATTTAAATCATGGAGAGGTTAGTGAGAGGATGCTGCTCTTTGATGAGCAAAGAGCCCCAAAAAATAATGATTTATCCACCTGTGAAGGTGTCCCAAATGCGTTTGACTCTTAGTTGTCTAGCAGCACTGGCCACTGGGTCTGCTTTATGTTCTTCATAGACATGTCTTTAACCTCAGCAGTGTTATCATCCAGCTCTCTGGGATCCTCCGGGACATCTACCAGCATTCGCTTCCTTTAATAGACAACATGTTATTTAATTAGCAAGAAGATGCTTTGTGCATAAAGTAAGGCCTAGACCCTTACTTTTAGCATCCTTGGCTTGCTCAAGTCTAATTCATGTCTTACTGTCTGCTTCCCAGCTCCCAGCATATTGTGCCTCATTTTAATTTGACTAGCGGATTTCCCGCCCGATTTGCTGAGCTAATGGGGAAACCACCCACTTTTTGTGTGCAATTTCCAGTGGTCCTGCAGAGACATATTTACAGTGGGAATGCACCTCTTAAAAGGAGATTGCATTCCCTTATGGCTGATTTGGCTGTTTGAGTGGTGGAGGAAGAAACTGCTGTAAAGCATGCAAGCCCCAAAGCTATCTGAAGCCTCCTCATAGAATAGGTGAGTGTGAGGAGGGAAGTTCTGTTTTTCAATAACAGATAGCAAAAGTCCTTTTCACCCTCCCCAGAACTCTCAATAATTCCCTCCCCTCCATCAAATCCTTCACCCCCCATCATAAGGGAACATTATTTTTTTTTATTCATTGGATGTGGACGTCACCAGCACGGCCAGCATTTATTGCCCTTGAGAAGGTGGTGGTGAGTCATCTTCTTGAATAAGTGACTTACACTAGGCCATTTTAGCAGGCAGTTAAGAGTCAACTGGAGTTACATATAGGCCAGATTGGGTAAGAACATTACTGAACCAGATGGGTTTTTAAAACATAACAGTAGTTTCATGGTCACCAATTACAATACTAGCTTTTTATTCCAGATCTCTATTTAATTAATTGAATTTAAATTCCCCAGATGGGATTTGAACTCACAGACTCCAAATTATTAGGCCAGGCCACTGGATTACTAGTCCAGTAACATAACCACTACGCTACCATTCCCCTTATATACCATCTCACTCCAAACACATTGTCACCTCTTCCTTGCTCCCTTCACAGCAGCTACTGGCAACATTTTCTTACTTGGTAGCCTTTCCAAAATTAACTTATCTCAAGGCTCCTTCTTCACTTCACATTCCAGACACGTAGGCCCCGATATGTATGGGGAAGTAGGGAGGGTGTGGGGGTGCGTGTTTGTGGCAGCGGGTTGGGGTCGGATTTCATATTTTTACTGATTTAATCCCCTCCTGACCCTCTCCCGCACGTCATGGGGAGTTAAAATTTCCCCTGTACTTTCCATTCAACACCTCCCCATCCTGCTTGCATCTTGCTTCATCTCCCTCTCAGCATGGAAGCAGAAGCCCCACACATGGGCACTCTCCTTTGTAGTAGCTACTCATTAATTCACGCCCCCTCATGCTGCAGGATAAAATGGCACACAACACAAGGGGAAAGGAGTAAGTCCAGGAAAGGGCCTGCTAATATGAACCGCCGAGCTGGAGCAGCAAGCGTTGTAAATCAGTGGCCCCTCGTGAGCTGTGAGATTAGGAGATTGAGGCCAGGGGCTTCTCTGGCCATGGTTTCTGATTACTACTTGTACCCCTTCATGAACCTCATAAAAACACACAATCAAGCAGCTTGACAACATCAAGCTGCATTGTAATGCCTATCATCTGCTACTGTCCAGCCTCTCAGTGCCATCTTAACTATTGTCCCTTTTTTCTTTCCTCTAGGTCCTTCTCAACAGCCAGAGCCTGCAGAGGAAGACACCTCAGACGAGGAGAATCTTCTGAGGAGGCACCGTCAAACTCTCCCGCAGTCAGATTGACGCGCTGGCTGGGTTACAGAGTAAGTTAGAGGGGTCTGAAAAATGGAGACCATAGAAGGGACAACCAATCCAAAATGGAGGCCCTACAAGGCCAACAGCCATACAGCGATGGTTAGAGATTAAGTTCTCACTGGACCTGCTTTGAAAAGTGGAAGAGCGGTGGAGAGGCAGAGAGGTTTAGGGAAGTAAATGAACAGTTGGGCCTGGAAATGGGATGTGCAACTACCCTGCGCCTGTTCCTTCCGATGTAGGCAGCACGCAAGCTTTGGGCTGCCTGCTAATTTAAATGACAGCAGCGTGCAGCCCAGCGCTAAACGCGCTGTTGAATGTGTGCATACCTCAGCAGGGGGCCCAAGTTCGTGCGACGCTAGCACCAATTAAAGCTAGCCTGCACCTCTTAAAGGGGAGGTGCATTCTGGCTGCAGCAGGTACTGGAAGTCGTTGTAGCAGAGTGTGTGACCTACAGGAAGAGTGAAGAAGGCGCAACATGGCAGAGAGAGGGCGCTCAGATTTTCTGATGAATCACTCAAGACCCTGGTGCAGCAGGTGGACAGGAGGAGAGGTGTCCTCTATCCACAGGGGGCCAGGAGGCCCTCCAGACACACGAGAAGGGAATGGGAGCAGATAGCTGTCGCTGTCAATGCAAGTAATATAGCCTCGAGGACCTGGATGCAGTGCAGGAAGAAGTTTAATGACCACACACGAGTGGTCAAGGTCAGTGAATTCATCTTCAAATGCCATTTCCCACCATCTGCACCACTAACCTCACACACTGCTCAATGCACCACACCCCCATCACTCACCTAACAACAATCTCTATCAAACACGACTCATACCTCACATTCATAGCTTCACCTCACCCTCACACGCTTAACACTGCTGCAAGCTTCACACCCACAGCTCACACACACTGTGAGCTATTCAACCATGGCAGCTTGTGTCAGCTGTGGCTCAGTTGGTAGCACCCTCGCCTCTGAGTCAGAAGTTTGTGGGTTCTAAGTCCCACTCCAGAGACTTGAGCACAAAAATCTAGGCTGACACTCCAGTGCAGTACTGAGGGAGTGCTGCACTGTCGGAGGTGCTGTCTTTTGGATGAGACGTTAAACCGAGGCCCTGTCTGCTCTCTCAGGTGGACGTAAAAGATCCTATGGCACTATTTTGAAGAAGAGCAGTGGAGTTATCCCCGGTATCCTGGCCAATATTTATCCCTCAATCAACATCATGAAAATAACAGACTACCTGGTCATTATCACATTGCTGTTTGTGGGAGCTTGCTGTGCGCAACTTGGCTGCTGCATTACATTACAACAGTGATTACACTTAAAAAGGTACTTCATTGGCTGTTTGGGACGTCTGGTGGTTGTGAAAGGCACTATATAAATGCAAGTCTTTTCTTTCTTTCATGACAGTCACATCACCCAAACACATTGCACCACACTCACTGACACACTTCTCTTTCTCTTGCAGGACAAGATGGCTCATAACCGGAGGCAGCAGGACCTAACCGGTGCGGGACAGGCATGCCTGCATGACCTAACCACCATGGAGGAGACGCTGCTGGAGATTACTGAAGCAGCCATCGCTGAGCCCATGACCAGCAGCAGGGCTGAAACAATCGAAGGTAACGGTATCCTCATACCTAATCCTCCTTCTCACATCCCACTTCCCCCTCATCCCACAATCTCTTCTGATTTAGAAGCTGCCGATGGTGTAAGCATGCACCTCTTGCTTTCCCGCCCTCCCCTCACCACAACCTTACGCTTGTGCCTTTCTCCTTTCAGATAGCCAAGAACTGCAATCTGGCCACGCACTGGTGGAGGAGCAGGAAGTGCAAGCGGAAGAAGGAAGTGATGCAGAAGATGCACCGCCACTCGATTTCACTCTCACAGCCACTGAAACTCCACGTACTTTAGAGGATATGTTAGATATGGGATCTGCACGTGGTGAGACACCGGCCATGAGTGGCCTGCAACCAGGGCTGGGGAAAGGGTAGCGCAAGTGCCAGCTCCCCGGAGGGCGAGGTCGCACACAAGTTCAGCTGCACAGGACTCAGATGAGGACTTTGATGGGGCGGCCTACAGAAGAAGGCTGATGGGTATGCACAATGAAATGCTTGGGGCATTGGCAGGCCTACCAGAAAGCCTGAGTGCAATGTCAAGGAGCATGGAGGAGTCCGGCTTTGCGCAGAGCTTGGAGCCCATCCTTTCCTGCATGGAAGCGATGGACAACTCCATTAGCGCACTTGTGGACCCAACCATGATGCAGCATCTAATGGCTGATGTCTCAGCTTCCATTGCAGCACAAGCAGAAGTCACCCAACATCTGAGTGATGCAGTGGAAGCTCAGACTGAAGTCATGCAAGCTCAGCTTGTTGCCATGCAAGTGCAGCTTGCTGCCACGCAAGCAGTGTTGAAAGGGGCTTGCAGGTTGTCACAGCAGTCCAGCAATCTGTCCTCCAACAGATTACTGGGAGTGCTGAGGCGCTGCCCCGGGGGAGTGGCAGTGGCTCCATGGAGCACGAATCTGCTGTCCTCTCTCAGGATGACAGTATTCGTGCTCTCACCACTGTCATTCCGCCAGTGCCCTTGCTGTTGCCTGTCAGCCAGCCAGCCCAGACTGGTGCTACCCATGCTGAGGTGTTGCAGTCTAAATCTGAACCTTCTAGGCCCAGAGCTGCTCAAGGTCATTCTGCAAGACCATCTGCAATCTCCCCCACTCAAAGTCTGCAGCCTTCCACCAGCCATGCTGCAGCCACTGGGGTAGCACTGTGTAGGAGCACTAGGACAGGCAAAGGCACACAGAAGACAGGCACTAAGGGAATGCACAAGGGTGATTAGTTGACTTTGTTATGTAATATTGGATGTACTGTTGTGTAAAGTTGGTTTGGAATGTTTGTTTTGTGGTGGCTTTTATTGTAGCATTGTGGCCAAGAGAACGCTATGATGGTCCGTAACAGAGGGAAGGTAAAGTGTGGAACTGTGGGAGAATGGGGAATTGGGGTTGCGTTCACTGGTACTGCAGTCGGATCAGTTGATCCCCAATATCCCAGCCAGAAAGGGGCTGTCTGAGTTGCCTCCTCCCTTCCTCTTCCTCCTCCTCCTCTTCCTCTTCCTCATCCTCCTCAGCTCTTCGCCGTATACCTGATGGCAACGGCTGTGCCCTCATGGTGGTGAGTTTGTGCAGCATGCAGCAGACCACGACGAATCTTGAGGCACCTCTAGCAACTACTGCAGGGCTTCTCCAGAGTGGGGGGTCCAGTCAGCGGAAGCTTTGTTTAAAGACCCCAATGGTCTGCTTCGTAACATTCCATGTGGCAGCATGGCTTTCGTTACATGCTTGCTGCCCATGTGTGGTTGGGTTGCGCACCGGAGTCATGAGCAAGGTGGTCAGCGGATAGCCCTTGTCGCCCAGTAACCACCCTCTGGTTTGTCGTGGTGGCTAAAAAGCAGATAGTACAGCGGACTGCCACAGAATGAAGGCATCGTGGCTGCTGCCAGGATACCAAGCATTGACCTGCACGATGCGCTGAGTATGGTTGCTCACCAGCTAGACATTGAGGGAGTGGAATCCCTTCCGGTTACAGTACATCTCTGAATTCATATGCGGTGCCCGCAAAGCGACGTGTGTGTAGTCAATGGCACCCTGCACCTTAGGGAAGCCTGCTATCCTGGCGAAGCGGTGTGCTCACTCCGCCTGCTTCTTTCTGGCAAAAGAGAATGAAATATATTTACCTCTCTTTGCATACAGAGCCTCAGTGACTTCCCTTATGCAACGGATGAACGGCAAACTGAGATATTGCAAATGTCGCCTGCTCCAGCCTGGATGGAGCCCGCCACGTGGAAATTCATGGCCACGGTCACCTTCACATCCACTGGCAAAGCCGTCCTCGCCCTGCTCTGAGGCTGCAGGTCTGCCTGCAACAGGTGGCAGATTTCAGTGAGCACCTCCTTAGTGAAGCAGAGACGTTGCGCACACTGTTCCTCGCTGAAATAAAAACAGGAGGTAGGACGAGTTGTCGTTCAGCCTCCGCTAGGTAGAGGTCAGTTCGCCGAACAACAACAGCACCACCCTTGTCAGCAGGTTTAATGACAATGTTGGGGTTGGATCTGAGAGAATGGAGTGCTGCAAGTTCAGAGTGAGGGGAGCAGAGAAATTGAGACGGCCGATGTCACGCCGGCAGTTTGCAATCTTCCTCGCTGAGGTTGAGGTAGAAGAAGTGCTCCCTGAAGGCCCTGGGTGAATATGACCTCCTGCTGAGAGCCCTTCTCCCCCTCCTCCCTCTTCGAGCAGCTTGCTCTCCACTGTGTCACCTCTGCTTATTCTCCCTATCTTGCTGCAGGCCAAGAAGGATACAAACTACAGCACCCATGTATGGGAACAACTGGTCTGAGCAGAAGCCTTGAAGTAACCTGCACAACACTCCCTTGAGACTTCAGCAACTTCAAATAAGACACCAAACCAAAAAACACTGCTACAAACTCACCAAAGCCAGTAGAAATCAATCAGCAACTAACCTCAAAGCAGGTGATGATCCCTTTAAATAGTGCTGGTGGGGGGTCCTTCCTGGTGCTGAACGCATGTCCAGCTGTGCGCGTTTAAGAGAGGACATTGGCTGCAGCGTTGAGGTCGAATATGGTATCTCTGGCGTCAAATCAGCATTGCGTGCTGATTGATGTCACAATCTGCGTACTTTGCATAGTTCCAGCGCACGCTTCCAGCGCCTGCGCTAGTGACCTCACCAAAATGGCATCCGGCATGGCCTGCACCAGAAGTGTGAACGTGCGGATGCCATTTTGGGCACAAAACAGCACCCATAGTGCCGAAAAACGGTGCTGCAGAGCCGAATTTTGCGGCGATAATTTCTTTCGGTGGTGTTGATTGAAGGATAAATGTTCGGCAGGACAGAAACGTGGGAGGGAATAACCTGCTCCTTGACCCTGACACACTCCCATTGAATCATTCACTGTGCTTCAGGAACACCATGTCATTATGGAAATGAGCTAAGCTTGCGTTATAGTACGAGGTGAGCTTACAGCACTGCAGGCATGCACAGTGGCCAAAATGCAGTGGTCCTCCACTGCATCGCAACCATATTATTGGCCCACGACGCTGCTCACGATGTGGTCTCCTCTACATTGGGGAGACCAAACACAGATTGGGTGACCGCTTTGCGGAACACCTCCATTCAGTCCATAAGGGTGACCCCGAGCTTCCAGTCGCTTGTCACTTTAATTCTCCGCTCCACTCCCACTCTGACCTCGGCCTCTTACACTGTTCCAATGAAGCTCAATGTAAGCTCGAGGAACAGCAACTCATCTTTCTATTAGGCACTTTACAGCCTTCTGGACTCAACACTGAGTTCAACAATTTTAGATTATAACCCCTGCCCCTATTTTTTCACATGGCAGCTGTTGATGATTCTGCCATCCCCATTTGCAAAATTTAACCACTCCTGCCTTCCACCCTATCACAGACCATCCCTTTTATTCTTTCTTCCCCTCCCCCTTTCCCTGCCTCTGCACTTGCTTAAAACCTGTTACATCTCCAACTTTTTCCAGTTCTGATGAAGGGTCACAGACCTGAAACGTTAATTCTGTTTCTCTCTCCACGGATGCTGCCGGACCTGAGTGTTTCCAGCATTTTCTGTTGCTATTTCATATTATTGGTGCCATAGTTTCTGTGCTGCCTGTCTAGGATACTGCTATCATTACTGGAATAAAAACGATGTCATAGGACAAACTTAGCAAAGTGGATAAATCGACTTATTTAGCTTCATGGTTTAATTTCTCTTTTAATTGATGAGTATACAATTACAATGTTATTTTCAGCAACGAATGAGTTAAGTGTTAACTTCCGAGCTCTTTGAATTTCCAGGTGTTACTCTCTGTTGGCAGATAAAGAAAAGGAATGATCTGATCAGCCTACAACAGTGCGCACTAATATGTGTTAAAAGCCTACCTCCCTCTTATGGCTGTTATCTACTAATGGTAATAATGAATATTGTAGTATGTTTCATGTTTGAGTCAAGGACAGAAAACCGATTAAAGCACTTTGCTGTTTCGCATGCATTAATCAGCGGTTTCTCTGACTCCAGCATATAACACTGGAGTGTTCATTACAACTGATGGCTGGGAAAATCCCATTCTTCAAACTTCAGGAAGCAGTTCTGCGAAACCAGCTACTGCTGTTGTTGCTGTAGAAATTGGCCTGGTTACACTCCTGGGCAGTTTCTATACCCTTCAGACCTATATTAAAACTGTGCTTGTGCAAGATTCAGCCATTCATTCTAGTGATAGCCACCTCTGCCTCAATGACAAATCACTTGGATTTACGTTGCTGTTGGATTAATGCCGTGTTGCTGTTGGAGGCACAGGCCAAAACCATCTCTTTTGGTGCAGCCATCGCTTCTGGCAGAACCTCAGCTAGTTTGCTGGCTTGCCGCCAAATTCGTGGCTGCTGTCGGCAGAAAAGCAACAAGATAGAAGCATTGATTGATTTGGGGTGATTGATCTGCAGTGCCAAATTCAAGCAACGGATCACCACATTCAAAAACAAATTCACAATTCTGAAAGAGACAATACTTATCCAAAATACTGTAGAAACAAAGAACAAGTTCTAAACTAATCTCGCTACTAATGACTGCAGTGTGTGAATGAACTGTCTTTTCTCTAGTGGAGGAACCTTTGATTAAAATCATTCTGGGAGAAATTGGTATGCGTTGCGCCAGGTTTTTGGATGTAAAATGGGCACAATGTATACCAATTTCTAGGCGCGAGGTCCTGCACCTGATCTGGCCACCGCCATACTGGTCCTCACTATTTTTAGGTGCCCTAGCGGCTGCCTGAAAACAGCATTGGCCCAATTTAAATATGCAAAGTAGGGTCCTACGCCTATTTTAGGACCCTTCTGTATTTCAGCACCCTTCTCTATGTTCGTCAAAAACTAGGCAGAGTTTGTGTCGTACATGCTCTGACTAATTTTTCCAGATCTAAAACAGTCTACCTAACGATTCTTAAAGGGACCTCTGGAGGTACTTTTTTTTTATACTTACATTTATGTGGAGCCAGGGGGAGCAGGAGCTCCCATCTGAAACAAGCAGAAAATTAATTATAACATTGAAATGAAATCTCCATGACATCATTTAAATATGATGCAGAGATGCCGGTGTTGGACTGGGGTGGACAAAAGTGAGAAGTCGCACAACACCAGGTTATAGTCCAACAGCTTTATTTGAAATCACAAGCTTTCGGAGCGCTGCTCCTTCGTCAGGTGAAGTGAAGAAATACATTTGTATCTCTTCACTTCACCTGACGAAGAAGCAGCGCTCCGAAAGCTTGTGATTTCAAATAAAGCTGTTGGACTATAACCTGGTGTTGTGCGACTTATCATTTAAATAGGAACATAATTCAAAACTGCCTTATTGAAAAATATGATTTACGATTTTCTAGAATGTAATGTACTGCTTGAAAGGACTTTGTCACTAAATTTGAAGTATTTGGGCAGAGCAAGTCCCAGCAAAGATGAGGAATGGCCATGTCTACACTCAGCTGAAAGTGCATACTGTTGGTCACCAGGTTAAGTATTTTTTGTAGCAAAGGCTACATCTACCGTTATAGAAACTTTTCTGGTCTGTTAAAAAATAGTTTCTAATTATTTGTACACTTATGCACACTTACCTTTTCAAACCTATGAAAGTGTCTTTGCAAGCCAATTTAACTGATAACAATTCCCGTTTAAAGAAGCTATGTGCATTAATTTCAGAATCTACAAATTTACATAAAAAATTTAAATCATTGTTATTCTGTTTGTTTCAATTAGAAGTGGTGTAGTTCTCCTGCCACTCTGCCATGAATGTAATTTTGATTTGGGTAGACGGAGTAGTGAGTTTCTGCAATAGCCACAATAGGCCCATTGACCTGAAGACAAGGGAAAGAAAAGCTGATCTAGCTGATTGAAGGAATTAAGGGGCCAATTCCCTGAAAATTGATACTGGGACTGGTTGGCTTATATAATAGATCAGACAGCTGATAAAGGGCAGTCAGAGAATACTAGAAAATTCTCACCCAGAAATCATGTGAGGACTTTCATGGTCTATAACTCAATGCTAATTGGTAGTCTTATTTCAGGAAGCAACAAGAATGGCTGGTGAGCAAAGTGAAAATATCACACTGGTGCATTAGGGGATGCTCTTCTGAGGTTGGGTTAAAGCACGTTGCTGGTCAGTGTTGTGGTTTTACCTTGCATTCTAACCCATGCTGTGCTTGATTCTGACATTGGGTGTGAAAATGATAAAAGATTTAATTCCCAATACAGAGATCTCTACTGAACACAAAATTCTCACCTCCCTAAATCAAACATCTAATAAGGCTTATGCAATCAAAAAGCTGAATTATTTTGTAACTCAGCTGGAATAAAAAAACACTGCATCGTCTACAGATTTTTAAACTCTGAGAAAACATGAACTATATGTAATTAAGGGCTTTTCTAATGTCTGTCTGTACTGTAATTATGAACTGGCAGAAAGTACTCTACGCTTGTGGTTATGAAACCTGTTTATTTGTAGAAGTCTCAAGACACTCACTTTGCATAATGATGAGGAAGGGTTATTTAGAGGACACCTTATAATCTTATCTTTATATCAGATAAAATGAATTGAAAATATCTAAAACAAAAATTCCAATCTGCAGAGCTATGTATACTTGCTGCTATGAAATTATAGTAAGATACAGTACCTAGTGATTGTTCACATTTTGTTAGTTCATAAGGTTTTTCAGATCAGTAAACAACAAAAAAGGTACATTTTAAATATGAAACTATTATCAAAAACATTTTTCCACAATGGCCTTTACTGCAAAAGTGGTGCTTCTCTTACTGTGGAAAGGGAATGTCACAAGCAGGGAAAAGTGCATTATTTTATTTAAAAAATCACTTACACCAATATTTTTCTTCAAAAATGTTTAGTGATTATTTACCAAAGAGAAATTAATGATCAATCTTTTAGTTCTACATCTTTTCCACTATGCAATGTACTAGGAGTTGCTAACATAGACTGAAGGCTTTAAAGGTAATAGGTAAGAATTTGTCCATCTCTATTACAGTGGATAGCTTCACATTGATTCTGTGTTTACTGTCATTATTTACAAGATTTTCATCAGTGCTGCATAGCTTCTTTAACTGCAACAGTATCAATGAAAAATACAGCTCACTACCCTGAAGAAGTAGCGAATTCCAAACAAGATTCCTTACTAAAGGATAAAATTGGACCCTGATTGCCATTTTAGGTAGGAACTGGTTGGCGCCTCCGCAGTGCAGCCTCCAATCAATTTCCATGGGCGATGGAGGAGAGGCGGCTCGCCAAAGGTAAGTCTTGAATTATTTTTGTGGGCCCTGGAGGAGCGGGAGCTAGGAGGAGTCAGGAGCTCAGCAGGTAACAGCAGCAGGTGGCTAGAAAAGGTTACCTTAAAACTCAAAGCGCCTGAGTAGCAGAGCAGAGTTACGGCAGCCACCTTTTATAGTGTCGCCCAGCAGAGTAGTATAATCCTGATGACAGAGGAATCCAAAAGTCCAGGAAGTCAAATTTGAGCAGAGTCTAGATGTTGAAAAGTGCACTGCAAAGATACAGAATAAGCAGGTTCAGGGATGGGCAATGCTCTCTACGGGTAGCTTTAAATTTGTAGCATGTAGTTTAGGTTAAAATGCACCCACTATTAGGGCCAGGGGATCTTAATCTGTGGAGGAAAGGAGATTGGGGGGAGGGGGGGAAGCAAAGGATGGCAATAGATAACCATGGATAGAGTTGCAAAGGAGAAAAGCTCAATGAAGGCGCTGCCAGTACAGGAACCATCTTAGTTGCAATTCATATTTGGATTTTTGAAGGTGTTTAATAAAGTGCCACATAGAGATAGAGATGGCGAAGAGACAGAAAATAAAGACTAGAGATAAATAGATATTTTTCAGATTGGCAGTATGTGGGTAGTGGTGTGCTCCAGGGATCTGCATTTGGACTTCTTTTGCTTTACATTTATATAATTTAAAGCAAATTATATCAACGTTTGCTGATGATGCTAATTTAGGGGCGGGGCAAACTGTTGGAAAGAATTCCTGTAACATTCATTATAAAAACACCTTTCAAGTAATTCCTTTGGATTCATTTGTGTTTTATGTGTTTTTCGAGCAACATAACAGTCCATCTTCTTCCATAGCATTATTGACTTTGTCTTTTCATTACCAAAGATAACACATGTTGTTCTACCTACTGCTTAATTCTGTCAATAGGTGTTTTAAAGATGTCAGATTTGCACTAGATTTTGTCTCAAGTCTCTCCCGTAAGTGGACCCAATATCCTTTATGATCAGGAGATTACCTTTACTACCCAGTACCTAGATGTATGATAGCATGAGAATGACTTGGCCTCCCAAGCTTCAAATACTACTACTAGACAGCCAAATCCAAGTAATTATGGCCTGGCCCCTGGCCTCCTAATAAAACCCGGGGCTGACAATGGAGACCAGGATCTCTCTACCAACCCCTCTGTGTAGCTTAACATTTATAGACCTTCAGAAAAGACCAACAGGGAGCAAGAAGCATACCATTGACACTGCAACCCTCTCACCCAGGAAGAAGACTGTGCCTCCCTGAAGATCCCATTGGATCCATGAGCCCTCACCTCAATCTCTTTAACAGGAGCTCTCAGGAGGACTCACCTCAGGTGGAATCAGAGCCTAGGAAAAGAAACAGATTATCAGACTCTTCCACAAGGGGAAGGTAATGCCCTTTCACCAAACAAATATCATCTCTCACTGCATGACTAATACCACTATCTCTAGATGAGGCAATATCTCCAGGACCCTGCAATGACCACCTCCATGGCCAGAGAGACATGACAGAGCTGCCTGAGGGAAGGATGTCGAAGAGTGCTTCACAGCCAATTAATTACTTTTGAAGTATAGTCACTGTTGTTTTATGTGCAAATGCAGCAGCCAATTTGCACACAGCAAGATCCTACCAACAGCAAATGTTTTGGTGGTGTTGGTTGAGGAAGGAATATTGGCCAGGACACCAGAAGAATTCCCAGCTAGTTTCATGGGATCTTTTATGTGCACTTGAACAGGAAGGCGCAGCCTCAGTTTAATGTCTCATCTGAAGGGTGGGATCTCTGACAATGTAGCATTCCTTCAGTGTTACACCAAAGTATCACTTGCTCAATTCCTGGAATGGTGCATGAACCAACAACCTTCTGACTCAGAGGCAAGAGTGTTACATTGAATCAAGCTGACACTTGGAAGCAAATAAATGAGACTTACGCCATCTGTTAAATGAGGTAGAATGGAATGAGATATGCAGACAGACCTTCAAAACCACTAGCTGCACCAAATCGCTCAAAGGCCAACGCAAGAGCATACATCATACATACTGCATCCCATAGAAGCTCCACAAATGTCACCCCTTCATATCAGACATCTGCCAGAAGGAGTGTGGCCAGAAGGCCACTTTCCTACAGATATTCTGGTTATTCTCCTGCATTGAGTCATTCTAGACAACAGTCCAGATGATTACAGCACTATGACTAGTCTTTTAATGAGGACCCAGATCAGTGCTTGCTGACCCACTGGAGAACGAGGGTTTCCCAAATGAGCAGAAGGTGGATCCCACCAAGTTGCAAGGTGTAGCTCTTACCACAAGAAACATGTGGCTGAAGCATATCCAATCAAAATGAGTGTTGCCTGGCCTCAAAAGTTCAATTAGGTCATCAATGCTGCAAAAACACTTTCTCCTCATATATATTATCTAAAATGGTTTGAGTATCTTTGATATTCAATTCTGCTGATAAGCACAAATTTGACTTGCAGGCTAAGTTACGACCTATAAGAATAAACTAGTGTGATACATTGCAGAGTATTATTTCAAGCTTCCTCTAATGAAGTTCCAAGAGATAAAATCTGAATCTATTGTGCATAAGCAGCTTATTAGAGTGTCTGAGATACACCACAGGGACAATGATTCACATGAAGTGATCACCCAGGCATTTGACCTATAAATTTTAGGAGCAGACTTACTTTGTTAATGTAACTGTTGTGTATCACACCTGACTCATCCTTAAATCATGAATTGTCTTCTCCATAACTCATTTGGAACTAACTCTCCTTAAATAATTACTGATGACTACATCCATAAACATGTAGATTATGCACCCTGTGAGGAAATTCATGCTGGCAAAAGAAATTATGTGGTAATTTTGTAGACAATCTTGAGCACTAATCTGTGCAGAAATTAATAGACCATCTGTAACTAGGAGAGAATTAAAAATTACCTACCTCTGCATGGTTTAATTCAACCACTTCACTACTTCTGTTATCCTAAACTCACATGATATAAAAATTCACAAAGATCTGATTTATACATGACAGTTTATTGTATACAATAACATAAAAGGGCAGAGTGAATCAACACTGGGAAATTTACTGTTAATTTTCTCAGTTTTCAGCAATATACCTGTATATATGCAATATACATTTCCTGGCATCTCATTGAGATAGGCAAGTCTGTCATGAGCCTTCAGATACTTGTCTACGGGGAGGCACATATCACGTAGGCTATCTACAAAGATTTTTTATTATTTCTTCTTGCGATGTAGGTTATCATGGCCGAGTGTTTAGACAGCTGAATCTCCCTCCCTAAACCTGTCTGTCTCTCTACCTCTCTGTTCCAAAAGCCACTAAATAAAAACATTAATGAAGGCACTCAAAGACACAAAAGACAATTTTATTCCTACGTTTAATAATATTATGAAATATCTAAGTACTTAAAAAATTTTCTCAGGATGTAAGCAATGCTGGCAAGATTGCATTTATTCCCCATCCCCAGTTGTCCTGAGAAGGTAGTGGTGGGCCGTTCTCTGAACTCCAGCAGTCCTTGTGGTGATGGCACTTCTACAATGGTGTAAGGCAGGAAATACCAGGATACTGAACCAGAGACGATCAAGCAGCAATATATGTCCAAGTCAGGGTGGTGTGTGACTTAGAGGTGATGGTGTTTCCATGACATTGCTGCTCTTGTCCTTCTCAGTAGTAGAGGTCGCAGGGGAGGGAAGTACTGTCAAAGTGACCTTGGTGAGTTGCTGCAGCGCATCCTGTAGCTAGTACATACTACAGTCACAGTGCGCCAGTAATGGAGGGTGTTGATATTGAGTCTAGTGGCAGGAGCACTGATCAAGTAAATTTCTCTGTCTTGGATTATGTTGAGCTTCTTGAGTTGTTGCCGCTACACCCATCATGGCAAGTGGTGAACATTCCATCACACTCCTGACTTGAGCCTTGCAAATGGTGGAGAGGCTTTGAGGGGTCAGGTGGTGAGCCATCCATTGCAGAGTACCCACTGTTTGCCCTGCTCTTATAGCTACAATGTTGATATGGCTGGTCCAGATAAGCTTCTAGTCAATGGTGGCCTCCAAGATGTTTATGGTGGGAAACCCAGCAATGGCGATGCCATTGAAGGTCAAGGGGAGAAGGCTGGATTTTCTCACATTCAAGATTGTCATTGCCTGGCACTTATGTCAGCTCAAGTCTAAATGCTATCCAAGTCCTGTTTTAGGCTAGCATGGGCTGCATCATTACTGGATAACTTGTGAATGGAATTGAATGCTGTGGAATCATCAGCAAATAGTCCTAGAGGGAAAGTCATTGATGAAGCAGCTGAAGATGGCTGGGCCGAGGATGCTTCTCTGAGGAACTCCTGAGTGATGTCCTGGTGCTATGATGATTGGCCTCTAACAACCATAAATATCTTCCTTTGTGTCAGGGTTTTCTCTTTAACGTCCATAGACATCAGTTTTGCTAGGAGTCCATATTCGTTTGAATGCTGCCTTGATGTCATGGGCAGCTATTCTCACCTCTCCTTTCGAATTCAGCTCTTGCATCCATATCTGAATCAAAACTGCGATGAGGTCTAGAGCCTAGTGCTTCATGACAGGACCCAAACTGGATGTTGGTGAGCAGATTATTAGTAAGTGTCGCTTGATGGCACTATTGATGAATCCTTCCATCATTTTACTGATGATTGGGAGGAAGCTGATAAGGTGGTAATTGGCTGGGTTAGATTCATCCTTATTTTTTGTGAATAGGATATACCTGGGCAATCTGCCACATTGTCAGATAAATGCTATTGTCAGAAACTGCCTGCTTTTCTCTCCATTGTGTCTTTCTGTCCCTCGCTCTCTCAACCACACTTTATCTATTCATCTCTCTCTCTCTCTGTCTCATATGTATTAGACATTAGATATAAGCTACATGGGTGTAAACCATCAGCATTGACCTTTTCCAACTGTCAATACAGCACAGGCGAGATAATTAGTTAGCTTCAACATTCAACTGGTGTTTTAAAAAAAAAATGAACTGGTATTAAATGAAGAAAGACTCTCTCTCCCCCAGGGGTAATTTTAACTTAACCCACCCAGTGGGAAACTGATGGGACCAAATCGGCCACCTGTTTTACCCTGCATTTTTACTCTCCATTGAAATCATACGCAATGGCACTAAGGGCAGTTTTAGGCGGGCTCCCTAGATAACTACAGGGTGAGGGTGCCCTAATCAATATGGTGTGCAGCACACATCCGGTGTGGACTGAGCACATACATGTCACACGTCATATTGGTTCCTGCAGTGCCCATTTTTCACCTGAATTTCTAGGCTTAGATATTTTCATGATAGCACCTCATTCTTCTTATTACTTGTGTATCATTAAGGATTGATTACCCTGAACTCCTGATTAGTATAGTGAATAAATACACCATGCATTGTGGTAGTGAGTTATCTGATGTCAGTTGGGGTGGTAGTTGGCCATGTGTCCAGCCAAGTTATTTCATTTCTGCTATTCAGTACCTGTGCTGGGAAGAACGTACACTGAGAGAGGACATGATTCAGGTCAACTGCAATGCCTCCCTACCCCCCACCAATCTGCCAACTGGGCTTACACATGAAGCAGGTAGGTATCGGAGGACTGCAGTGACTCTGTAATCATACCTCAGCATAAATCCCTTCTTTAAAGTATGAGAAAACAATAAATTATCCTTATACTTCTGCAGTTTTAAAAATTTCCATTGGGAGACCAGCAAACAAGTGCAGTGTTAGCACAATAGGCTGTCATTCTAACTTTTAGAATTTACTGATTTGGATTTCTCTCTCTTTCCCACACAGTTCATTTGCAGTTTTTCTTTAATTACTGTTCTTTGTTTGTCCTTTCTCCTTTCTCCATCGTAGCTGATGGCCTCCATACATCATTCCACCCTATAGTTTATTTGTCAGGAGCTCCATTTACTGAGTGTCAATTTTTTCATGAGATCCAACAGCCAGGCTGTATAGCATCAAATCACATCACACACATGGCTGGAGAATTCAATTGTCAAGCACCAGTGGGGCTTGAACCATGAAGCAAATGTCCTAACAGCTACATAAGTCTATGCAAATTCATTAAATACCTAAACACAGAAATATGAAAACAAATTGCAATTTATAAGGAAGATGCTTTATTTTAAAGCACAGATTAACAGAACACAATTATAATTATGTTTGATTAGGTGGAAAACCTGGCACTTGTTTTCCTATCAAAAGTTAACATTATTCATATTGATGAATAGGAATGTAAAAATTAACATAAGCTGGAATCCTATTCTGTTGTCTGTATTGTTAGATTTGCTGTTCTACCTTCTAGGTCTTTTTCTTCCCATCTGACTGATTATAGCTGATGCTAAACTCAGCATGCTGCACACTCATTGACAAATGAGTTGAGCTGTAATAGATATAAAATAAAGCAGTCATCTCTGGAAGTAAATAAACGTCGCATAAAGCTTAATATATTATTGCTCTTGTAAGTGAATATTATGTGGTTCATTCTTCATAAGTGAATAGATATTAATGACAGGGCAAATCATTATTGCTTGGGATTCTTCATCTCCAAAGGGATGATAGGATTACCATACCACCTAAGTGGGTTGAAGACATTTGCTTCATCATAGAATCATAGAAAGTTACGACACGGAAGGAGGCCATTTCGGCCCATCGTGTCCATGCCGGCCAACAAAGAGCTATCCAGCCTAATCCCACTTCCCAGCTCTTGGACCATAGCCCTGCAGGTTACAGCATCCCAAGTGCACATCCAAGTACTTTTTAAATGTGGTGAGGGTTTCTGCCTCTACCACCCTTTCAGGCAGTGAGTTCCAGACCCCCACAACCCTCTGGGTGAAGAAATTTCCCCTCAAATCCCCTCTAAACCTTCCACCAATTACTTTAAATCTGTGCCTCCTGGTTTTTGACCCCTCTGCTAAGGGAAATAGGACCTTTTTATCCACTTTATCTAGGCCCCTCATAATTTTATACACCTCAATAAGGTTGCCCCTCAGCCTCCTCTGTTCCAAGGAAAATAAACCCAGCCTATCCAGTCTTTCCTCATAGCTAAGATTCTCTACTCCCGGCAACATCCTTGTAAATCTCCTCTGTACCCTCTCTAGTGCAATCACATCTTTCCTGTAATGTGGTGACCAGAACTGCACGCGGTACTCTAGCTGAGGCCTAACTAGTGTTTTATACAGTTGAAACATGTGTATTACATCAGATCATGAGAGGAGTTACCAACAAGTGCAGAGATTTGTTACTTCCACCTTTTTGATGTGCACAATTCACAGAGATAGAAGGGAGACAACCCAAGGTGCTTCATAGAAGCAAAATCAGACTAAAATTGGCACTGAGCCAAAGAAGGAGATATTAAGAGGGGTGACTAAAAGTTTGGTCAAAAACATAGGTTTTAAGGAGGGTCTTAAAGGAGAGGGAATTGGAGACGCAGAACAGTTTAAGGAGGGAATTCCAGAGCTTATGGCCTACATGGCTGAAGACATGACCGTGAATGGTGGAGGCAAAGGGAGGGGTGATACCACAAGAGGCCAAAGTCAGAGGAACAAAGAGTTCCGGGAGCTGGGTTTGTAGGAGGGAATTCCAAAGCTTATGGCCTAGATGGCTGAAGATGCGGCAACCAATGTTGGGCGAAGGGTTTATGAATACACAAGAGGCCAGAATTGGAGCACCGGAGTTCACGGCAGGTTGTAGGATTGGAGAAAGTTACAGAGATAGGGAGGGGTGAAAATTTTAAATTTAAGGCATTGCGGGACCAAAAAAAATGTACGTCAGTGGGCACAGGGGTGATGGATGAGTGGGACATGATACGGGATAGAAGACAGGCCGCAGAGTTTTGGATGAGCTGAAGTTTATTTGAAGCAGGCCTTGAAATAGGCAGCTAGCACTTCCATGGGGATCCATGGGAATGGTCAGTGGGAGAAGGAGTCAGGTGGAGGCTGGGGTCTTAAGGACAATTGGAGATCGGTGGGAAGCCAGGGCTGGGGTCTTGAGGCCAATCAGAGACTGCCGGGGGGGGGGAGGGGGGAGCCGGAGCTGGGGTCTTGAGGCCGATCGGAGATTGGGGGAAGGCCAGGGCTGGGGTCTTGAGGGCAATCAGAGACTGGGGGGCGGGGGCGGGGTGAGCTGGAGATGGGGTCTTGAGGCCGATCGGAGATTGGGGGAAGGCCAGGGCTGGGGTCTTCAGGCCAAGCAGAGACCAGGGAAGCCAGGGCTGGGGTATTGAGGGCGATCGGAGATCAGGGTGATGCCAGGACAGGGGATGCCCACGGACTCCTTGCAGGGGCCTGGGGGGGAGCACTCCTACTCCTCCTAGCCCACAGGGAGTTCAAACAGAAGTCATTTTTAAAGCCTTATCTTGGTTTCTTCTGGCCAGTTGGAGCCTCCCACTGTGGTTCTGCTGCCGGGCTGCAGACAGTGTGGGACTCCTTGACTTCAGGTTAATATTACATTGTGGCGCTGATGATGTAATCGGTCCATGACTTTTGAATATTAAGTAGGTCCCCGCCTGCCTTTAGTGGGAGCCTCGTTGATGGCATGATTCGCTGTCATAAAAATCACGGTGGCGAGTTGGAGCTGGGAAGTAGAATTTTCAAATTTTAAGCCCTCCCAGATACCATTCTCATTGGTCAAGGGGGTTAAAATCCTGGCCATGTCAGACAGCTGATTTAATGCTTGATCATGTAACAATAGGCTCATCTGAATGCAGACGTATTAGTTGTGCTATAGAATGTTATTCTATAGCACAACTCTAGGACCACACTGCAGCCTATGAAACCCAGGCAGAGAGGACCTGCGGGAAAGAGGGAGGACAGTAGGAGTATGTTTGTGTGTGTGTGCGCTAGGCCGATGTAGCAGAGCCTGGTCTCCAATCGTCTTGGATCCCCTTGCCATTGGACCAAGACCTTGCTCTGTCAAGCCCGTGTGGTAGCTGGTGTGCAACGGCCACCCCATGTTAAAAGAATTCACGCACAGGCATCTTCCACCCTTTAAAATGAAGTTCGGGACCTGGAACGTCAGGACCCTCATGGACAAACCCAACAGCGACAGACCGGAATGCCGTATTGCTATCGTTGCCCGGGAGCTCAGACGTTTCGACATAGACATCGCCGCCCTAAGCGAGACCCGGCGGGCAGGGGAAGGCCAGCTCAAGGAGCAAGGCGGAGGTTACGCCTTCTTCTGGAAAGGCAAACCTGAAGAGGAACGCCGCCTCCATGGGGTAGGCTTCGCCATAAAAAATGAGCTTGTTGAACATCTCAGAGACTCCCCTTGTGGAATAAACGAACACCTCATGACTCTACGGCTCACCCTAGCCTGGAACCAGTGTGCTACGGTCATCAGTGCGTACGTCCCAACACTGGAAGCCACAGACAAGACCAAAGAGGAATTCTACTCCAGCCTCGAACAATCCCTGTTCCGAGTCCCAACGGGCGACAAGTTGTCCTCCTTGGCGACTTTAATGCCAGAGTTGGAAAGGACACAGACCTCTGGGGAGGTGTGATCGGCAGACAGGGGGTAGGGAAAGCCAACTCCAATGGTACCCTCCTCCTGACAAAATGCTTAGAACATGGCCTTGTCATAACCAACACCTTGTTCCGTCAGAGAGACAAGTACAAGGCTTCATGGCAACACCCTCGCTCCAAGCACTGGCATCTGCTGGACTATGTCATCGTACGAGCGAGTGACTGCAAGGACGTCCGCATCACCCGCGCCATGACAGGAGCTGATGACTGCTGGACAGACCACCGCCTAATCCGCTCTGTCATCTCCATCAACGTAGCCCCAAAACAGCGGCGGCAACAGAAGCAATGCCGCAGGAAAATCAACGCTGGAGCACTCAAAGACCCTGCTAAGAAAGCCCTATTCAGCCTGCGCCTCACAACCAGCCTGATGACTCCCAGTGATTCAGAGACACAGAGTGTCCACAGCGCCTGGTCTGCACTCAAGGCCTCCATAATTAGCACCTGTGAAGAGATGCTCGGTCACTCGACCAGGAAATGCCAAGACTGGTTCGACGAGAACGACCAGGAGATTCAGGAGCTAATAAGGCACAAGCGCAAGGCATTCCTGATCTGGAAACAGCAACAGAACTCGAGAGCAAGAAAGCAGCTCTACAGACGCCTGAAGGCCGAGGTCCAACAAAAAACTCGCAAACTAAAGAACAGATGGTGGGTGGAGAAAGCGCAGGAGATCCAACAGCTAGCCAACAACCACAACGTGCGTGGATTCTTTAGCGCAGTCAAGACCACCTACGGCCCAAGCACCCAAGGTCCTACCCCACTGCGGGCCAAGAACGGAGACGTACTCATCAAGGATAGAGAGGCAGTCAGTGCCCGCTGGAAGGAGCACTTTGAAGATCTCCATAACCGAGACTCTGTCTTCGACGCGAGTGTCCTCAACTCCATCCCGCAGCGTGCTACCCGCCACCACCTCAGCACAACCCCAGCCTGGCATGAGGTTGAAAAGGGCATCCGACAACTGAAGAACAACAAGGCCTCAGGAGCAGATGGAATCCCCGCCGAGGCGCTAAAACATGGCGGAGAAGCACTATTAACGCGAATACATGAACTCATTTCTCTTATTTGGAAGGAGGAGAGCATGCCAGGGAATCTCACACGCCGTAATCGTGACCATCTTCAAGAAAGGCGACAAGTCCGATTGCGGTAATTACAGAGGAGTCTCCCTGTTGTCTGCCACAGGGAAAGTCATCGCAAGAATCCTCCTTAATCGCCTTCTCCCAGTGGCTGAAGAGCTCCTCCCAGAGTCGCAATGCGGATTCCGCCCACTAAGGGGCACAATGGACATGATTTGCACCACGCGTCAACTACAAGAGAAATGCAGGGAACAGCACCAACCGCTGTACATGGCCTTCTTTGACCTCACAAAGGCCTTCGACACCGTCAACCGTGAGGGATTATGGAATGTCCTCCTCAAATTCAGCTGCCCTCAAAAGTTTATCACCATCCTCCGTCTGCTTCACGACGACATGCAAGCCGTGATCCTGACCAACGGATCTACCACAGACCCAATTCACGTACGGACCAGGGTCAAGCAAGGCTGTGTCCTCGCACCAACGCTCTTCTCGATCTTCCTTGCTGCAATGCTCCATCTCACCCTCAGTAAGCTCCCCGCTGGAGTGGAGCTAATCTACAGAACAAACGGGAAACTGTCCAACCTCCGTCGCCTCCAGTCCAGATCCAAGGTCGTCCCATCCTCTGTCATCGAATTACAGTATGCAGACGACGCTTGCGTCTGCGCACACTCTGAGGTCGAACTCCGAACCATCGTCAACACCTTCACCGAAGCGTACGAGAGCATGGGCCTTACACTAAACATCCGGATGACAAAAGTCCTCTACCAACCTGCCCCCGCCACACAGCACTGCTCCCAATTATCAAAATCCACGATGAGGCCTTGGACAACGTGGACCACTTTCCATACCTCGGGAGCCTACTGTCAACAAGGGCAGACGTCGATGACGAAGTCCAACACCCCTTCAGTGTGCCAGTGCAGCCTTCTGTCGCCTGAGGAAGAGAGTGTTTGAAGACCAGGACCTCAAACCCAGCAGCAAGCTCATGGTCTACAGAGCAGTAGTGACACCCGCCCTCCTGTATGCTTCAGAGACATGGACCATGTACAGCAGGCACCTCAAAGCACAGAAGAGGTACCACCAATGCTGTCTCCGCAAGATCCTGCAAATCCATTGGCAGGATAGGCGCACCAACGTCAGTGTTCTCGTTCAGTCCTACATCCCCAGCATTGAAGCTTTGACCACGCTCGATCAGCTCCGATATATGGGCCACATCGTCCGCATGCCCGATACGAGACTCCCAAAACAAGCGCTCTACTCGGAGCTCCGACATGGCAAGAGAGCCCCAGGTTGGCAGAGGAAACGCTTCAAGGACACCCTCAAAGCCTCCTTGAAAAAGTGCAACATCCCCACCGACACCTGGGAATCCCTGGCCCAAGACCACACAAAGTGGAGGAGAAGCATCCGGGAAGGCGCCGAACACCTTGAGTCTCTTCGCCGGGAGCAAGCGGAAGCCAAGTGCAAACAGCGGAAGGAGCACACGTTAACCCAAGCACCGCACCACCCCCCCCGCCCCTTCAACCACCGTCTGCCCCACCTGTGACAGAGACTGTAGGTCCCGCATTGGACTCATCAGTCACCTGAGAACTCATTTTTAGTGTGGAAGCAAGTCATCCTCGGTTCCGAGGGACTGCCTAAGAAGAGAAGAAGAATGTTAGTGAGAGCAAAAAGACAGCTTGAAAGATAGTAACTTTCTAATCTTTAATGTGTTATTGATTTAAGAGTAACAATCAAGAATAAATGTATCTTCTACCTGATATATTACAGAGAAATTAGCCACAAGACAATCAATATGATGCTTTAAACCTAGCCATATGACTCAGCTACTTGTTGCTAAGATCTGACCTCTTCTGCTCTTACTCTTGATCCTGACCTCCCATCTAAAAGAAATTATGTATGTTGAGGACTTGATAGGTCCGCTTTCAGGAAATTAAAGATTTTCATTTAGATCTCCTAGGTTGCTTTGAGCTCAGATGAGTCTGGTCATTGACATTCAAATCCAATCTTCCTTGGATTCGTCTTCACTTGTACCCAAATATACAATGTTGCTCTTGTATTTTGGGTAAGAAGTCACATAAAGCCAGCCACAAGTGCTTATAACATGTGCAGATCTTTTCATCTGGTCACCCATTGGGTTGCCTTTTATCATGGATCGAGAAAAAGTGGGCATTGGCTCTTCGATCATTTTTGTAACAATCCATGTGTTGACATTCATAGAATTGTACGAAAGGCTGATATTTAGTAGAAGAGAATCATATACATATAAATTCAAGTGTAGCCATTGACCAAATAATATTACCCATAATTACTCCTGGGTAACTAAAAAGCTAAGACTTGTTCAGAATGCAGCTGCAAGGACAGTCAAAAGCAGTTTTGACTAAGTTTTGATAACAAACAGCCACAGACTGCGAGTGAAGGTTAAATTGCTAAAAAAAAATATTATGATGCTAAGTAGAAATTAGAATTCGCTTACCAAAACTAATTGCAACGATATTTTTAAAATAAGTAGTATAAGGACATAAAATGAGAGAGATCATGGAGATAAGGTATTTATCTGGTAGATTAAAGTGAGATAGTTTGGATACCTCAAGACAAGTGAAACAGCGCTGATATGGGCCCTTGGTACCAGGGAGGCTATGAAATGAAAGAGATATGGTAAATTCCAATGGGGTGAAAAGCTATAAACAAGATAACATGACAGCGGGGCAGAGTTAGTGGAAATGTACTGGAAAAGCAGTGGCCAGGTTACTATCGTTAGTCTCAGTGACAATGGTATTTTGACCATTAGAACCAATTAAAAAAGGTGATTTTGTTAAAGACCATATATGGACACTGGCCAAACCAACTTTTGATAAAAGGGTTAAAACCGTGATACTCAAAGAATAACTTCACACAGACGTACTGCGAGAACAAAGGAACAGACTTAAGACGATGTCATCTGTGTCCAAGAGGTTCCAGAGACCAAGGGCTGCGAGCTACTCGTTAAAACTATCGCCTTTTGTTAAGTATTGATTACGCTGCAAGCTTAATAAATCTTGATCTATTGCTCAAACATACTGGCTGCTGCCTATTGGTGTCTTGTCCAAGAACTCAGAGATCATTTAAGATCTTACAGAATCATAGAAATTTACAGCATGGAAGGAGGCCATTTTGGCCCATTGTGTCCGCACCGGTCGACAAAGAGCTATCCAGCCTAATCCCACTTTCCAGCTCTTGGTCCGTAGCCCTGTAGGTTACGGCACTTCAAGTGCACATCCAAGCACTTTTTAAATGTGGTGAGGGTTTCTGCCTCTACCACCCTTTCAGGCAGTGAGTTCCAGACCCCCACCACCCTCTGGGTGAAGAAATTTTCCCTCGAATCCCCTCTAAACCTTCCACCAATTACTTTAAATCTATGCCCCCTGGTTGTTGAGCCCTCTGCTAAGGGAAATAGGTCCTTCCTGTCCACTCTATCTAGGCCCCTCATAATTTTATACACCTCAATAAGGTCTCCCCTCAGCCTCCTCTGTTCCAAAGAAAACAAACCCAGCCTATCCAGTCTTTCCTCGTAGCTAAAATTCTCCAGTCCAGGCAAAATCCTTGTAAATCTCCTCTGCACCCTCTCTAGTGCAATCACATCTTTCCTGTAATGTGGTGACCAGAACTGCACACAGTACTCTAGCTGTGGCATAACTAGTGTTTTATACAGTTCAAGCATAACCTCCTTGCTCTTGTATTCTATGCCTCAGCTAATAAAGGCAAGTATTCCGTATGCCTTCTTAACCACCTTCAACAAGCCCTATCAATTTCAAGCAATTGATGCAGTTTTGGGATCCTGCAACAGTGTGAGAATCTTCTACAGAAAGGCATATTCATAGATGCCTTACAGTCTCTTGGTAAAGCCGTCACGTTGAAGATTTTGTTCCTCAGGGTCAGTCTTTACATTAGTCATACCATGCCTCTTAGTATTTCAACAGAGTTTCCAACATCAACATTTGCTGTTTTAAAATCTTTATGTCAACCATGCTTCCTGCTGATTTGCCACTGTTTATTTATAAGATGTAATGCACAGGTTACATAAGCATTCTGGCTTTCACAAACTGAAATTGTGTAAAAAGCTGCATACCAGCATTGCATTATAATAGATCTATAACATGTATCCAAATCTGTATCTGTTGTAAGTATGTACAATGTAATGCCAAAAATGAGACCTTTAAAGTCTCTTTGTGGTATTACATTGTATATATTTATAACAGATACAAATGTAGAAACATATTGTAGATTTATCGGTTGCATTTATATAGCGCCTTTAACGTAGTAAAACATCCCAAGGCACGGCACAGGAGCGTCATCAAACAAAATTTGACACCGAGCCACATAAGGAGATATTAGGACAGGTAGGTTTTAAGGAGCATCTTAAAGGAGGAGAGGTAGAGGTGTTTAGGGAGGGATTTCCAGAGCTTAGGGCCTAGGCAGCTGAAGGCATGGCCGCCAATGGTGGAGCAAAGAAAATTGGGGATGCGCAAGAGGCCAGAATTGGAGGAGCGCAGAGATTTCAGAGGGTTGTAGGGCTGGAGGAAATTAGAGATAGGGAGAGGCGAGGCCATGGAGGGATTTGAAAACAAGGATGTGAATTTTAAAATCAAGGTGTTGCCGGACTGCAAACCAATGTAGGTCAGCAAGCACAGTGGTGATGGGTGAACGGGACATGGTGCGAGTTAGGATACGGGCAGCAGAGTTTTGGAAGAGCTCAAGTTTAAGGAGGATACAATGTGGGTGGCTGGCCAGGAGAGCATTGGAATAGTTGAATCTGGAGATAACAAAGGCATAGATGAGGGTTTCAGCAGCAGATGAGCTGAGGTTGGGGTGGAGAAAGGCGATATTATGGAGGTGGAAGTAGGTGGTCTTGGTGGTGGAGCGGATATGGAGTCGGAAGCTCATCTCAAGATCAAATAGGACGCAAAGGTTGCGAACGGTCAGGTTCAGCCTCAGACAGTGGCCAGGGAGAGGGGTGCAGTTGGTGGGTAGGGGACAGAGTTTGTGGAGAGGACCGAAGACAATGACTTCGGTCTTCCCAATTTAGTTGGAGGAAATTTCTGCTCATCCAGTACTGGATGTCGGACAAGCAATGTGACAAATCAGAGGCAGTTGAAGGGTCGAGAGAGGTGGTGGTGAGGTAGAGCTGGGTGTCGTCAGTGCACGTGTTTTCATATGATGTCGCCGAGGGGTCGTATGTAGTTTGCAAGGACAGAGGGGACAAGGATGGAGGGGGGGGGTGATGATTGCAGATTTGAAGGGGAGGTGGACAGTACCTGAGGAGAGGGAACCGTTAACAATATCAGCCTCTGCTAGATTTGAAGGGGAGGTGGACAGTACCTGAGGAGAGGGAACCGTTAACAATATCACCTAACATGGGGGCCAGGAAAGGAAGTTGGGTGGTCAGCAGTTTGGTGGGAATAGGGTCGAGGGAATAGGAGATGAGTCTCATGAACAAGGTGAGCTTGGAGAGGGCCTGAGGAGATATAGGAGAGAAACTAGAGAACGATGTGAGTTCAGGGCTAGGGTGGGGGGGAGGGGACCTTAGGGGAAGTTTGGCTTGGTGGACATGGGGAAGGGAGGGAAGCGGCAGAGGCAACTGAATGGATGGTCTCAATCTTAATGACAAGTCCATGAGCTCCTCGCAATTGTTGCTTAAAAGAAGCAATTGTCTCTGCCTCAACCACTCCATGCTCTAACAACCATCTTAGTGATAATTTTAAATTGATGACCCCTCATCATCAACGCCTTAACTAGAGGAAATAATATTTCATAATTTTAAAACCCTCTATTACATCAACACCTAGCCTTCTCTGTCCCGGTGGAAATAGCCCCAGTATCTCAAGTGTCTCCTTATAGTTATAGCTTCCCATCCCTGGCATCATCTTGGTGAATCTATGCTGAATGTGCTTGATGGCTTTAATGCCCTTTCTATAATGGAATGACTAAACCTGTACACATTACTGTAACTATACCATAACCAATGATTTGTATAAATTCATCATTTCTTCTTTATTCTTGTAACCCTATTTCTAAAACTCAAAAATGTTATGCTGTACAAGTTCATCATTAACATGCAAAAAAAACTTTTAAAATTCACTTTTCACGAATGTTCATTAATCATTTTTGGAGGGGTAGGAATCATTAGATCAGCCCCAAATATGGATAAATACATCTTCTTTCTTTCTAAAATTATTGAAGAGAAGAATATATGTCCAATTGAAGCTTAAAATTAAGCGTTTCTCTCTCGGTGCAGTACAATTGCTGACACTGTGTAATCCAGATAGAATTTTATGGTGCATTTCAATGAAATATTTATTCTTCCTTAGTCAGTGTATCGCTGCCTACGTAAGCTACTTTAGCATTCCATTTCAGCAATTCTAGTTCACTAGAAGTCAGATGCTATCAAGTCAGCTACTGGCTGCGTACTGTGTCTGTACTGGCTAAAAGCAGACTAGAAGTGACATGTGTCTTGAGATGATAAATCTTTAGTCATACAAGCTGAACCACTGAGCCATAACCTTTAATAGTACTTACAGTGGATATTCAACACCAGGCTCTTATGAGGAGACCTCTTCCACTGGTAGGCTATATCAAGAGATTTATATTTCCAGTATCATTATTGTTTATGTTGTTGCATGCTTTGCCTACTAAGAATGTATACAAAATGCAAAAAGGTGGTTATATAGGCAATACCACAGAATCTTTTTTTGTTCAATGTTCTGATAAACATTTATCAGTGGTGTCAGTGTGGCTTTTCCCTGCATAGAAACATAGAATCTAGGAGCAGGAGTAGGCCATTCGGCCCGTCGAGCCTGCTCCGCCATTCAATACGATCATGGCTGATCATCCAAATCCAGTACCCTGTCCCTGCTTTATATCCCCACAGTACACATATCCCACCCTACCCCCGTAACCCCACGTATTTAATTCCCCCTAACATATCCCATCCTATCCCCATAACCCCACATATTTAATCCCCCCTAACATTAAGGGTCAATTTATCATAGCCAAATCAACCTAACCCACGCATTTTTGGACTGTGGGAGGAAACCGGAGCACCCGGAGGAAACCCACGCAGACACGGGGAGAATGTGCAAACTCCACATTGGATTGCAAGAATCATTCCAGTGGATGTCGGTGTAAATCCTGCCACAGAATTGTGTGACTGCTAAAACTCCAGCGAGGATATTTTTCATAGAGATTGAGAAATTGAATTTCTGATGAGCATACTAAAATTGAGATAATTGTCATCATTCAGACTCACTTGTACTGTAAGAAAAATAAAGTCTGAAACACATTGAATAGTTTTGCGGGACCTGACGGGAACTATGTATAAAGGTAATGCACATAGTCACAGCGGGGAATCCTTTTTAGAATACATCCAGGTATGTTTCCTAGATCAGTATGTTTCTAGTCCAACAAGGAAAGAAGCATTGCTTGATTTCGTTCTTGGGAATGAAGTGGGGCAAAAAGCTGATGAGAGAGTTGGAGAACCGTTGGCAGTGAGTGACCACAGAATAGTTAGGTTCAATAGAATACAAAACGATAATGAAAAGTCAAAGATAAAGGTGTTGTACTGGAAAAAAGGCAAAGTTCAGTGAAATAAGAAGGGATCTGGCCCAAACTAACTAGATAGAAAAGTTGGCAAACAGATTGAAAAATTAGCAGTGGGAAATCTTCAAATATTAGATGCAAGATACAAAATAAATATATTCCTATCAGGCAAAGAGGAGGTGCATAGAGCTCCTTAGATAAATAGCGATCAATATTAAACTGATATATTGAGTATAGAAAATGTAGTAGGAAGATGAAAAGGGAGATTAGAAGGGCTAAAAGGGAATATGAAGATGGACTTGCAGATAATATAAAAGAAAGTAATAAGGGATTTTATAAGTATATAAAAAGTACATTGCTAGTTAAAGTGAGGGCAAGACCATTCAGGGAGTAAGGAGGGCATCTAATTATGGAAGATGAAGGTCTGGTGGAGATATGCTGCAGTCAAGAAAAACGTAGAAGGACTCCAAGTAAAACTTCTAGAAAAGTTTATAAATTACCTACTTTCATGAATTTAAGAAAAAACTATTTCATAAAACAAATTGATTGGCTTGGATGTAGAATTTATGGGGGTTATTGATGAGTAGTTGTCACTTGATGGTACTATGATGACTTCTTCCATCATTTGCTGATGGTAGGAGCAGGCTGAGATGTCAATAATTTGCCAGGTTAGATTTATCCTGCTTTTTGTGAATAGGACATACCTGGGCAATTTTCTACATTGTCAGGTAGATACCAGCACTGGAACAGTTTGCTGCGGGAGGGGACAGCTAGTTCTGGTGGGCAGCACTCCAGCTGGGAGCCTTTGCTGTATCCACTGCTCTCAGCTTCTACTGAATATCATGTGGAATGATTCAGGACTCGACCAAATCACTCAATGGTGCTACTACCATGCCACTCTTGGTGAAGTCCCCATCCAGAATATATTCTGTGCCCTTTTTTCCTTCAATGCTTCCTCCAAGTGATGTTCAATATGGAGAAGTACTGATTCTTCTGTTGTGGGATCTCAGTTTTGATGATTATTTATAACCTTTGAACAGGTTACCTTGGGTGTGACCGTGCTAGATATTTCCCATTCATAATCAATGGGAGGAAATTGTTCTACAGCACACCACAAGTCACTCGGTCCAAATGGGATGTATCCTAGGTTGCTGAGGGAAGCTAGGGTAGAGATAGCTGAAGCTCTAACCACATTCTTTCAATCCTCCTTGGATATGGGAGTGATGCCAGAGGACTGGAGGATTGCAAATGTTACACCCCTGTTCAAAAAAGGGGAGAGGAAAAACTTGGTAACTACAGGCCAATCAGTCTAATGACAGTGGTGGGTAAACTACTAGAAACAATTGTCAGGACAAAATTAATTCTCACTTGGAGAAGCGTGGGTGAATAGTGGACAGCCTGCATGGGTTAAAGGCAAATCGTGTCTGATTAACCTGATTGAGTTCTTTGATGAAGTAACAGAGAGGGTTGATGAAGATAATTGGGAAAATAGAAGCACATGGGATTAAAGGGACGGTAATAACTTGGGTAGGTATTTGGCTAAGGGATAGGAAGCGAATGGGTGTTTTTCTGACTGGAGAGAAGTATGCAGTGGGGTCCCCCAGTGGTCGGTATTAGGACCATTGCTTTTCTTGTTATATATAAATGTCTTAGACTTGGGTATAGGGAGAACAATTTCGAAGTTTGCGGATGATACAAAACTTGGCAACGTAGTAAATAGTGAGCAGGATAGTAGCAGACTTCAGGAGGACATAGACAGACTGGTGAAATGGACAGACACATGGTAGTTGCAATTTAATGCAGCTAAGTGTGAAGTGATGCACTTTGGGAGAAACATGGAGAGGCAGTATAATCTAACTGGTACTATTTTGAGGGGTGAGCAAGAGCTGAGGGACCTGGGGGTGCAGATTCACAAATTTTTGAAGGTGGCAGGGCAAGTTTATAAGGCGGTTAAAAAAGCATAGTGGATACTTGGCTTTTTAAATAGGGGCATTGAATACAAAAACAAGGAAGTCATGCTAAACCTTTACAAATCTCTGGTTAGGCCTCAGCTGTTGTACTGTGTCCAATTCCGGGCACCACACTTTAGGAAGGATGTCAAGGTCTTGGAGAGGGTACAGAGGAGGTTTACCAGGATGATATCAGGGATGATGGACTTCAGTTCTGTGAAGGGATTGGAAAAGCTGGGATTGTTCTACTTTAGAGCAGAGAAGGTTAAGGGGAGACCCAAGAGAGATATTCAAAATTAAGAGGGTTTGGGATTTTGATAGAGCAAGTAGGGAGAAACGGTTTCCTCTGGCAAGTGAGTTGGTAACTAGAGATTTAAAATAATTGGCAAAAGAAGTAGCGGGGAAATGAGAAATTTCTTCACAGAGGATTAAGAAGATCTGGAACGCACTACCTGAAAGTGTGGTGGAATCAGATTCCATAGGAACTTTCAAAAGGCAGTTGGACATGTACTTGAAGAGGACTAATTTACAGGGTTATTGGGGGGGGGGGGGGGCGAAGCTGGGGTGTGGGACTAAATTGGACAGCTTTTTCAAAGAGCCGGCACAGGCACGACAGGCCAAATGGCCTCCTTCTCTGATGGAAGATTCTATGATTCTAAGTTAGTGATAATCTGAGTATACTAGATGTAAAACATGTGACTTTTTCTTGGCATATAATTAGTTTTTTCAGCATTTGACCTTTAAATGGTTGGCTACCCTTGTTCTAAAAGCTGACCTCATGTCTTGACTCATGAAGAATGGCCGCTGGATTTTTGTTCAGGTTTCCACCATTTTCCTTGTCCAAAACAAAGACGGGGGCGAGTTTTGAATACGCTGGTGCTACCAACACCTGGGAAAATCTCAACCAATATTTAACATAGGGGTTAAAGTGAGCTCGAATATTCTGGCACACGATTCTGATTGAATAATGGTTTTCAGTGTGAAAAGCTGCATCTTTCAGCGTATGAAAAAACTCAAGTGAACTAGCAAGAGAACAAATTAGCACCCCAAAGAATGGAGGAAAGAGAGAGAAGCATAGGAATCAGCTGGGCAGGGTGGAGATGGCAGATTGGTGTCATAGTGTAGAAAATCTAAAGAGGGGACGTCAGCAATGAAAAAAAAACAATGAAATGAGTAAAGGCTGATTGGAGAAAAGGAAAATGTAAGAGAGAATCCCAGAAGAGTAAGAAAAAAAAAGACTTGCCTTTATATAGTGCTTTTCACGATCTCAGGACATCCCAAAGCACTTTACAGCCAATGACGTGCTTTTTTTTTTTGAAGTGTAGTCACTGTTGTAATGTAGGAAACGCGGCAGCCAATTTGCACACAGCAAGCACCCACAAACAGCAATGTGATAATGACCAGATAATCTGTTTTTATAGTAATGTTGATTGAGGGATAAATATTGGCCAGGACACCAGGGATAATACAAAAGCAAGATACTGCGGATGCTGGAAATCTGAAATAAAAACAGAAAATGCTGGAAATACTCAAGTCAGGCAGCATCTGTGGAGAGAGAAACAGAGTTAACGTTTCAGGTCGATGACCTTTCGTCAGAACTCTGACCTGAAACGTTAACCGTATTTCTAGCATTTTCTGTTTTTATTCCAGGGATAACTCCCCTGCTCTTCTTCTAAATAGTGCCATGGGATCTTTTACGCCCACCCGAGAGAGCATACAAGGCCTTGGTTTAACATTTCATCTGACAGTGCAGAACACTCTCAGTACTGCACTGGAGTGTCAGCCTAGATTTTGTGCTCAAGTCTCTGGACTGGGGCTATGAACCCACAACCTTCTGATTCTGAGGCAAGAATGTTACCACCTGAGCCACAGCTGTCACAAGTCTTTCTTTCTCTTATCCTTCACTACTAGGATGTGAGAGGCTGTTTTCCAATGGGGCCCAGATTTAAAAGTATCACTGATTAAGGAAGTTTTCTTCAAATTTATTGTCAAGAATAACAATTAGCTTGAGCCAGCCTTGAGTGAAGTCGTGTGGTCATTTAGTTGAGATTCACCTGTAAACAGGCTTCCAGTGTCCTAGAATCATAGAATGGTTACAGCACAGGAGGTCGCCATTAGGCCCGTCGAGCCCGTGTCGGCTCTCTGCAAGAGCACTTCAGCTAGTCCACTCCCCCGCCCTTTCCCCGTAGCCCTGCAATTTTTTTTCCTTCAGGTACTTATCCAATTCCCTTTTGAAAGCCACAATTGAATCTGTCTCCACCACCCTTTCAGGCAGTGTATTCCAGATCCTAACCACTCACTGCATAAAAAAGTTTTCCTGATGTCGCCTTTGGTTTGTCTGCCAATCACCTTAAATCTGTGTCCTCTGGTTCTCGACCCTTCCGCCAATAGGAACAGTTTCTCTCTATCTACGCTGTCTAGACCCCTCATGATTTTGAACACCTCTATCAAATCTCCTCTCAACCTTCTCTATTCTAAGAAGAACAACCCCAGCTTCTCCAGTCTATCTACGCAACTGAAGTCCCTCATCCTTGGAACCATTCTTGTGAATCTTTTCTGCACCCTCTTTAAGGCCTTCACATCCTTCCTAAAGTGCGGTGCCCAGAATTGGACACAATACTCCAGTTGAGGCCGAACCAGTGTTTTACAAAGGTTCAATCATAACTTCCTTGCTTTTGTACTCTATGCCTCTATTTATGAAATTGAGAGGTCGCACAACACCAGGTTATAGTCCAACAGTTTTATTTGAAATCACAAGCTTTCGGAACTATCGCTCCTTCCTCAGGTGAAGTAAATTGGATACAGAATCGTCAGAGCATATATAGATGGAAAAAAAAGCATGTGTACTTTACAATTGCAGACCAATAAATTAAATCATCCTGACTATCTGCCGAGGTGTGATAAAGTTAATTAAGTCAGCCAGGAAGGTACCACATCAAAAGACATAGCAAGATACAACTGAGACAATGAGGTGAAGTCGCAGGGGTTCTAACGTGTCAAAAGCTGCCGTATGTATGTAAAACGAAAAGCTTTAAAAAAAAATTTACTTTTTTACTGGGAAAATTTTTACTTTTTTACTGGGAATCACATCTGTGAACAAGCTAACGACGACTCGAGTCCGGATCACGTCATGTATCGTGACATAAACCCAAGATCCCGATTGAGACCGTCTTCATGAGTGCAGAACTTGGCTATCAGTTTCTGCTCGATGATTTTGCGTTGTCGTGTGTTTCTAAGGTTGCCTTGGAGAACGCTTACCCGCAGATCCGAGGCTGAATGTCCTTGACTGCTGAAGTGTTCCCCGACTGGGAGGGAACAATCCTGCCTGGCGATTGTTGCGCGGTGCTCGTTCATACGTTGTCTCAGTGTCTGCATGGTCTCGCCGATGTACCATGCCGCGGTGCATTCTTTCCTGCAACGTATGAGGTAGACAACGTTGGCCGAGTCATTTATGAAGCCCTGGATCCCGTATGCTTTTTTAACCGCTTTCTAAACCTGCCCTGCCACCTTCAACGATTTGTGCACATTTACCCCCAGGTCTCTCTGTTCATGCACCCTTTTAGAATTGTACCCTTTAGTTTATATTGCCTCTCCTCGTTCTTCCTACCAAAATGTATCACTTCGCACTTTTCTGCATTAAATTTCATCTGCCATGTGTCCGCCCATTCCACCAGCCTGTCTATGTCTTCTTGAAATCTATCACTATCCTCCTCACTGCTCACTATACTTCCAAGTTTTGTGCCATCTGCAAATTTTGACATTGTGCCCTGTACACTCAAGTCTAAGTCATTAATATATATCAAGAAAAGCAGCGGTCCTAGTACCGACCCCTGGGGAACACCACTGTATACTTTCCTCCAGTCCGAAAAACAACCGTTCACCACTACTCTCTGTTTCCTGTCACTTAGCCAATTTCGTATCTATGCTGCCACTGTCCCTTTTATTCCATGGGCTTCAACTTTGCTTAACAAAATTTTGTAGGCGGTTGTGCTTACTTTTGAATGGAATGGACGCACTGGTGTGGCGTGCAGGTAGACCTACTTGAACAAATATGGGCAAGGACTTTGTTATCGGCTACTAAAGTTACCAGATGAACATCTCCAAAACCGAACTGTTTCGAAACCAGGCACTCGAGGTACCAAACGGCTGTCAGTCCCCGCGCAACTCCAACAAAAGCAGCACCTGCATGAGAGATGAAAAATACTGCTGGTGACACTATTCGAAATTATTAAACCTGTTCTCAATAAATCTTACTGCCATCGTTCATTATTAGCGCTTTCACTCCATAGTACAAATCACTGCACGGACACACGCAAGGCACAAACTATTGAGGACGACGCCGCCTCTACCCATGCGCGGCTGAACATCGGATTATCCGGGATGCTGATTGGTGGGAGTTGTGCAGAGGAGAGGACGAATCAAAGGGTTGCTTATTCGGCGAGGCCAGCAACCGAGATGCAGAGTTTGTGACGAAGCCGTGGTCAAGATCCGGGGCTGAGGGAGGCGTCGCTCCAGTTATTTTAATCCGCGTTTTCGAAGCAGCTCACATGACGATTGTGCCATGGATTTGGGGTAATTTGCTACTTTATAAAATCATGTTACTCGCCAATAGACCGCCTGCTGTATCGATGTCTCCAGGGCTTGAAAGCCCGCTGGAGGCGGTTTAATGGGCGGCCCAAAGCGACGAGTTTAGCCGGTGGTCGCTTATCAGAGATCAGAATGATTGTAGTAAATCCAGTGTAATGAAATTGCGCATGACGTGCCTCAATATTGCAGCTGAAGGATCTGTTGACGAGCTTATTGCGTGCGAAAGAAGAAAACAATTGCATTGATCACGTCCCAATGAATTCCTTTTGAAGGGCAGTTACTTTATTGTAGGCAAATGCAACAGTCAGTTTGCACACCAGCAAGATCCTACAGTGAGATAAATGGCCAGTTATTTTTTTTCGGTGCCTTGGTAGACAATAGGAGAGTGCTTTGCTCTTCAAACAGTGTAAATGTCCAGCTGAACTGGCAGGACCTTGAAAGATCATCCAAAAGCTACCACCTCAGACGATGAATCAGTCCCTCAGTATTGGCCCTGAATTTGCGGTCGGTATGACGACAAACTGTCAGAATATGTCGTCATACCGCCCTTGAAATTGACCGCAAGTTCGGGATTTCCTACCGAACGTGCGATCTGTCAAGTTACGACTGCACAGAGGCTTCACTGCGTCTTTCACCTCCTGATAGGAATCAACGTGCTGGTGAAAAGTTAGGCTAATTGCCCACCTACTCTGAAGTAATTATGCTGAAAATTTTTAAGTCTTGTGCAAACAGGTGCAGGAAGCCTGAAATAAAAACAGAAAATGCTGTAAATACTCAGCAGGCCAGGCAGCATCTGTGGAGAGAGAAACAGAGTTAACATTTCAGGAGGATGACCCTTCATCAGAACTGGAAAAAGCTGGAGGTCGAACAGGTTTTTAAGCAAGTGCAGGGGCAGGGAAAGGGGGGAGGGGAGGAAAGAACAAAAGGGAAGGTCTGTGATAGGATGGAAGGCAGGTGCAGGAAGTCTGTTGCACAGCATAAGTGGACTTTGTTTTAGAACCGAGTACTGGAAATCTTCCATTCAAAAAGAACAGGAAATATTGGAAATGCACAGCAAGATATGTTCCTTTTTAATTTGTAAAATGCCAAAAATAGTAAATGTTATGCTTTTGGGTTGTCTCTGAAGCTCTTTCTCAGGTTTTTTTTATCAACTGTAATCTGAAAGGGCTCTGCTGTTTCCCTCGGCTCAATCATGCAAATAAACAGATTACCATTCAATCCATTCAGGGACCCCTTTGTAATGGGTCAGCTTTTAAAGATCCGGGCTCAAATTAGTTTCAAAACTGTCTTAAATATGAGTGGAATTAAATGCAATTCAGACGTGAAAATTTAGAACTCTTGAAATTCGGATGGAATTTAAAATATTCGTTTTGTCTTTTGTTACTGTTATTTTATAAAGCAAGGATATCTGTGCAAAAAATGAAAGTAGAGAAAGAAAAGGAGCCCGCCTTCAATATTAAAATTTCCAGTTATCTTGTGGTTTAATTTCCATTCTTATCCTATATGAGTGAATCTCTCTCATCACTTTGCACTTAAGGGCTCAGTTGTAGCTTATAGGTTAAGAATCAGGATGTAAAAGGAGCACCGCCCCACGTGATCCCAGGTTTGTATATGCACAGTGGTGCGCTCCTGGGCTCTGTGGGGAAGTACGCTGCGCGGAACTCTGCAACGTTTTAAAGGAAGTTCTCGCAGGGAGGACCGCACGAGGTAGGTGTGGATTTACTTGCAATGTTGGCGGTGTAATCCTTAGCTTCGCCGCCGACCGCAAATTCAGGCTCAATGTGCTCAAGTCCTGGAATTGGACTTGAACCTACGACTCAGGTAAGAGAACTATCGACTGAGCCACACTGACACATGGGAGGAATGGCAAAGTGTTTCTTTGACACCTTTACTAGGACTAATTTGGATTACACAAAGTACGTAGTAGCATAGGACAGATGTATTATTTGCCTGATGAAAGGACCTACTGGATCCTGTAAACCAGTTTAGTCTAAGTTAGTATTGAGTATGAAATAAAATGCTGCAGTCTTGAAATTGTTCTTTGAGATGATTGGTACAAATGTATAATGTGCTTATCAAAATTATTTCTGCTGTTTTACCAGAGGTGTTAGCTTATTTAAAAGAAACATAAAAGAAATGGGTTAACCGATCCGCTAAAAGAGTAGAGAAAGGAATTTCAGACATTGACATTTGTACCTATTATCAAGGCCACTATCTTCTAGATTTATTTATTTTTTGATCCACTGGATGTCTGACCATGCTTAAGAATAGCTAAACAAAGCTACTGAGAAATCCACACAGGAAGAATCTATATGCCCTATATGGAATGGTATGCACAACAGCAGAATTTATTTAGTGTCTTTAACTTCTAAAAACATTGCAAGATGACTGGCCTAGGCAGCTGAAGGCACAGCCACTGATGGTGGGGCAAAGGAGGTGGGAGAATGCACAAGGAACTGACAGAAAGTTTGGGGAAAGGATTGTAGTGCTGGAACAGGTTACAGAGTTAAGGAGGAATGAGGCCATAGAGGGATTTAAACATGGATGAGAGTTTTAGATTTGTGGTGTTGGACCAGGAGTCAGTGAGGACAGAGAGATGTGCAAGCATAACTTGGTGCAGACTAGGATGTGGGCATCAAGGTTTTCAATGAGTTGGCGTTTATGGAGTGTGGCGGATGGGAGGTTGACCAGGAGTAGTTGAGCCTGGAGGTGACAGAAACATCAGTGAGGGTTTCAACAGCAGTTGGTAGGTAGGGGTGGAGGCAGGTGATATTACTGCAGTGAAAGTAGGCGGTCTTTGTGATGGGGAGGATATAGAATCGGAGGCTCAATTAGGGGTTAAATACGACGCCAAGATTGCAAACAGTCTGGTTCAGCTGGAGACAGTGGCTGGGCAGGGGGATGAAATTAGGGACAAGGTACAAAGTTTGTAGCTGGGGCGGAAGACGATGGCTTCAGTCTTAATGTTTAATTGGAGGAAATTATGGCTCATCCAAGACTGGATGTT
This sequence comes from Squalus acanthias, assembly GCA_030390025.1. Lineage (NCBI taxonomy): Eukaryota > Metazoa > Chordata > Chondrichthyes > Squaliformes > Squalidae > Squalus > Squalus acanthias. Next base: position 37,291,399 of record CM059444.1, on the reverse strand, counting down.
GGACAAACCTTCTGACAGCACAGAAGCAGGACTAGAGTGTTGGGTTTGGGGGGGTGGGAGTTAGGCTTGGTGGGCACTCTCCCTTGGGGACATGCCACTCACCTAAGTTCAGAGAGTTTTGGTGCACACAAGAGCAGAAGCTTGGGGATGACCAATTGTGCACAGGGATACTTGCTAGTAGATTGAAAGGGCTCAGGCCTGTAGGAAACAGAAAATATGTTGCTCAAAGTTTGGGAAATTATGGCAACACTGTCACACTTCATTTCTTTTGACTCTTTCCATTTAAAAAAAAAGTAGATTTAGTGATGACTGTTACCCATTTGTTTCTTGCTTTCTTCTTCAAAAGAATCACAGACATTTTTCAAATCTGCATTACAATATTTTGTATACTGTACCTCCCTTCAACAGTTTGTAATGGAGAAATATGTAATTAAACAATGATGTCAGCTAAAAGAATTCCCCATTACATTTCCTTTTAAAAACTTATGTATTTGGATTGCTATTTCTAAAGAATACAAGGAAAAATGTTTTTTTTGTGTTAATTTTCTTCTCTTTCCCCCCCAAAATCCCCATGAAGGTGTAGATTTCTGCTAGGGTAAAGTTCTGTGATACCTCACACATTATTCATACCTGAGACAATAAGTATTAGCAGGCCACTTTGATTCTATGACATCACAGAAAAACCCTGTCTGGTCATCATTCGGCATGCCTGTTTTCCAGCTGGAGTCTGTAGATGCTGATTAGGTGTCGGAACCCTGGCAGATTTTTTTCCCTTCCCTTGCCAGGCTGTTGAAGCAATAGTAATACCTCTACTGCCTCCTGACTGCGATCAGCAAACTCAGTAGAGACTGAGAATTGAATCTGCGACCTTCTGGTCTGTATAGCTCAGTTACATGTTGATTTCTTCAACTGAATAAAACATTCCAAGGAATGCCACACAATATATATAGTGTGATCAGGAGTCTGGTCTTGCAGATCAGTGTGGAATTTACCTATTGTTAGTTAGATCAGCAGACCAAGCAGAAATGGTGATCAAATGTGCAAGTTGGATGTGAATCCATCTGAAGACCATGCTGCTATGCAGATAAGTTTATGCATATAAATGTATTTAATCAAAGTTTGCCTGAATAAAGAATTACTGGTTGGCTTTGTTCTTGCAGCAGTATGCTCAACATTCTGCCACACTCCCATTCTGTTGTCTGCAGAGCAAATTTGCAATTAAAAAAAATTAGAACCAAGCATAAATTGGCACCAGGCATAATTGATAACAATGATTGCTTTCCTATTTGTATTCTTTGTGAAACTAGTTTTGGAAAATTTATAAGATGAATGTCCTCTTTAAGCAGATTATGTTCCCATAGGGATTGGAGTTAAGTCAGTGCTGTGGCCTGTATATTAATTAGTTTACTAATAAGCTACTTTCAGTGTAGTTCTGATGCGCAGTAAAATGTTTTGCGGGTAGAAGTCCATAGATGGTGCTGACTTATCAAAACAAGAATCAAGTGGTGATAGTAAACAAAAGATCTTTTAGAAAGTTAACAGTAAGTATCATTACTATGACCGTACTATGGAAAAGAAGCAAATGGGAAGCTACTTCATCATCTTATGTGTACAAACCTATTCTGGACATGAATAATGGGCTTAGTGGGTACTTCAAGGCTGTGATACAAGAGATTAATTTATACATTGGAACTGTAGTGTAGTAGTTATTGTACTGACCTAGCTATCCAAAGGTTGAGAGTTTAAATCCCATAACCGGCAAGTTGTGAGATTGAATTAAATAAATTTGGTAATTTACTTGCTGACACCAGGAAAAAAACGATTGTTGAAACACCAATGCTTCACACCACAGAAGCAGTCCGCGCCTGCATGCAGCAAGACCTGGACGACATTCAGGCTTGGGCTGATAAGTGGCAAGTAACATTCGCGCCACACAAGTGCCAGGCAATGACCATCTCCAACAAGAGAAAGTCTAACTAACACACCTTAACATTCAACAGCATTACCATCGCCGAATCCTCCACCATCAACATCCTGGGGGTCACCATTGACCAGAAACTTAACTGGACCAGCCACATAAATACTGTGGCAACAAGAGCAGGTCAGAGGCTGGATATTCTGCGGCGAGTGACTCACCTCCTGACTCCCCAAAGCCTTTCCACCATCTCAAGACTCCAGTCAGGAGTGTGATGGAATACTCTCCACTTGCCTGGATGAGTGCAACTCCAACAACACTCAAGAAACTTGACACCATCCAAGACAAAGCAGCCCGCTTGATTGGCACGCCATTCACCACCTTAAACATTCATTCCCACCACCACCGGTGCACCGTGTGTACCATCTACAAGATGCACTTCAGCAACTCACCAAGACTTCTTCGGCAGCACCTCCCAAACCCGTGACCTCTACTGCCTAGAAGGACAAGGGCAGTAGGCGCATGGGAACACCATCACCTCCAAGTTCACTTCCAAGTCACACACCATCCTGACTTAGAAATATATCACCGTTCCTTCATTGTCGCTGGGTCAAAAATCTGGAACAGCATTGTGGGAGTATCTTCACCACATGGACTGCAGCAGTTTAAGAAGGCGGCACACCGCCACCTTATCAAGGGCAATTAGGGATGGGCAATAAATGCTGGCCTTGCCAGCGATGCCCACATCCCATGAACGAATTTTTAAAAAAACCTGAAGGCCCACCACCACCTCAGAGCAACTAGGGTAATCAATATAGCCTTTCCAAACTCATCCACATCCTGAGAACATTTAATAAAAAAACAACAAAGCAGTGACTCCAAAGGGCATGTTGGGATGTTGTGGCTTTATAATAAATAATAGAAACATAGAAACATAGAATCTAGGAGCAGGAGTAGGCCATTCGGCCCGTCGAGCCTGCTCCGCCATTCAATACGATCATGGCTGATCATCCAAATCCAGTACCCTGTCCCTGCTTTAATCCCCACAGTACACATAACCCACCCTACCCCCGTAACCCCACGTATTTAATTCCCCCTAACATATCCCATCCTATCCCCATAACCCCACATATTTAATCCCCCCAAACACTAAGGGTCAATTTATCATAGCCAAATCAACCTAACCCACACATTTTTGGACTGTGGGAGGAAACCGGAGCACCCGGAGGAAACCCACGCAGACACGGGGAGAATGTGCAAACTCCACACAGCAATTCAAGACATTAAAAAATCTTGATCTAGTATTGTTAGAAAATGCTGCTTTTCTGTCATATGAAACCACAGAAAAAAGCTTAGCAGCCATATTGTTCTGGTATTAAACAGTGATGTATTATCTATAATACATAATTTGTTCAACAGTTTGATTTAATATGGTTTTGTGTATATATGAAATTCAATTTAAAAAGCATACTTCATGGGATTACTAGCGGGAGTATTCTATCAATGGAAAAAAGAAAATACTTGAATTATGCATAAACTGTGAACAGACTTTCAAGATGACCTGGAAGATACCTGGTGGTGGAGAGAGGTGAGCTATAACTATTAACTGAACAGACAATTGATCAGAAAAAGTTAAGGAGATGGACTTGAGCACACTTCATATGGGAAAACACTACTGCTGATGATGGAAGAAAAGGAACTATGGACTGGTCTGTGAGTGGAGCAGTGGAAAGAATCAGATGGCTCTTGTGAAACTGCTGCAAGCAAAATTGTACCTTTCCTTCATCCCATCTGCCAGTTTGATGCAGCAACTATTCTGATGTATTTTAAGGTTACATAAATGAAGGGGAATCTATTATACCACAAAAAATTGCTGAATGTATTTCAGGACATAATTGGTCTTAGCAGTACATCATGGCATCGTACTGGATCCTATTTTGCTATGAAGGAAGAGCGCACATATGCCTCTTTTAAAATTTTCCTCTAATGCGCTGATACTTTTAATTAGTAGCTTAGTATAAACAGTTGGCTAGTAACAGTGAATTACCTGGTTGTGAAAACATGTGACCTGACAATATAATATTTTCTTAACTCTTAAAGAAAGAACTTCACAGTCAGTGAAGTAGTTTTGAATTGTAGTCACTGTTGTAACATAGGAAATGCGGCAGATAATCTGCGCACAGCAAGGTCCCACTAACCACATCAAGATAAATGACCAGATGATCTGTTTTAGTGGTGTCCGTTGTAGGATAAATGTTGGGCAGGGCACCAGGAGAACGCCCTTGCTCTTCAGATTGTGCCATGGGATCTTTTATGTTCAGACCAGATGAGGATTTGGGTTAATGTCTCGTCTGAAAGACAGCACCTCAAAGTGAAGCACTCCACCAGTGCTCCACTGAAGTGTCAGCCTAGATTATGTGCTCAAGTCTCTGGAGTCGTTTTGAACCCATGACCGTGCGACTCCAAGGCAAGAGTACTACGTCCTGAGTTTAGGCTGATGAGTTTAAAATTTATCTAACGTAGCTAACATTTATAGTCGGTGATTATCACACATTTTGTGAGGATATTAAATAAGACCTTTCTATGGTTCCTCCTCCCCAAGTTGCTTTGCAACTGAGCAGCAGAACTCTGGTACAGATCCTTTGAGGTGAATAATAGTTATGGAACCGAAGTGGGGAAGAAGATGCATATGTCTTCATTGTGTACTCTTTTTTAATTAAACTAAAATTTGGAGTTGGGGCCCTTGCACTTCTTTATATCAGCTCTACAAAAGTGAATTGCAGAAAGTGTGTAAAAAAAAAAAGCTTTGTATCAACCTGGATGTTATTTCAGTGAAATTAACTATTCTAAATAAGGACTGCTTCAGTAGATGTGTAATGTTATGCATACTAACAATTTGTGCTTGCTTGTAGGGATGGTTTGAAGCTTGAAACACAGTTTTTGAATGGAAAGCCTAAGTTAATTTTAGCACCTTATGGTAAGTGTTAATTTAGTAGTTGATTTTGTAGTGTACACTGTTCATCCATAATACAAGCCACCATTTTGGATGCATTGAGGGCATATTTTCCTTGTTGAAATAGGATAATTGTTCTCCCCTGTGTCATTATGAAGATGTATGCTCTGTTTGCACTGTAGTTAACAAGTAACAGAACCAGAATTCACACTTTTTTTTAAAGTATGGAAATTTGATCCCAGCCAAATGGTTCCATCAATTCATTTACATGTGGATTTCTGAAGGCAAAGGGAAAAGAAGCATTAATTTTGAAATCAGATGATCTGTGGGAGAGCTGTGTTCGATTTGTATACTGTGCAAATCTAGTCTAAATATTGCCGAATCTGCTTTTTATTCTGTTAAGTTATTAGGCTTTTACTCCAGATATTTTTCTTGGGTTCAGCATCTCAGCCCAATTGTGTAGACAAGTTCTTGCTCCATATAACCAGGAGCATGCCTTTATCTGCTTAAAACCTGGCTAATTTGTAAAGAACTTGGGGATCGAACAGAAAATCATCATTACTGTATTTCAGCTACTGGTTATATCATGTGCCCTCATTTATCCTCCTTGATTTCTAAAGGCGGTAGAATAACGTCTAGGGAGTGTAGGGTATAAACAGCCAAGCCAAACAGATCAGGGAACGGTAGCATAGTGGTTATGTTACTGGATTAGTAATCCAGAGGCCTGGACTAATAATCTGTCTCTGACATGAGTTCAAATCCCACCACGGCAGCTGAGGAATTCAGTTAAATAAATCTGGAATAAAAAAAGCCAGTAATGGTGACCATGAAACTATCGGATTGTTGTAAAAACCCATCTGGTTCACTAATGTCCTTTAGGGTAGGAAATCTGCCATCTACCTGGTCTGGCCTATGTGACTCCAGACCCACAGTAATGCGGTTGACTCTTAACTGCCCTCTGAAATGGCCTAGCAAGCCACTCCGTTGTACACCACCGCTATGAAAAACAATAATAAGAATAAAACCGGACGGACCACCCGGCATCGACCTCGGCACCGGCTTCGGATACGGCACACCCAGCCCAGTCAACCCTGCAAAGTCCTCCTCACTAACATCTGGGGACTTGTGCCAAAATTGGGAGAGCTGTCCCACAGACTAGTCAAGCAACAGCCTGACATAGTCATACTCACAGAATCATACCTTTCAGCCGATGTCCCAGATTCCTCAACTAACGGGAGGAGGAGGCTCTATGAATATCCCCATCATCAATGATGGAGCCCAGCCGCAAGGCTGAAGCATCACCATCCCTGGGTATGTCCTGTCCCACCAGCAGGACACACCCACCAGAGGTTGCGAGGGAGTGGCCCTGGGAGTCCTCAACATTGACTCCAGAAGTGTCATGGCATCAGGTCAAGCATGGGAAAGGAAACCTCCTACTGATTGCCACCTACCTCCCTCCCTCAGCTGATGAATCAGGAGTCCTCCATGTTGAACACCAGTTGGAAGAAGCACTGAGGGAAGCAAGGGCACAGAATGTACTCTGCATGGGGGACTTCAATGTCCATCACCGAGTGGCTCGGTAGCACCACTACTGACCGAGCTGGCCGAGTCCTGAAGGACACATAGCTGCCAGACTGGGCCTATGGCAGATGGTGAGAGAACCAACATGAGGGAAAAACCTGCTTGACCTTGTCCTCACCAATCTAACTGTCTCAGATGCATCTGTCCATGACAGCATTGGTAGCAGTGACCACCGCACAGTCCTTGTGGAGATGAAATCCCGTCTTCAGACTGAGGACACCCTCCATCGTGTTGTGTGGCACTACCACCATGCTAAATGGATTCAGAACAGATCTAGCAGCTCAAAACTGGGCATCCATGAGGCACTGTGGGTTATCAGTAGCAGCAGCAGAATTGTATTCCACCACAATCTGTGACCTCATGGCCCAGCATATCCCTCACTCTACTGTTACCATCAAGCCAGGGGACCAACCCTGGTTCAATGAGGAGTGCAGAAGAGCATGCCAGGAACAGGTACCAACCTGGGGAAGCTGCAACACTGGACTACATGCATGCTAAACAGCGGAAGAAGCATGCTATAGACAGAGCTAAGCAATCCCACAATCAACGGATCAGATCAAAGCTCTGCAGTCCTGTCACATCCAGTCTTGAATGGTGGTGGACAATTAAACAACTAACGGGAGGAGGAGGCTCCATGAATATCCCATCCTCAATGATGACGGAGCCCAGCACGCGAGTGCAAAAGACAAGGCTGAAGCATTTGCAACCATCTTCAGGCAGAAGTGCCGAGTGGATGATCCATATCGGCCTACTCCTGAGGTCCCCACCATCACAGAAGCCAGTCTTCAGCCAATTTGATTCACTCCACATGATATCAAGAAATGGCTCAGCGCACTGGATACAGCAAAGGCTGTGGGCTCTAACAACATCCCGGCTGTCGTGCTGAAGACTTGTGCTCCAGAACTAGCCGTGCCTCTAGCCAAGCTGTTTCTGTACAGCTACAACACTGGCATCTATCTGACAATGTGGAAAACTGCCCAGGTATGTCCTGTCCACAAAAAGCAGGACAAATCCAATCCGGCCAATTACTGCCCCATTAGCCTACTCTCAATCATCAGCAAAGTGATGGAAGGTGTCGTCGACAGTGCTATCAAGCGGCACTTACTCACCAATTACTTGCTCACCGATGCTCAGTTTGGGTTCCGCCAGGACCACTCAGCTCCAGACCTCATTACAGCCTTGGTCCAAACATGGACAAAAGAGCTGAATTCCAGAGGTGAGGTGAGAGTGACTGCCCTTGACATCAAGGCAGCATTTGACCGAGTGTGGCATCAAGGAGCCCTAGTAAAATTGAAGTCCATGGGAATCGGGGGAAAAACTCTCTACTGGCTGGAGTCATACTTAGCACAAAGGAAGATGGTTGTAGTTGTTGGAGGTCAATCATCTCACCCCCAGGACATCACTGCAGGAGTTCCTCAGGGCAGTGTCCTAGGCCCAACTGTCTTCAGCTGCTTCATCAATGACCTCCCTCCATCATAAGGTCAGAAGTGGGGATGTTCGCTGCTGGTTGCACAGTGTTCAGTTCCATTCGCAACTCCTCAGATAATGAAGCAGTCCATGCCCAAATGCAGCAAGACCTGGATGACTATCTCCAACAAGCGAGTCTAACTACCGCCCCTTGACATTCAACAGCATTACCATCGCCAAATCCCCCACCATCAACATCCTGGAGGTCACCATTGACCAGAAACTTAACTGGACCAGCCACATAAATACTGTGGCAACATGAGCAGGTCAGAGGCTGGGTATTCTGCGGCGAGTGTCTCACCTGCTGACTCTCCAAAGCCTTTCCACCATCTACAAGGCACAAGTCAGGAGTGTGATGGAATACTCTCCACTTGCCTGGATGAATGCAGCTCCAACAACACTCAAGAAGCAGGACAAAGCAGCCCGCTTGATTGGCACCCCATCCAACATGTTAAACATTCACTCCCTCCACCACCGGCGTACCGTGGCTGCAGTGTGTACCATCTACAAGATTCCTTGCAGCAACTCGCCAAGGCTTCTTCGGCAGCACCTGCCAAACCCCCGACCTCTTCCACCTAGAAGGACAAGGGCAGCAGGCGCATGGGAACACCACCACCTCCAAGTTCCCCTCCAAGTCACACACCATCCTGACTTAGAAGTATATCGCTGATCCTTCATCGTCGCTGGGTCAAAATCCTGGAACTCCCTCCCCAACAGCACTGTGGGAGTACCTTCACCACACGGACTGCAGCGGTTCAAGAAGGTGGCTCACCACCACCTTCTCAAGGGCAATTAGGGATAGGCAATAAATGCTGGCCTTGCCAGTGACACCCACATCCCATGAACAAATTTAAAAAAAAAGATATTTTAACGACTTGGATGATGGCATAGAAAGTCAAATATCCAAATTTGCTGATGACACAAATATAGGCAACATTGTAGGCAGTGTAGATGAAAGCATAAAATTGCAAAGGGATATCGATAAATTAAGTGAATGGGCAAAATTGTGGCAAATGGATTTCAATGTAGGCAAATATGAGGTCATCCACTTTGGACCTAAAAAGGATAGAACAGGGTACTTTCTAAATTGTAAAAAACTAAAAACAGTGGAGGTCCAAAGAGACTTGGGGGTCCAGGTACATTGATCATTAAAATGTCATGAACAGGTACAGAAAATAATCAAAAAGGCTAATGGAATGCTGGCTTTATATCTAGAGGATTAGAATACAAGGGGGTAGACATTATGCTGCAGCTATACAAAACCCTGGTTAGACCACACCTAGAGTACTGTGAGTAGTTCTGGGCACCACACCTTAGGAAGGATATATTGGCCTTGGAGGGAGTGTAGCGTTGGTTTACCAGAATGATACCCGGACTCCAAGGGTTAAGTTTCGAGGAGAGATTACACCAATTAGGGTTGTATTCCCTACAATTTCGAAGGTTAACTGGTGTTCAGATCGAAGTTTTCAAGATATTAAGGGGAACAGATAGGGTGGATAGAGAGAAACTATTTCTGCCGTTTGGGGATTCTAGGACTAGGGGACATAGTCTGAAAATTAGAGCCAGACCTTTCAGGAGTGAAATTAGGAAACACTTCTGCACACAAAGTGGCAAATGTGACACCATTGTTCAAGAAAGGTTGTAAGGACAATCCTAGTAACTACAGGCCGGTCAGTTTAACATCAGTGGTGGGTAAAGTTTTAGAAACAATCGAGGAAAAAATTAACGGGCATTTGGAGAGGTTTAAGCTAATTAAGGAGAGCCAACACGGGTTTGTAAAAGGAAGATCGTGTTTGACTAATCTAATTGAATTTTTTGATGAAGTACCAGAGAGGATTGATGAAGGGAATGCAATGGATGTTGTCTACATGGATATTCGGAAGGCGTTTGACAAAGTACCACATAGAAGGCTGGTTAATAAAATTGAGGCTCATGGAATTGGTGGGTCAGTGGCAGCTTGGATAAAGAATTGGCTTAAGGACAGAAAACAGCAAGTTGTGGTAAATGGCTGTTTTTCAGACTGGAGGATGGTAGGCAGTGGTGTTCCCCAAGGGTCAGTGCTGGGGCCACTGCTTTTTTTGATGTATATAAATGACCTGGATACTGGAATACAGAGTAGAATTTCTAAATTTGCCGATGACACCAAACTTTGGGGTGTGGCAAACAGTGATGATATCAATTGACTGCAACAGGACATAGAAAGGCTAGCAGAATGGGCAGACAAGTGGCAGATGGAATTTAATACAGAGAAGTGTGAGGTGATGCATTTTGGCAGAAGGAACAGGGAGAGGCAATATACACTTAATGGCACAGTTTTAAAGAGTGTGCAGGGACAGAGGGACCTGGGAGTTAATGTGCATAGGTCCCTGAAGGTGGCAGGAAATATTGAGAGAGTGGGTAACAAAGCATATGGGATCTTGAGCTTCATAAATAGAGGTATTGAGTACAAAAGTAGAGAAGTTATGCTGAACCATTATAAAGCGCTGGTTAGGCCACAACTGGAGTATTGCATCCAGTTCTGGTCACCACACTTTAGGAAGGATGTGAAGGCCCTTGAGAGGGTGCAGAGGAGATTTACCAGAATGGTTCCGGGGATGGGGGATCTTAGCTACAAGGACAGGTTGGAGAAGCTGGATTTGTTTTCATTAGAGCAAAGGAGGTTGAGGGGTGATTTGATAGAGGTGTACAAGATTATGATGGGTTTGGATAGGCTAGACGGGGAAAGGCTGTTCCCACTAGTTGATGGTACGAGGACTAGGGGATACAGATTTAAGGTTTTGGGCAAGTGATACAGGGGGCGGTGAGGAAAAACTTTTTTACGCAGCGAGTGGTGAGGACCTGGGACTCGCTGCCGATGGAAGTGGTGGAAGCGGAGACACTCAATGTTTTCTAGGGGAGACTGGATAGGCACGTGAGGGAAATAAACTTGCAGACTTACGGGGATAGAGTGGGGGAATGGGACTGACTGGATTGCTCTACAGAGAGCCGGCATGGACTCGATGGGCTGAATGGCCTCCTTCTCTGCTGTTATGACTCTAAGTTTGGGGAAAACTCTTCAGCAAACGGCAATTGATGCTGGATCAATTGTTAATTTTAAATCCGCGATTGATAGATTTTTGTTAACCAAAGGTATTAAGGGACATGGGCCAAAGGCAGGTATATGGAGTTAGGTTTCCGATCAGCCATAATCTCATTGAATGGCGGAGCAGGCTCGAGGGGTTCAATGGGCTACTCCTGTTTCTATGTTCCTATAAACACTAACTGAATAAGTGACAGAAGCAGTGACACACTAGATTTACAAGTGACCATGACAAATACATTCAACTATTGTCTCTCTTCAACTCAAAAAGCTGCCAATCAAACTGATAGGTTGCTTTTATTTGAATTGAATAGTTTGGGTCCCCCCTCAGATACCTGTTCAGATGCAGTGACCTCGTTTTTCCAATCATTAACACCAACACCAACAGCAACCCATTTAAAATGAATGGATTCCTGGTTAGAAAAACCTAGGCCAACATCCATATTCTGTTAATATATCAAAACAAGCTGGGTGATTTTCTGTGAGTGAACCTGGTTTTTAACCCCATATCTACTGTAACAGAAAGAGAAGAACCAATGCCATGATACACAAACTAATTCATTCTGAAGTCAGATCATCTGTGGCGGAGCTGACTGCAACCTCATATGGTTCTAGACAAGCCTAAAGATTGCGTATTTTGCTTTTTAGTCTATAGTTTAATTCACTGCAGCAATTTTCAAATGAGCTAATATTTGGTGATAGGAAGAAAGCTGTTCTGATATAAGTTAAACAGTGTAAGCACAACTATCTGGTAAACTGGTCATGTTGTATATAATTTGGTAATCAAGTTCAGAAATGTACAGAATTTGTGTCCGTTACTAATGAATGTGGAGGTTATTGTGTACAATCTTCATGGAATTCCCTGGTGGGTGTCTGCCATGACACTTGCTGCTAACAAAAAATAAAAGGCAAGCTACCTGAAAGACATCAGATCATTGCAGAAATTCCACAGAATACATTTTATCAAATGAATTGATTTCAAGGCTGTTATATCCATTCAAACGAATTATAAAATTCAAATGGCTTGCACATGTAAAGCCCTCAATGAAATCACAAGATAATCCAGTCCTAGTTATTCATATTTTCTATGGGAAGAACTTTCAACTTTGGGCACGTAACACAGGCAGTAGCTGATCGGTTGCCCATTACGCACCCTGCCGGAAGTCCATGGAAAGGAAAATAGAGCGGGCCATATAATGTTTGGCCGACTTGCTACTGCCTGTTTTATTACCCCGCTGAATTTGAAAGATCTGCCCCATGGGGTAGTTTTTCACTATTGGGTGGCCGGTGGAGCCTGCCAGCTGTCCGCCCAATAGTGCCAAGGGAGGCCTGGTTCATTTTGAGGGCCGGACCTCATTACCATATGGCCGGCGGGCACCAAATGAATGCCCTGCTGCAGCTACAGGGCAACAAAGTATCAGGCTAGCACATTATCATCAAGGTAGGCCCGGGGGACGGAGGGGAGTTCGCGGAGGGAGGGGAACCCAATGTAGCAGTGGCCCACTTTACTTTTGTGGAGCCCAACAGAACATTCCTGCTCCTTCTGGCCTCACAAAATAGTTAAAAACATACCATTTTGGTGTACATTTGGCTGGACCACCAGGTAAAACTGGGCAAAGCGTGCACAGCGCACACTCCAACCAATTGTGTCCAAAAATGACAATTGCTGTTCTATGTACATCATAGGACCCTAATTTGGATAGTTAAAGGGCTTATTGATTGAATCAGGTAGGCACTCCGGCCGCCCAGTGATAGTCCCTTCCGATCATTGCATCGGCTAAATACAGAGCGGGACTGGGGTGGGAAGCTTTTCCCCACTACTGTAGCGGTGCTACTACCCTGTTTCCACCCAGCGGTGCCAGTAAAATCTTCCCCTATGTCATTTAACTATTAGTTATTAACTACTATGGCACAAGTTAAAGTCTTCTATTTCTTTGGTTTATTTCACTTTGTGGGTGATGTTAACATCTCCACTGAGGCATCAAATTTGTCAATTTAGTAAAAAGGAAACATATTTTTCAAAGGTCCATTTACAACTGATTGTGTGACATCTAAAGCTACACTGGGAAAGAGTTGTGCCTTAGTCCTTGTTCCAGTGTTTTCTCCTTTCAAAATTTTGATTGGAGGCAGGAAACAGACACTTTAGGGCTGATTTTACCCCCACCAAAGCGGGAATGGTGCAGTTCATTGTGCGTTCCATGCGCGTTCCTGCTCCCCCCGCCATTTTTACTAATTCCAGAGAAGCGAGGGCCTAATTTAGATGGCAATGTTGCCTCCTGATGACAACATTGGGTGCGCACACCATTTTAACCGCGGGCTTGACTAAGGCTCGCACGCTCTCCAGCCTAACAGTGAAAGCTGCTGGCAGCAAGGATCAAGACCACAAAAAGCCCAAGTAAATGGATTTTAATTTTTTTTTGTTTTTTAAAAAGGTTCCTTGTAGGCCATGAGGAGCAGGTGTGCTTTTCCTGGTCCCATAAGGATACCTTGGGCATCACCTGTCAAGGGCTAATCCACCCACCCCCGATCGCGGACTTGCTGCCCCCCACCCTCATCCGTACTCCTGCCTGCTGACAGTGATGTCATTCTTCCTGCTTTGGACCCCGTAACACCAATTTCCAACTTGAGTTAAATTCGGTCCTTTTGTTTATGCAGCTTGCTCCTCCTGTACGGTTTCTCTTCTGAAAAAAATCGATTAATGTTGCAATTCAGAGGAAACACACATTTTTCATTATTAAACTAAGGAGAATGGCCAAGCCACATAGTACAGAGCGCTACCAGGGTTGAAAAGAGTAATGAGTTACAGTAGAAGAGTATATTTAAGCTGAAAAGTGAGCCTTCTAACTGTTGTACAGTTTTCATGGTTGGTCTAATCTTATTACAGATGCTTCATCAAAAGATGCTAAAGGGGTAAGTGGTCCAAATTCATTCATCTATTGTATATAGAAAAGATCTGCAGTTCCAACATTCCACCCCCTCCCCCTCTCTGTTGACGACAAAAATCGGGCCCTGACCACCACATGCCTGGTTGTGACAGAATTTTAACCATATCTGTTGAAGCAAAATTTGGACCCCTGCATGTTACACTCCACCCCCCGGGAAGTAAAAAAAGGACTTTGATACTCCCTATTAAATCTGATGATTATGTACTTCGATGCCCACTTCCCCCTCAGGCAAACTCAAACCCTAACCCCTGCTGATGCAACAATTGCCCATCATTCTATTATCTATGATTCTCCAGCTGAGGCTAAATCACTTTCCAGCAGTCCCTCCCATTTAATGAAGAAACCCCAAGATGAGGGGTATTCGCACACAGGAACCCCCCCCCCCCCCCCCCAACAACTGCTGATGCAAAAATCACCCACCAGAATTCTCCATATGAATAAATAGGGGGAAAACCTCACTGGCACCGTGCAGCCCCACTGGGGCAGATGTTGACCCCCATCTCTCCTTTTCCCCTCTTCTCCTCCCTGTCCTCGCCACCCTCACCCCCTGTCCCTCTCTTCCACTTACACCTCTCATTCCATCTCTCTCCCACTTCTCCCTTTTCTGCCCTTTATTGTTTTAGGAAACTTAATAAACACGCTCAGGGAAATGTACAAAATGTTAGTCATGGGTTTATATGAGCATAAGTGACAAATCCTTGTCCGTGATTCAGGAATTTTAAATTATGAGAAGTTGAAAGGAAAGTGGGTTTATTTTTCTTTCGAAAAGAAATGTTGAGGTGACTGAAGTTACCAGATAATGAAGGAAAGTTGACAAAGTTAATCCAGGTAAATGGTACAAAGGTAGGAACCTAAAATGGGAAGCTGGGCAGAAGTGTTGCACAGAAGGGTCTTGTGGAATATGTTACCATGGAAAAATATTGAAACAGACAATATAAATGTGTTTAAAAGGCAATTAGATGTGTTTTTAGAATGAATAGATTGAAGGATATGGTGAGGAGGTGGTTAATTGGGGTGGAGATTGAAACCAATAACCAGTTATTTTTTTGACATTAGTTTAACTGTGTACAATTTAAAGTGTTTTTACTTCTGAAATGTGATTTCTGTTCATCTTGGGCTTATGGAAGAGAATGTAAGCTGTAACCTGTTGGCAGTCTATAATGTCATTTCTGAAAGCATTTTTAAACTTCAGATTAAAAAGAGGAGCATGTTAATACTACATCTGCTGACAGTTTTAAATATTTGTCAGATAAAGTACAAGAACAGAACAACAACGCATCCGCTGAGGTCCAAACAAATTTTACAGGAAGTTGCTTCAACCCATGAAAGTAATTCGAAGACTGAGAAGCCTTTATTGAAACATGCTGTAACTTACACTAACACTATTGTTGCATCTGGGAAAGGAGAAAATGCAGAACAGTTGATTGCAGATAAAAAGACAGATAATAAAACCAAAAACAATGGTGAAACAGCTCCTAAAAATGGTCAGTCTGGAAGTAAAACTACTGTGAAGAAACTTGCCATAACCAAGCAACAGCCACCAAAGAAGCAAAATATCTCCTCTGAGGAGTTAAGAGAGAATTTGGTATGTCTGACCCAAGAGCAACTCCAGCAGATTTTAGCATCTATAAGTCAAGTGAACAAAAATTCCAGCCAAAACCAGGAAAGAGACAAAAGTACAAAACCAGGTAGGTGTCAATGAAGGAGTGCTGACTCCTCTACCATAGTTTCGGAATTTGGACACAAATCAAATATTTAAACAACAATTGCTTTTCTCCACTTGCAATTCCCTGTAGCAGAAGAATAAAATATTAACTTTTCTTTTTAAATTGTTAGACCTTTCACCAAATGTAATACGTTAAAGAAAAAATCAAAAGATATTAATTTTAAGTGTACTGATAGATCACATTTATTTTTACCCAACTAAATGAAGGTGGAACACTGTACAGCAAGGATCGCAAATAAAAGTTTTAAAGTTAACTGATTTCTGCTTTGAAGTACTAATGTTTTGTTTTTTAATAGGTAACAAAGCTGAGGCCACAGGCAAGGAGCTTAAAGGGAAAGATAATGCAACCCTGCCAAATGGAGTTGGCTGCGCCAATAATGAGGCCTTGCAGAACAATAGTTCATCCCAAGACCCACAGACAACTAATAAATCTGGATCAAATGTTGAACAAGCAAACACTGTGCAAACTGAAAAGGCTATGGGTAATAAGTACGTATTGGAAACAAAACAAAAAAAGTATCTTCTAAATACACTAAATAAATCATGAACCTCAATTCTAGTATCATATCCTGCAGTGCAAAGTTGTACAATTGGTCTCTATTGTAGTATGTTACACCAGTAAGGTCAGGTAGAGAGTTGATGATTCCATTGTTGCAGTGAGTGGCCTGTCAATGCTGCTCTGTAATTAGCAGTTAATAGCGCTACTACAACAACAACTTGCATTTATATAGCGTCTTTAATGTACCAAAACGTCCTAAGGCGCTTCATAGGAGTGTTATCAAACAAAATTTGACACCGAGCCACATAAGGAGCTTTTAGGACAGGTGAGAGGTAGGTCTTAAAGGAGAGAGAGTCGGAGAGGTTTAGGGAGAGAATTCCAGAGCTTAGGGCCTCAGCTGCCAATGGTGAAGCGATTAAAATCGAGGATGCGCAAGAGGCCAGAATCGCAGGAGGGTTGTAGGGCTGGCGAATGTTGCAGAAATAGGGAGGGGCGAGGCCATGGAGTGATTTGAAAACAAGAATTTTAAAAGAAGAATTGCTCCAGTTGGCAAGTTCTCTGGGATTTTCTCCTATTCACTTTAGGGAGCTGCCATCCCCCTAACAATCCATCTGACAACAACAACTTGCATTTATATGGTATCTTTATTGTAGAAAAGCTTTGTTGAAGGGAAGGCCTTCAAAGGCAGCAAGAGAAGCGTAGAGTTTAGGAAACGAGTTCCCGGAGTAGGACTGAGACAACTGAAGGCTTTTCTAACAATGATGGAGCAGAGGGAGGGAAGCAAGGATGCTCATAAGAGTAGTGTCACTGTGTTGGGGACAGTGACACAGTGTAGATCAGCGAGTATGGAGGTGATGATTCAGTGGGACTTTATGCAGGATAGCTTATTGGCAGTGGAATATTGAATGTTACAGGTTATGGAGGGTGGAGGTCAAGAGGCTGGTAAGGATGGTATTGGAGAAATTGAGCCAGAGGTGACTAAAGTGTGAGCAAGGAGTTTGGCGATGGAGGAGGCAGCTGTTATTGTGAAGTTGAAGTAAATAATCTTCCTGATGGATGGGATGTTGCTCTCACAGCATGGTTCAGGTTGAATAAGCACCCAGAGAGAGGAATACAGTCAGTAGCAAGGGAGTGGAGTTTTTGTGGGGCCAAAAACTGGCCTTAATATTCCCAATGTTCAGTTGAAGGAAATTCTGTCTCATCCACTATTTAGTGTCTGACAGTGGAGATGTGGTCATGAGGTGCAGAGATGGAGCTGGGTGTCATCAGCATACATATGGAAGCTTCTCTGCGGATGGTATGACAAGGGATAGCACGTAGTTGAGAAAGAAGTGGGGGTCAAAGGTGGATCTTTGGGGAACTTGGGAGGTGACTGTGCAGTTGAAAGGAGAATCTGTTGCTGGAGAGACCTTGGGACAGGTAATATTAGAACCAGGCACGATCTGTTCCCATGAAGCTGGACCACAAAAGAAAGGTGGTGGTGGTGGTGGTGGAGGAACTTCCTGTGTGAAGAATCATAGAATAGTACAGCACAGAAGGAGGCCATAACCTACATGGAACTAAAACATTTTGCTACACTGACTTATGGCACCATCACACCATCTTGATGCAGTGCAAATTAGATGTAATTGAGATTTTTTTAAATGCCTGTGTCCCAAAACACTAATGTAAATACAAGGTTCAGTCATGTTAACCCAAGTGTCAGAATATTCACTTTATTCTTGATGCAAATTAGGAGCACTCTGAAAGCAAGAGAATTGGAACTTTTTATTGAGTATTTTCAGTGTTTCATTTTGTCACTGAATTAATTGAAGCCCCACATTTGCTTTGTTTAGTAGAATCCATTGTAATTTGTCCCATTGGAATAAATGGAAATATGAACTTGAGAATAAAATGGTCATTGTTGAGGAGCGCACCGAGCAGAACATCTTTGTAAACAATTCACATTGTGGAATATTGGAATGCTTCTGTCCCCTTGTCGCTCTTATTCTCCTGAAAGCAGTTATTCATGCTAGTTTAAATTACAATGGCACCAGCATCTCTCCTGTCCATTGCCAAGTTGGCCATTTTTCATTGTGGAGCTAGATGGTGAATTTTGGCAGGCTATTTGACTGGAAATTTGATGTTCTTATGTACACCATCTAGCAACGGTTGATTTGAATAGTTATCACGAGTGGGAACCCTAACTGCATTTTCTCCCCCGCCCACCCAAGTAGCCAAGGCCACTAAGACTACTTGTAGTGCTGTAGAGCTCCACTGCTGCCCTGAGTGAGAGATTAATTGTCTGAGACCTTCCAGGTCTGCATGGCTGCATACCATACATGTATCTACTTACTGAACCGCTGGGGCAGTTGGGGCTTTTTAAATTGCATAGTTTTTAAAGATTACAGTAAGAATTGCACAATGTTTGTGGGGGTTGTGGCTTTATTTCTGGTCATTCCTTTCTCAATGGTTGGAGATGGTGAAAAACAATTTTTTTTCTTTTTGTAATGTAATCAGTTGAATGTTTTCACTGCACATTATTCCATAACTTGATAATTTTGGATGTTCTGCGAACAATCCAAATTGCATGGCTTCTTTGGATTGAGTACAGTTAGTCACATAGCATGTGATACAACTACCTTGGCCTACAAAGAGACAATTTCATTGATTTAGAATTGTATTGCAAGTATATAATTCTTTAAAACAAGTCCAGCAAAAAAAATATACTTCTGGTTCTTTTTATGTGAACAGCGAGACTTTGAACAGTGCACCCAACCAAGTCAGAGATGGTCTTTTCAGGCACCTTGGAGAAAGAGAAAACGATAAGGATCAGCTGGAAGCCAAGAGAATCCAATGGAAGAAAGAACTAGGTACATGCTGTTCCATGTCTGGAAAAACTTTGTTTCTCTTTTTAAAAAGAATATCTACACTGATTCTCCATTGAGAATAACGGTGAGGCTCTCAGTGCTCACTGTTGTTACGGAGTAAATATAGAAACATAGAAGATAGGAGTAGGAGTAGGCCATTCGGCCCCTCGAGCCTGCTCCGCCATTCGATGAGATCATGGCTGATCATCCAAACTCAGTACCCTGTACCTGCTTTCTCCCCATATCCCTTGATACCTTTAGCTTTAAGAAATATATCTAACTCATTCTTGAATATATTTAATGACTTGGCCTCAACTACCTTCTGTGGTAGAGAATTCCATAGGTTCACCACTCTCTGGGTGAAGAAATTCTTCCTCATTTCTGTCCTAAATGGCTTACCCCTTATCCTTAGATTATGACCCCTGGTTCTGGACTCTCCGACCATCGGGAACATTCTTCCTGCATCTAGTTTGTCCAGACCTGTCAGAATTTTATATGTTTCGATGAGATCCCCTCTCATTCTTCTATACTCCAGCGAGTATAAGCCCAATCGACCCAATCTCTCCTCATATGTCATTCCTGCCATCCCAGGTATCAGCCTTGTGAATCTTCGCTGAACTCCTTCCATGGCAAGAACATCCTTCCTCAGATAAGGCGACCAAAACTGCACACAGTACTCAAGGTGTGGTCTCACCAAGGCCCTGTACAACTGCAGCAGGACATCCCTGTTCCTATACTCAAACCCTTTTGCTATGAAGGCCAACATACCATTTGCCTTCTTCACCGCCTGCTGCACCTGCATGCTTACCTTCAGCGACTGGTGCACAAGGACACCCAGGTCTCGTTGCACTTCCCCTTCTCCCAATCTATTGCCATTCAGATAATAGTCTGCCTTTCTGTTTTTGACACCAAAGTGGATAACCTCGCATTTATCCACGTTATATTGCATCTGCCACGCTTCTGCCCACTCACCCAACCTGTCCAAATCATACTGGAGTTTCTCGATATCCTCCTCACAGCACACACTCCCACCCAGCTTTGTGTCATCTGCAAACTTGGAGATATTACATTTAGTTCCCTTATCTAGATCATTAATGTATATTGTGAATAGCTGGGGTCCAAGGACCGATCCCTGCGGTACACCACTAGTCACTGCCTGCCACTCGGAAAAAGACCCATTAATTCCTACTCTCTGCTTTCTGTCCGCCAACCAGTTCTCTATCCAAGTCAATACCTTGCCCCCAATCCCATGTGCCTTAACTTTACACGCTAATCTCTTATGCGGGACCTTATCAAAAGCCTTTTGAAAGTCCAAATACACCACATCTACTGGTTCTCCCTTATCTATTTTCCCAGTTACATCCTCAAAAAATTCCAGTAGATTAGTCAAGCACGATTTACCTTTTGTAAATCCATGTTGACTTTGTCCGATCCTGTCACTGTTTTTCAAGTGCTCAGCTATTACATCCTTTATAATGGACTCTAGCATTTTCCCCACTACCGATGTCAGGCTTACCGGTCTGTAATTCCCTGCTTTCTCTCTACCACCCTTTTTGAATAGTGGGGTAACATTAGCTACCCTCCAATCCATGGGTACAGTTCCAGATTCCATCGAATGTTGGAAGATGATCAGCAATGCATCTACTATTTCTAGGACCACTTCCTTAAGTACCCTAGGATGTAGATTATCAGGCCCTGGGGATTTATCGGCCTTCAATCCCGTCAATTTCCCTAACACCATTTCCCTGCAAATACTGATTTCTTTCAGTTCCTCCCTTTCATCAGACCCTATGTTCTCCAACATCTCTGGGAGGTTATTTGTGTCCTCCTTTGTGAAGACAGAACCAAAATATGCATTTAATTGGTCTGCCATTTCTTTGTTCCCCATTATAACTTCCCCCGCTTCTGACTGCAAGGGACCTACACTTGATTTCACTAATCTTTTTCTCTTCACATATCTATAAAAGCTTAGTCAGTTTTTATGTTCCCTGCAAGCTTACTTTCATATTCTATTTTCCCCTTCTTAATTAATCCCTTTGTCCTCCTTTGAATCCTAAACTGCTCCCAATCCTCAGGGTTACCACTTTTTCTGGCCAATTTATATGCCCTCTCCTTGGATCTTATGCTATCCCTAATTTCCCTTGTTAGCCACGGTTGAGTCACCCATTTTGTTTTATTCTTATGCCACACTGGGATGAACAAATTCTGTAGTTCATCCATGCAGTCTTTGAATGTTTGCCATTGCCTATCCACCGTCAACCCTTTGAGTGACTTTTCCCAATCAATCCTACCCAATTCGCGCCTCATACCATCGTAGTTTCCTTTATTTAAATTCAGGACCCTAGTCTCTGATTCAACTACTTCACTCTCCATCCTAATGAAGAATTCTATCATATTATGATCACTCTGACCCAAGGGGCCTCGTACAACAAGATTGCTAATTAATCCTTTCTCGTTACATAATACCCAGTCTAAGATGGCAATAGGATAGCAACTTCTGGAGTCCGCACATGCGCAGTTAAATGCGGAAATCCGGAAGTTGCTGTCGAAGTTACCCTGCTCCTCCACAGGCTGCGCTATAACAGTACCTCACTGATAGACTCGGCATGTAAGGGCATGAAGTTTCTGTACTTACCTACTAGTCACCCAATAAACACGACAGAAAAAGTTAGGGCTGGTGCATTCAGGTGTAAGTGATTTTTTTAACAGCGTGATGTTATAATTACTGCCAAGCAACCTCTCTGGCACTGAAAATTCAATTTTACAAGTATTGAGTCTCATTCCTTCAGAACTTAGTGTTGGATATTTAAAAAAAAAACTTTTTACTTTTTCTGTCTGTCTCTTTTATCTCTCTCTCTTAATCCCATTTTCTTTCCCTCACTATTTCGCTTTCTGTACATGATTTTAGATTGAATTAAATCTAATTTATACTTCCTGGTTTAGACTGCGTGTCTCAGCGAGGATTCTTCAATCTGTTTGGTTGAAGAGCCACACTGTTGCTTGTCCTGCTCACACACACCTCAGATCCCCTGTAGAGGGCACTGCACTGGATATACGTCCGAAGACAGCAACTTGCTGCTCAAAAGTCTGTGGGCAGCTGTCAGCGTGATGTACGGCGAGCGCTGTTCCTTCGCCGCTGACCGCAAAATAAGAACATAAGATCATAAGAGCATAAGAAATAGGAGCAGCAGTAGGCCATTCGGCCCCTCGAGTCTGCTCCGCCATTCAATAAGATCATGGCTGATCTGATCTTGGCCTCAACTCCACTTTCCTGCCTGCTCCCCATAACCCTTGACTCACCTGTTTTTCAAAATTCTGTCTATCTCCGCCTTGAATATATTCAATGACTCCGCCTCCACAGCTCTCAGGGGTAGAGAATTCCAAAGATTCACGAACCTCTGAGAGAAGAAATTCCTCCTCATCTCCGTTTTAAATGGGCGACCCCTTATTCTGAAACTGTGCCCCTAGTTCTAGATTCCCCCATGAGGGGAAACATCCTCTCTGCATCTACCCTGTCAAGCCCCCTCAGAATCTTATATGTTTCCATAAGATCACCTCTCATTCTTCTAAACTCCAATGAGTATAGGCCCAACCTGCTCAACCTTTCGTCAAAAGACAATCCCTTCAACTCAGGAATCAACCGAGTGAACCTTCTCTGAACTGCCTCCATTGCAAGTATATCCTTCCTTAAATAAGGAGGCCAAGACTGTACGCAGTACTCCAGGTGTGGTCTCACCAACGCCCTGTACAGTTGTAGCAAGACTTCCCTACTTTTATACTCCATCCCCCTAGCAATAAAGGCCAAAATTCCATTTGCCTTCCTAATTACTTGCTGTACCTGCATGCTAACTTTTTGTGTTTCATGTACGAGGACACCCAGATCCCTCTGTACTGCAGCATTCTGTAGTCTCCATTTAAATAATATTTTGCTTTTTTATTCTCCCTACCAAAGTGGATAACCTCACATTATACTCCATCTGCCAAATTTTTGCCCACTCACTTAACCTATCTATATCCCTTTGCAGACTATTTGTGTTCTCCTCACAATTTGCTTTCCCAACTATTTTTGTATCGTCAGCAAATATGGCAACAGTACACTCGGTTCCTTCATCCAAGTCATTAATGTAGATTGTAAATAGTTGAGGCCCCAGCACCGATCCCTGTGGCACCCGACTAGTTACAGTTTGCCAACCTGAAAATGACCCATTTATCCCGACTCTCTGCTTTCTGTTAGTTAGCCAATCCTCTATCCATGCTAATATATTACCCCCAACACCGTGAGCTCTTATCTTGCGCAGTAACCTTTTATGTGGCGCCTTATCAAATGCCTTCTGGAAATCCAAATACAATACATCTACTGGTTCCCCTTTATCCACCCTGCTCGTTACATCCTCAAAGAACTCCAGTAAATTTGTCAAACACGATTTCCCTTTCATAAAACCATGTTGACTCTGCTTGATTTTCTAAATGTACTGCTACTACTTCCGTAATAATGGATTCCAGCATTTTCCCAATGACAGATGTTCGGCTAACTGGCCTATAGTTTCCTGCTTTCTGTTTCCCTCCTTTCTTGAATAGGGGTGTTATGTTTGCGGTTTTCCAATCCGCTGGGACCTTTCCAGAATCCAGGGAATTTTGGTAGATTACAACCAATTACATCCACTATCTCTGCAGCCACTTCTTTTCAGACCCTAGGATGCAGGCTATCAGGTCCAGGGGACTTGTCAACCTTTAGTCCCATTAGTTTGCCTAGTACTTTTTCTCTAGTGATTGTTTTAAGTTCCTCCCTCCCTTTTGCCCCTTGATTATTTACTATTATTGGGATGCTTTTAGTGTCTTCTACCGTGAAGACAGATACAAAATATTTATTCAAAGTCTCTGCCATTTCCCTGTTTCCCATTATTAATTCCTCAGTCTCATCCTCTAAGGGACCAATGTTTACTTTAGCTACTCTCTTCCTTTTTATATACCTGTAGAAGCTCTTACTGTCTTTTTTTTTATATTTCTTGCTGGTTACTCTCATAATCTATCTTCTCCCTCTTTTGTTTTAGTCATTCTTTGCTGGTTTCTAAAAATTTCTCAATCCTCTGCCCTACCACTAATCTTCGCAACATTGTATACTTTTTCTTTCAATTTGATATCATCCTTAACTTCCTTAGTTAGCCACGGATGGTTCATCCTTCTCGTAGGGTCTTTCCTTCTCACTGGAATATACCTTTGCTGAGAGTTATGAAATATCTCCTCAAATGTCTGCCACTGCTTATCTACCGTCTTACCCTTTAACCTATTTTCCCAGTCCACTCTGTCTTCATACCTTTGTAATTGCCTTTATTTAAGTTTAAGATACTAGTTTCAGACCCAAGTTTCTCACCCTCAAACTGAATGTGAAATTTTATCATGCTACGATCACTCTTCCCAAGAGGATCCTTTACTATGAGATCATTAATTAATCCAGCCTCATTACACATTACCAGATCTAAATAGCCTGCTCCCCGGTTGGTTCCACAAGGTATTGTTTTAAAAAAACATCCCGAATACACTCAATGAACTCGTCCTCAAGGCTACCTTTGCCATTTGATTTGTCCAATCCATATGAAGATTAAAATCGCCCAAGATTATTGCAGTACCTTTCTTACAAGCCCCCATTATTTCTTGATTTATACTCTGTCCTACTGTGTAGCTACTGTTAGGGGGCCTAGAGGGTGACTTCTTTACTTTACTATTTCTTATCTCCACCCAAACTGATTCTACATCTTGATCTTCCGAGCCAATATCATTTCTCACTACTGTACTGATCTCATCCTTTATGAACAGAGCTACCCCACCTCCTTTGAATTATGAGAGTAAACTGGCAAGAAATATAAAAACAGACAGTAAGAGCTTCTACGGGTATATAAAAAGGAAGAGAGTAGCTAAAGTAAACTTTGGTCCCTTAGAGGATGAGAATGGGGAATTAATAATGGGGAACGGGGAAATGGCAGAGACTCTGAACAAATATTTTGTATCTGTCTTCATGGTAGAAGACACTAACAACATCCCAATAATGGATAATCAAGGGACCACAGGGAGGGGGGAACTAAAGACAATCACTATCACTAAGGAAAAAGTACTTGGTAAAATAATGGGACTAAAAGACGACAAGTCCCCTGGACCAGATGGCCTGCATCCCAGGGTCTTAAAAGAAGTGGCTGCAGAGATAGTGGATGCATTGGTTGCAATATACCAAAATTCCCTGGACTCTGGAGAGGTCCCAGCGGATTGGAAAACCGCAAATGTAACACCCCTATTTAAGAAAGGAGGGAGACAGAAAGCAGGAAACTATAGACCAGTTAGCCTAACATCTGTCGTTGGGAAAGTGCTGGAGTCCTTCATTAAGGAAGCGGTAGCAGGGCATTTGGAAAATCATAATGCAGTCGAGCAGAGTCAGCATGGTTTTATGAAAGGAAAATCATGTTTAACAAATTTGCTGGAGTTCTTTCAGGATGTAACGAGCAGGGTGGATAAGGGTGAGCCAGTGGATGTGGTGTATTTGGATTTCCAGAAGGCATTCGATAAGGTGCCACATAAAAGGTTACTGCATATGATAAGAGCTCATGGAGTTGAGGGTAATATATTAGCATGGATAGAGATTTGGCTAACTAACAGAAAGCAGGGAGTCGGGATAAATGGGTCATTTTCTGGTTGGCAAACGGTAACTAGTGGGGTGCCACAGGGATCGGTGCTGGGGCCTCAACTATTTACAATCTACATTAATGACTTGGATGAAGGGATCGAGTGTAATGTAGCCAAGTTTGCGGATGATCCAAAGATGGGTGGGAAAGCAAGTTGTGCAGAGGACTCAAAGCATCTGCAAAGGGATATAGACAGGCTAAGTGAGTGGGCAAACATTTGGCAGATGGAGTATAATGTGGGAAAGTGCGAGGTTATCCACTTTGGCAGGAAAAATAAAAAATCAAATTATTATTTAAATGGAGAGAGATTACAAAATGCTACAGTTGAGAGGGACCTGGGGGTCCTTGTGCATGAAACACAAAAAGTTAGCATGCAGGTACAGCAATTAATCAAAAAGGCAAATGGAATGTTGGCCTTTATTGCAAGGGGGTTGGAGTATAAAAGCAGGGAAGTCCTGCTACAACTGTACAGGGTATTGGTGAGACCACACCTTGAGTACTGCGTACAGTTTTGGTCTCCTTATTTAAGGAAGGATATACTTGCATTGGAGGCAGTTCAGAGACGATTCACTAGGTTGATTCCAGAGATGAAGGGGTTGACTTATGAAGAAAGGTTGAGCAGGTTGGGCCTATACTCATTGGAATTTAGAAGAATGAGAGGTGATCTTATTGAAACATATAAGATACTGAGGGGGCTCGACAAGGTAGATGCAGAGAGGATGTTTCCCCTTCGTGGGGAAATCTAGAACTCGGGGGCATAGTTTCAGAATAAAGGGTCGCCCTTTAGAACTGAGATGAGGAGGAATTTCTTCTCAGAGGGTCGTAAATCTGTGGAACTCTTTTCCCCAGAGAGCTGTGGAGGCTGGGTCATTAAATACATTTACGGTGGAGATAGACAGATTTTTGCAAGATAAGGAGTGAAGGGTTATGGGGAGCGGGCAGGGAAGTGGCTTTGCAAGAATCCTCCTCAATTACCTTCTCCCAGTGGTCGAAGAGCTCGTCCCAGAGTTGCAATGCGGATCCGCCCACTAAGGGGCACAATGGACATGATCTTCACCGCGCGTCAATTACAAGAGAAATGCAGGGAACAGCACCAACCGCTGTACATGGCCTTCTTTGACCTCACAAAGGCCTTCGACACTGTCAACCGTGAGGGATTATGGAGTGTCCTCCTCAAATTCGGCTGCCCTCAAAAGTTTGTCACCATCCTCCGCCTGCTTCACGACGACATGCAAGTCGTGATCCTGACCAGCCACAGACCCAATTCACGTACGGACCGGGGTCAACCAAGGCTGTGTCATCGCACCAACGCTCTTCTTGATCTTCCTGGCTCCAATGCTCCATCTCGCCCTCCGTAAGCTCCCCGCTGGAGTGGAGCTAATTTACAGAACAAACGGGAAACTGTTCAACCTCCGTCGCCTCCAGTCCAGATCCAAGGTCGTCCCATCCTCTGTCGTCGAATTATAGTCTGCAGACGACGCTTACATCTGCGCTCACTCGGAGGTCGAACTCCAAACCATCGTCAACACCTTCACCGAAGCGTAAATGAGAGCCTGTGCCTTACACTAAACATCCGTAAGGCAAAGGTCCTCTACCAACCTGCCCCCGCCACATAGTACTGTCCCCCGATTATCAAAATCCACGACAAGGCCTTGGACAACGTGGACCACTTTCCATACCTCGGGAGCCTACTGTCAACAAGGGCAGACGTCGATGACGAAGTCCAACACCGCCTTCAGTGTGCCAGTGCAGCCTTCGGTTGCCTGAGGAAGAGAGTGTTTGAAGACCAGGATCTCAAACCCGGCACTAAGCTCATGGTCTACAGAGCAGCAGTGATACCCGCCCTGCTGTATGCCTCAGAGACATGGACCATGTACAGCAGGCACCTCAAAGCACTGGAGAGGTACCACCAACGCTGCCTCCGCAAGATCCTGCAAATCCATTGGCAGGATAGGCGCACCAACGTCCGTGTTCTCGCTCAGGCCAACATCCCCAGCATCGAAGCTTTGACCACGCTCGATCAGCTCCAATGGACGGGTCACATTGTCTGCATGCCCGATACGAGACTCCCAAAACAAGCGCTCTACTCGGAGCTCCGACACGGCAAGAGAGTCCCAGGTGGGCAGAGGAAACGCTTCAAGGACACCCTCAAAGCCTCCTTGAAAAAGTGCAACATCCCTACTGACACCTGGGAACCCCTGGCCCAAGACCGCACAAAGTGGAAGAGAAGCATCCGGGAAGGCACCGAACACCTCGAGTCTCTTCGCCGGGAGCAAGTGGAAGCCAAGCGCAAGCAGCGTAAGGAGCGCACGTCAACCCAAGCACCGTCTGCCCCACCTGTGACGGAGACTGTAGGTCCCGCATTGGACTCATCAGTCACCTGAGAACTCATTTTTAATGTGGAAGCAAGTCATCCTCGGTTCCCAGGGACTGCCTAAGAAGAAGAAGGCGGCTTTGAGCCCAAGATCAGCCATGATCTTATTGAATGGCGGAGCAGGCTCGAGGGGCCAAGTGGCCTATTCCTGATCCTATTTCTCATGTTCTTATTGTCTTTTCCTTTCTGCTTTTCCTTCTGAAATGTTAAATACCCTGAATATTCAGTTCCCAGCTTTGGTCATCTTGCAACCACGCCTCTGTAATGGCTATCCGATCATACCCATTTATTTCTATTTGTGCCATCAATTCATCTATCTTGTTACGAATGCTGCGTGCATTCAGATAAAGAGTTTAAATGTTGTCTTTTTACCATTTTTCCCTACTCTTACCCTATTTGCCAGTTCAGTCTTATGTTTGTACGTTCTGTCCCGACTCTGGTTATCATTACCCCTATCGCTACACTGCACTATTGCCTTGTCCTTTCTCTTTAACTTTCTAAATTTCTCCTCACCTGAACCCTCCCCCCCCCCACCCCCCCCAACTATTTAGTTTAAAGCCCTATCTACAGCCCTAGTTATTCGATTTGCCAGGACACTGGTCCCAGCATGGTTCAAGTGAAGCCTGTCCCAAATCTGGCCAATTATGTTTGAAACTTCATCCATGAAAGAAATAAACTGTTGTAGTAAACCTGTGTACTGTAGGTGTGATTTTAATTTACTTTGATAAATTTGTGGTTGATTTCATTTAGTATACTGTAGAAGTCGGTGTGAAGTGAGGACGATTTTGTAGAAGATCAAAAAAAAGGTGAAGGTATTTAATAAGTACTTTGCATCAGGCTTTTGGAGAGGAGGTAAATCCTGAAGTGGTAGACATCAGGATGAGCAATATTACGATGGATGAAAGGACATTTTTATATAAGTTAGTTAGGTTAAAGGAAGACAAAGCCCCAGGATCCAACAGAATGCATCCTCGGATCCTGAGGGAGGTGAGGGAGGAAATTGCTGAGGTCCTAGACATGATATTTTAGTGCTCTAGAGTGTAGCTGTGTGCCAGAGTACTGGAGAGTGGCCAATGTAGTACCAATTTTTTTGAAAGGAAAATGGAGCTAATCCTGGAAATTATGGGCCAGTTAGCTTAACATCCATGGTGGAGAAAATTTTAGTCTTTAATTAAGGATGAAATTACCACATATCTAGATAAAGACAAAATAGAAGCAGCCAGCACAATTTGAAAAGAGATGATCATGCTTGACAAACCTTGTAAAATTCTTTGGGGAGGTAGCAGACATGACAGTTGGGGGAATGCAGTGGTTGTAGTGTACAGAGACTATAGAAAAGCCTTGGGCAAGGTAGAGAAGATTAAAGGGTATGAAATTAGAGTGTGGATGGCAAACCGGATTAAAAATTGGTTAGAAGGGTCACATAGAGAATAGGAGTTAGGGGCAGCTTTTCAGAATGATTGGAAGTGGGTAGTGGTGTCCACAGGACTTAATCTGGGGCCACTTCTGTTCCCTTTGTATATCAATAATTTGAGAATTTTAAAGGAGAGGCAAGAACAGGGTGAGGTGCACCAAGGAGGAAAAGGTACCAGTGGAGGGGGGTGTAACAAATCGAGGCCACGGTGTGACTTAGCAATAAGAAGCACTCTGCCACCGTGACAGTTTTGGTGGGACAGGTAGTAGAAAGTAAGGCTGTGAAATTCACTTCCACGGTTAGTGGTTGAGGCAGAAACTGTCAACATTCGAGATCAAGTTGCATAGGTGGATGAAGGAAAAGAGGATAAAGATATATAGGAATAGGGTGGGCAAATGTAATGAAAACTATTTGCTTGCATGGATGATAATCGGCAACACAAATTAATTGGGCCTGTTTCCACATTGTAACTTCTATGTATTTCTGTGGAAACAGACCAATGGGCACAAAATATTTTTCAAAATTTCTGAGGTTTTGAGGATCCACATTAATGTTCATTAAATGTAACAAAAAAGAAACTGTTTAGTTACTTGCTCTTTATCTGTGGTTACTCTTCCTGTAAAGTGGTAGCATTTTTGTTTTCCTTCCATATAATTTGAAATACATGATGTGCAAGTGTGTTTTATTTGGATCCATTCACACAAATGCTTTTGATAAGCATAATCTCCAATAATCCTATCTATTGTGACTACTCTGAGCTCCCACTGAAGCAAGAACATTTGAAATAACCACAGGCCTTGTAACACGCATGTGCCACTCCTTGAAAATAATTGCTAGCAGTGAAACTATATGGGGGATTGCAATTGTACATTTCATGTTGTAGAGAGGGAAAAATTGGTAATGGTTAGCTTCATTTCACCCTTCATCAGAGCTGGTCAACAGAGATGTGCACCAAGTGATGTTGGAGCAATTTGTGACTGAGACCATCCTGTCCAACTAGCTGTAGGAGACTGAGTGGTGACAAGAGGCTACAGTAAGAAATATAGGAAAATATCTGCTCACTTTTGCGAATGAGGTCCTTGCCATCCTTGACCTTATTGCGGATGATCATATTGGCATCCTGGCTTTGAAACCTGGCTTGCAGGTGACGACACCTATCCTCTTACTGAAGCTTCCCTGCATGGCTATACTTTCCACCATCTCCCCACCAAACTGCCACTGTGGCAGAGTGATTCTTATTGCCAAGTCATGCCTTGGCCTCTTTTTACTCTCCACCCCCCTCTTCACTCCTCTGGCACTTTCTCCTCCTTGGAGCATCTCATCCTGTTCTTGCCTCTCCTTTTAAAATTTTCGTTGTCTACAGCCTCCCACAAACCCCATCCTCTAGTTTCTCACTGGGATATCCTCTTTCCTTTCTTCCCTCAGCCTCTGCACCAAGTGACTCCTGATCATTGGTGATTTCACTCTTGATCTCCGCTCCTCTTGCCCTCTCTCTTCTAAATTCACTGACCTCCTCCTATCTTCCCTAAACATCTTTCTCTACATAAACACTCCTACACATATTCACGGCTATCCCCTTGACCTCGCCTCCTTCTGCATCTTTCCCCTATTCCGCCCCCAAGTCACTTACAATTGCACTCAAACTCCCAGCTGCTTGCTTTTGACCCTTCATTTTGCCATGATAGCTCTACAGCTGTTGATTTACTCGATGAATCTTTTGCCTCCATCTTTGACGCTCTCCTCTCCGAAACAAAACCTTCACAGTCTCCCATCCCAGTTGTTCTTCCAGGCACAGCTTCCAACTTCGCTCCTTCAAGTCCAAGGGTGCAAACTTGAACGTACCTGGTACACGACTGGTTTAAATATCCATCCCCAGATCTGACTGGACCACATAAAGCTCTACTGGGCCTCACTCCTCTGCTAAAACCATCCAATGCTCTAGGATCGTCCTGGAAGGTGAAGACCCTAGTACAAATCCCATCATAGCCTCGCCCCTCCCTATCTCTGTAACTGCCTCCAATCCTACAACCATCCAGGAACTTTGCATTCCTCCAACTCTGGCCTCTTGTGCATCCCCCACTCCCTTGGCCCCACCATCGGTTGCCTTCAGCTGTCTAGGCCCTCAGCTCTGGAAGTCCCTCCCTAAACCTTTCTGCTACACTACCTCCCTCTCCTCCTTTAAGATGCTCCTTAAAAACCCACCTCTTTCACAAAGCTTTTAGTCAGTCCTACTAATAGATTTCTGACTAGTAAGGGCATCAAGGGATATGGCGATAGGGCCGGTGAATGGAGTTGAGGCAGAAGATCAGCCATGATCTCATTGAATGGCGGAGCAGGCTCGAATGGCCTACTCCTGCTCCTATTTCTTATGTTCTTATATCTCCTTTGGCTCGATGTCTATTTTCGTTTCATTATGCTTCTGTGAAACGCTTTGGGATGTTTTTCTATGTTAACAGTGCTATATAAATGCAAGCTTTTGTTTGTTGTGGGATATTCTGGGGACGTGATGAGGTGCTTTTTAACAAACTGCAGTAGTTTCATATTGTGACTTTTGTGGCTAACTTTTAGTAAAGCTGGCTAAAACTGGAAATGGAAATGCCACACTTCTGTATTCATGCTAACTGTTCAGAGGTTGCATTTAAGGCAAGTTGTTAGGATAATGTATGGAAGTTTAAGTAGTATCCAGCCTGTGCTTACACAAAAGAAGTTTAAATATTCTCAGTTTTCCACTACTACATCCTCTGTCTTGATGAGTAAGAAAATTCTTCTTTCTCTTCCCATCTTAAAAAAAGGAGAAAACTTTGACCATAAAATTGATTTTTCAGGATCAATAATACTGCCAATATGGCTGTCTGATATAATTGTCTATTTTTGGTGGTTAATCTGCAGATGAACAAGTGGCTTTAAAGAAACAGTTGCAAAAAGGTAATGCAACTTCAGAATTTTTGGAGTGGAATCCGTGGGGAAGGCCTGGTGCAGGGGCACCCATACAATCCAACGCAGAGAAGATACTTGCGACATATGAAGAAAAGGTAAGGGTAAAAATTTGTTTCAATGTTATCTCTCTCTCCTCCTTCTACATGTTCTCCCGTCCCCTTTTTCTTTCTTTCTGTCTCTCTCCCTGCCTGTTTTTCGCTTTTTTTCCTCTCTCTCTTACTGAAGCAATGTAGGCAAATGTTTATTTTAATTAAATCTGAAGTCTGGCTCTAGTTGCCATAGCATTGCTTGCTAATGTTGCTGTAAATGTTTTGTTTTGCAATACACACAGACGGAAATGTTGTTTTGCCCAATTTCATTCTTGGATATTTTCCCTATTCGTCACACTGGGAAGTTCAGGAAATGGATTTGAGCCATGTTAATCTAGTAGTAAAATAATACAATGGTCTGTTCAGTCACAGTGGAAGGCAAACATTGCTAGAAATATATTGGATGACCACAAAGTGTTATGACACCTTTTACTTCTCTGATCAAAGCATGAAATATTTCTGCTCCTGTTAGCTATAGACCCCTGCTGGAAGTGCACTTTGTTAGTCATTGGGTGAAGACAGGATCGAGCTTGACTGATGGTTCTCTACTGCGGATATTAGATTATTGATTTTAAATCTTACTAGTAACAGCATATGAAGGGTTAAAAACATAGGTTCACTCAGAAAATAGCCAAGCAATATGTAACTGCTAGAACTTGGATGAGTTGTCTCTATGGGTGTTGATGGCCTATGTACATTAGTATTCATATATCTGCTTCTGAACAGATAAGAGAGCTTAATATGCTAATGTTGACTGATTGCAAACTGGCTGGCCACTGCAAGTATTCAAAGTACTTGGTAAGCAATCTATGTAAGAAAGAACACGCATTTATATAGCGCCTTTTCCAATCTCAGGCCATCCCAAAGCGTTTCACAGCTAATTAAATACTTTTGATATGTAATCACTGTTCTAATGTAGGCAAACGTGGCAGCCAAATCACACACCGCAAAGTCCTGAAAACATCAATGCGATAAATGACCAGATAATTTTTTTTTAGTGACGTTAGTTGATGGATAAATAATGGCCAGGGCACTGGGGAGAACTCCCCTGTTCTTCTTTAGATAGCACCATGGATCTTTTGCCTCCACTTGAGAGAGCAGAGGGGGCCTCATCTTAAAAAAAAAGTTCATAAGTACTGAACTTGAAAAAGCTACTTTGTCAGTATCTTTTGTTCTGATATGTCTTCACAGTAGTTAAACAGGTAGTTCCAACTCATCTGGCACAGATCAAAGAATCAGGCCAGCCTGGGGCGATTGGTTTTGATTGACAGACCCATAAAAAGGGACAGGGTCAATGATTACCAGTAGTGTGTTGATGGACACTCTGGCACTAGAAATTTATAGTGTGGGCTTATTTGTAGCTGAGGAGGCCCAAGTCCACAAGCTACAGCAAGCAAAGGGCCTGGATTAATTTGACTGGTAGAATTTCGCCTCACAAGAGGTGAGCATCTATTTTCAGGGACCTAGTTGTGTTGAAGGATGGCTCAGGAGAAGCATTGTTATTTTGACATGTCATGAAGGGTGGGAAAATTTGTAAATTACATTAAATGTCAAAATCTACCTGTGTTTCTTTAGGTCTGAATTTAGCAAATTGGATTTTCAAGATGGTACTTTTTCTACATACTTGCCCAAATTTCAAATTTGTTTGGAAGTTTAAATCATTTTTTGAAAATGTTGTAAATCTTCAGAGAATTTCAAAAGCACTAAACTCAAACACAGAAGATAGCAATAGTGGACTATTTTGTAATTGTCCTTCCCTGACTAAAATATAGCCTCCTGACACATTGAAACTTTGATGGATCAGTATCTGAATAATTGCCTGTAAAAGGTCCTTCATTGTGGAAATGTGTTTGTCAAGCATTTCTCTCAAATCTGGAATGAATGTTTCTCTTTTAATTTAGTTTTGGACAACCAATAACACTGGCATAATCCAGTATTGTGCAGAAAATGCTGCTGTATGTTATGAGATTACAATGTGCAGATTGTTGCCCCCTTTTTTCTTAGTCGCAAGCAACTTTACCAGCTGCATCCGGTCCATATACTGACGGTCGAGTGATTAGCACCGCCCCCACTGTGGCGAAGACTACGAATACAACTGTTCCTTCAGATGGTAACGTCGGTAAAGCTTCTAGCTTTAGTTTTCCAGATTTACCTGCTGCCATCCGTTCAGCCTTTGTCCTCGGGGTAAGAGGTACTTTTTCTTCTCCCCATCTTCTTCCATAATCCATACAATGTGGGGGGAACGGGGGTGCGCGAGTATCCCGCTGGATGTCAATCCAGAATTCAGAGCTGGCGAGGACTGTCTGGTGTGGGACTCGAACCCTGCACCTTCTGAGTCTGAAGCTGGAATGCTACCACTAAGCTTGTTCCCTAGTCCAATATGTGGACAATGCATTACTTGAATTTATCAAAGCCATGTTGATGTCATTATGCCAAAGTGCTATCAAATATTATAATGACCTGGAATTTGCAGTCCTGATGACAGCAAACTGGCAGCGTTCGCCGTCATTTCGCCATTGAAACTGACCGCAACTTCAGGATTTAGCGCATGCGCAGCCTGATGCGGAAATCCTGAAGTTGCGGTCTGTCATTCACTGCTCCTCCGCAGGCTGCGCTGTGACCCCCCCCCCCCACCCCCCCAAAGAGCCGGCAATCAGTGTAATCTCTCATCATGGAAACTGACGAAACATTGGCTCTTTTGCAGTAATTCCGCTGTTAAATACCCCATTAAAAGTTAGACCCTTTTGGATTCGGTGTAGCTGGGGTTTTAACAGCGTATTGACTGCTAAACAAAGGTTTTGGCCCTGAAAAACTAATTTTAATTTTGTGCAGTGTCAAATTTATCCATTTTAATAAAAATAAAAAATTTTAAAGAAACTTTAAACAATTTTTTTTTTAAAGTTTGTGGGGGAAAAATTCAGCTGCTTGCGCCTCCCGTTAGCGCCTTAAGAGGGCGCTAATGGGGCGTAAAGCAGCTAACGCCCGAGCGCAGCGCCGCCCACGCCTCCCGAAAAATTCAGCGGGAGGTTAGCGGCGGCGGCAGCCGGTAGCGCCCTGTGGCGCTGCGCCGCCGGCGATGACGTCATCGCCGTGCGCAGCACCCCGCTCGCGCCCCGGCCGTGATCTTCAGTCGCGCCCCCTGATTTACCGCCAGACGCTATGTCCGACGGGTTCAGGGAGGCGTACGTGCGGCCGGGGCGGCGATATTTAAAGGGGAGGTGGCAGGCGGCCATTTTTGTTGCTGGCCGCTTGCCAGCACCTGCCCCCGTTGCTGTCCCCGGCCCCCGTGAAGCCCCCCCACCGTGAAGTGCCGGCTGCGCTCCAAGAGCCCGGCACTTCTCTTGAGTGCCGGGCTCTTTTGCCGGCACTCCCGATCCCTGGGGGCCCAGCTGGGCCCCGGTTCGCGCTGCGCAGGGTCCCTCCCCTTTAAGAAGGGGAGGAAGGCCTGCAATACCGCGGTGCGACGTGCCGCAGCGCGTGGCGCTGCGGCACGTAGCGCCAGGATATTCCCTCGCAGCGCCCCAAGAGGGATGCGGGGTGCTTCCAGTGGCGCCCCGCTTCCCTCTTGGGGCGCAACCACTGAAGTTCCGGCGCGGGGCCGCTAATTTTTTCGGGGCGCTAAAAGTCGTGCCCCGGCGAGGTTAGCACCCCAAATGGGGCGCGACTCAATTTTTACCCCTGTTTATCTTATTTCAGGTTTGCCTTTTCCCCATGTGAGAGCCCCAATCTTTTGCGCTCTCTCTCATTTTAAAAAGTTAGAATTTTAGGAGCTGGTTCGCTGTCTGTGAGAATTCTGCATTTTAATTGGCTGCTTAGACAGCTTGTTGATGTCATAGCAGCTCTACGCTGGAAATCCCCATTAACTTCCGTTGATTTGAATTCTGCGTCGGACAACCCAAAATTCTCGACACCTTTTCTTCTCCGCTGACCGCAAATTCCGTGCCAATATATTTTACTATGTTTATACCACCGTAAATACAGTTTCACTGTATATTATGCATTGCAGTGTAAACACACTAGTCTAAACTGGTATGAAAATTCAAATTCACTTCTCTGTCCCAGAGTATAGTTGTGTATTTTAGATTGAGATATCAGACATATGACTCCCTATATAGGTATCTGGACTGGCCAAAGTTCATCCTTTGATCCGTCCTGTTTGTCTCCAGGCAACAAAGGATGCTAGTTTTCTGAGTCTAGTATATTTATGCTGTGCATACAGAATTGAACTTCAGTGGCCTAAAATATGCATCAGTGCAAATATTGCAGAATGGGAGCCTATCATTTACCCCACTACCAACATAAACATAGTTTGACAGCTTAAAACAATTAGATCATAAGTAATAGAATTTCTGCATGTTTTTGAGTTAAGTTAGTCTGTGAGAAAGAGTATTATTTTGAAGTGCTTCCTTTTGGTATCACACAGGAATTTGCACCACTAGAGCATCCTTTCAGTGCAGTAAAACGTGAACAACAAAAAAAGTGGCTTCAAGAACTGGATAAACAAAGAGAGGAAGAAAAAATTAGGAAGCTACAAGAAAAGTTAAAATATTCAGAGGTATGTCTTAATAAATAAAAGCATAGTAATACACCTGAACACAACTTGTCTATCCTTTAACTATTAATAAGATATATGAAGACACAAAGAACATACAATTGTGGGGAACCAAGAGTCTAATGAGAGTGAGGAACTTAAAGTAATTAATATTAGTAAAGGGAAAAGTACTGAAGAAATTAATTGGACTAAAAGCCGACAAATCCCCTGGACCTGATGGCCTACACCCTTAGGTTTTAAAAGAGGTGGCTGCAGAGATGGTGGATGCATTGATTTTGATCTTCCAGAATTCCCTAGATTCCAGAACGGTCCCCGTGGATTGGAAGGTAGCAAATGTAACCCCGCTGTTCAAGAAAGGAGGGAGAGAGAAAACAGGGAACTACAGGCCAGTTAGCTTGACATCAGTAGTAGGGAAAATGCTAGAATCTATTATTAAGGACATGTTAACAGGGCACATGGAAAATCACTATATTTAAGCAGAGTCAACACGGTTTTATGAAAGGGAAATCGTGTTGGACAAATCTATTGGAGTTTTTTTGAGGGTGTAACTAGCAGGGTAGTTAAGGGAGAACCAGTGGATGTAGTATATTTGGATTTTCATAAGGCATTGGATAAGGTGGCACACACACGGTAGTTACACAAGATTAGGGCTCATGGGATTGGAGGGAATACATTAGCATGGATTGAGGATTGGTTAACTGACAGAAAACAGAGAGTAGGAATAAACTGGTCATTTCCGGGATGGTAGGGTGTAACTAGTGGAGTGCCGCAAGAATCCATGCTTGGGCCGCAGCTATTAACAATCTATATCAATGACTTGGATGAGGGAACCGAGTGTAATATATCCAAGTTTGCTGACGATACAAAGCTAGGAGGGAAAGCAAGCTGTGAGGAGGACTCAAAGAGGCTGCAAAGTGATAGAGACCGGTTAAGTGATTGGGCAAGAAGGTATCAGGTGGAGTATAATGTGGGGAAGAAAGGAAAAGCAGAATCCTCTTTAAAAGGTGAGAGACTAGTAAATGTTGGTATGCAGAGGGATTTGGGGGTCCTTGTACACGAATCACAGAAAGTTAACATGCAGGTACAGCAAGTAATTGGGAAGGCAAATGGTATGTTAGCCTTTATTGCGGGGGGTTGCAGTATAAGTGTAAGGAAGTCTTACTGCAATTATGTAGGGCTTTGATGAGACCACACCTGGAGTACTGCGTACAGTTTTGGTCTCCTTACCCAAGGAAGGATATACTTGCCATAGAGGGAGTGCAACAAAGGTTCACCAGACTGATTCCTGGGATGAGAGGGTTGTCCTACGAGGAGAGATTGAATACGATAGGCCTATATTCTCTGGAGTTTAGGAGAATGAGAGGTGATCTCATTGAAAAGTATAAAATTCTTACAGAGCTTGACAGGGTAGATGCTGAGAGGCTGTTTCCCCTGGCTGGAAAGTCGAGAACTAGGAGTCACAGTCTCAGGATAAGGGGTCGGCCATTTAGGAATGAGATGAGAAATTTCTTCACTCGGACAATTGTGAATCTTTGGAATTCTCTACCACAGAGGGCTGTGGATGCTCAGTCGATATTCAAGACAGTGATCAATAGATTTTTGGGCATTAAGGGAATCAAGGGATATGGGGATAGGGTGGGAAAGTGGAGTTGATGTAGAAGTTCAGCCATGATCTTATTGAATGGCGGAGCAGGCTCGAGGGGCTGTATGGCCTACTTCTGCTCATATTTCTTATATTCTATATTGTCAGATATTCTTAAAAAATTAGGGACATACCTGACTGACTGAATTGGGCCTTTGGCATTTCTGAAATGTTGATCTAAGTAATTCTGAATTCCTTACTTGATTTATTCCTGGACCAACTCTCAAAATAAGCCATGCAGAGGGGATCAAGGCCATTTCGCATCTGCGAAGGGGGGAAGCCTGTGGCAGCAGAAGCCCAGACTTTCCTGCTGGGGCCCGGAGAAGCTCTCCTGCTCCTCCTGGCCCCACTAAGGAAAGTTTTTTGACTCGCATTTGATGGCCCCCTGTTCATCCTCGCCAGGTTTTACTGAGCAGGGTGCGTGGCGGCTATCCCTCTCAGTAGGCCTTTAAAATGCCATTTGAGTCCTAATGACACCATGGGACCCCGATTTGTAGCTAGTAATGAGGCTCTCACCCGAGTCCTGCAGGCACCTTGGCCGCATACAAACATGGCTCAGCTCAGATGGCGGCATGCGGGAATCGAGTGGGAATGGGTGGCGAGTCTTTGCACAGCTATTTTAACTAAGCGCCACCTCGTTCCAACCGGGTGGGGTAGGTTAAAATTCCCCCCATGTCTTTCTGACTATCAATCATTGCATGTCTTCTGTTTTACTAGGGTGACGATCACAACAGATGGGCTATGCACTTTGATTCTTACCAGAAAAAACCTAACCAGCAGACTCCAGTTTCTTTAAATACTTGTGGATCAACACTGGAAAAATCACCTGAATCAGGGAATGGGCAACAAAGTGACTTGCAGCAGTTTCCTGCTCAGGCTGTTCCTGCACTTAGCCATCATAACTCTTCCACTGGAGAAAATACAGGGAGCATAGTTGTTGACCCGGGATCTGAGCTGCTGTCTAACACACAGAAGGCCAGGTTAGGTTCAGCTACAGTTCCTTCATATCCTACTGTAATAGAGGTGTAGATAGTGTTTAATTTTTCAAATAACTCCTCCTCTTACAAAGTCACATTCCATATAATCTACTTGGAATCATATTAATGAATTTTGTTTTTTGTGGCTGACAACAGAGAAAAGAACAGTCGGTGGCAATTTTCAATATGTGGAACATATTCGTGTATTTTGTCAGATGTACTCACCCATCTAACTTGCGCACTTTATAAAGAAAATTGTAGCAAACAACTTTTTAAACATTTCATGACGCGTGCCAATTTTCTCCACTTTTATTTCCTCCTCTTATTTCCTCTTCTTTTGCGATAGTGACTTATGCTGGGGTATTGTTCCATGGGCACCAGCAAACCTCTGGAACTTCTGGATTGCAGTCAGGAGTAGGAGGCCTGTCTGACCTCAGCCCCGAAGTGCTGATAATTATTGTAGCATCCTTATTTCCATCCCAGCTGAAATCAGCTAAGACTAATTTTCCAGTTGATGGACTGGGTCTACTCTTTCTGGTGGGGGTGATTGAACAAATCGACTGTAACTTAAAAACATTAAATAAAACTAAACAAATTAAATTAGAATTTGATTGGCCGGGATGATGATGCACTCCAGTCGCATGGACTGGGTCTAACTGGCAGGATTCGGTTTACAAGGATCAGGAAATTATTTCTGCCCAGTCACACCAGGATTTAAAGTTGAACTACATGCAAAAAAAGCTTTTGAAGCAGCAGTGACTTTTTAGGTAGGTTTCTTGGTTGGATTTTTATTTTTTTTTTGGATCAGAACACGGGGAAACATTGTTATTAGACAAGCAGTTGAATCATTGTTTCCGTTATCATAGAGGGAAAAACTGTATTTTCAAGAGTTCAGCAGAACTAGAAGATCCTTAAAGAAGAGAAGGATCTGTAAAGCAGTTCCTCCAGTATCAAATGTCACTCCACCTTCAGAGTGCTGGAGCACCTAATTGCAAACTGCAGAGTCCAGTGCCATTTGGCAAGTCATTGTGAAATTAGTACTTGGGGGTTCCTTTTGAAGGTGCCCAATAGCAATAGTTCATGGTTTTAGTGGCACAAGATAAAAGTTGGCATTTTCTTCTGCACCAACAGAAAGAAACTCTGCACAAAGTAATAAAGTAAACCCAATCTATTGTCCTGCAGTGGTCAGTGCAGGTATGCTTGATGGTTTCTACCCTATTGTTTCCTATGATTGTGTATGTTTTATGTGTTCTACATCCTAATCTTGTGCTCTTTCTAAGTGATCTTCGGTGGTAAGATTAAGTGATTTGGTTGGCTGCTGGGTTCAGTGGGAGCCTATTGAGATTGAGATGGCCCTATATGTCCATGTGTTTTGCCACCATGTTTAAATGCTGCAATGGCTGATCTCTTCTGTCTGTTTTTAGGCACATCTTTTGTCATTTTGCAGGTGTGGTTGGATATTATTGTTGTGAGCGACAGCAGCCTAATCCATGCCAAACCGGCCGTGCCCTACTGCTCGTCACTAATTAGCATATCCATTGGCCCCATGTATGCAGACCTCTGGGCCAGTATGAGGGTAGTTGTACTTTGGAACCCAAGGAAGCAGTCTGAGCATTCGAGAGGTGTTCCAACTGGATTTAGGACCTTCATCACTGGGTGCTCCATGGAAGATTTCAGTTTAGTTCAGTGGTCATCCGTAACTTCAGTCATACTTTGCAGGGTGAACTCCAGAGCCGCAAATGGTTGCATAAAACACCAGTGCTCAGATAGCAATTTTTTTTTAATGCACCACATTATGGGTGTGAGCACATGTTACTTGCACATATACAACCACATTTTGTCGGAAGGAATTTTTGTGTGAAGGTAGTTTAGGATACCAGTGTGCCAAGGGTTTCAATTGCAATTTGTGCCCTGCTACCGAATGAGTATGCATTAGAAGAATTCAAATGGCTGTTAGGGACTCTGAGTGGGAGGAAACACCTTGTGGTATGCATATTTCGCTCATCTATTTGGTATAATATAATGATGGATAGCTTTACTTTGGATGATCTTGTCTGGGCTGCAGTGTTTAATGCTGAATCTATCATTGTTCCTTTATGCCATCTCCTCCCAGGCATCTTGGTGTTCTCTCCTGTGGGGAGGATGCTCTGCAGTTCCAAAAAGGGTAACTCTCCTGTGCCTCACTTCTTCTTGCAGCATCTCCACTGCTGCATTAAGAAACTTTGGTGTTTGGACTTGCTGTTCCTCCATTCTCACGCATCTAACTTTCAGCAAGTGTTGCAAATCTTTTTGTCCACTCCCACTAATTATCGAACATAAAACTGTGAGCTCCCACTCACCGGCACATTACACAACAATAGCTTGCTGTGAATGTGTAATGAAGCCTGACTCTGGAAGGTTCATTGGGGTTGACTCTGCCTAATTCAGGTGGGCTCAATGCTCTCACTGCAACATTCCCACAGCTGCTATGTTCAATTTGGAAAATTGGCTCTATTGTTTTTAATC
Source organism: Squalus acanthias (assembly GCA_030390025.1). NCBI lineage: Eukaryota > Metazoa > Chordata > Chondrichthyes > Squaliformes > Squalidae > Squalus > Squalus acanthias. The sequence continues at coordinate 37,249,224 of CM059444.1, read as the reverse complement.
ACACACTGCTTTTGTTTGGTGGTCAGTTGTTTGTGCCAACAGAAGCACTTTTCTATCTGTAGTTCTGTTCTCTTCTAAGCTTTTTGAGGTATACTGGTTGTTGACCAGCAATGAGTTCATAAGTAGTTTCAAAATAGAATTGATTTGAATTTGGCCAATTTGAATCTGAAGTTGCTCAGACGACAGCTTTTTCATTTCTGGAAAATGACACAACAGTATTTTGACAAAATTCTGAAGCTACCTCTATGCCATCAAGTTTGTCGTTCTAAGAATAGATCACAGATGTTGGAATATGATTTCGCTTGCATTGTTCACTCCTCACAGATTGTGTTTGGAGGGAGGCACAATACTAGTTTTATCCATATGCACCAAAATCCTGCTTCTCCTTCCCCCCCCCTCCCCCGACAGACCACCAAGTAGCATTACTGACAACAATGAAGAAATCTGCAGCCAAAAATATTCAACCTGCCCAACCAAAAGAACAACTATAATAGCAACAGACAGCTATAGTGAGTTAAAAGGGTTAAAGTGTTCTTGCAGATAATTAATATAATCTTGAGGCAGTATTTTTTTTTAATCAACAGAGAAACTGGTAGAATATGTGACTTGTGGTGTCACCCAATTGACGGTCAATTAATTGACAGTCAAGTAATACATTTATCTGATGGTACATGTAATTCGTTAGTTTTCCCAAGTTTTCAACATTACAGGCTCTACAGAGAATACTAGAAATTGTGCATTATTGTTACATTTCAGCTTTCTGCGATCCATGACTGCTTTATTGGACCCAGCACAGATTGAGGAAAGAGATTTACGTCGAAAGAAGCAACTAGAAAACCAGGTAACCAGTATTATCCTTGTTTTTAACGAACTGAATGATCTTGGGCATACAGGATTTAAATTTTACAAATTTTTGTAGCAGATTTATTTCCTGCTATTTATAGTTTATTGGCACATTATTTTCTACTGTCAAAATGTGTAGAATTATCTTTCGATTACCCCTGTATAGCATTAAGTTAAAGAATAACATTTTATGGAATTGGGCCAGAATTCAGGAAAGGGCCCAAAAAGTGACATAGATGCCAAAATTTCTAGCAGATTTCTCATTCTTTTGTTTGTTTTTGCACCCATCTCTACATCCCAGAGACAAAACAATATTTATTACAATCCATGCATAAGTTGATCTCTGGTCAATATGCCAAAGAATCATAAAATCTTACAGCACAGAAGGAGACCATCATGCCTGTGCCTACTCTTTGATAGAGCTATCCAATTAGTCCCACTTCCCTGCTCTTTCCACATAGCCCTGCAAATTTTTCCTTTTCAAATATATATCCAATTCCCTTTTGAAAGTTACTATTGAATCTGCTTCCACCATCCTTCGAGGCAGTGCATTCCAGGTCATAACAACTCGCTGCGTAAAAACAATTATCCTCATCTCCCCTCTGGTTCTTTTGCCAATTATCTCAAATCTGTATCCTCTGGTTACCGACTCACCCACCAATGGAAACAGTTTTTCCTTATTTACTCTATCAAAATCCCTCATAATTTTGAACACCTCTATTAAATCTCCCCTTAACCTTCTCTACTCTAAAGAGAACAATCCCAGCTTCTCTAGTCTCTCCACATAACTGAAAATGCTGTGGCATCTATCCTTAGACAATTTTCCACTTCTCAAGCAATGCTGTACTTTGGCTTCATACAGCAGTTGACCCATTACTTAGATCTGAAGAGATACTTCTGACTTTTACATACTTTTGGCCATATCTCCAAACTCACCACTCTGGAACAACCTTGACATTCCTCCCACTTGTGATGAGCAGAGTTTCCGGAGTTTGATATGATAAAGACCATCCCAGTTATTTTGAAGTACAGTCTATTCATCCTTGACACGAAGGAGCACAAACCACACGGCTGCTCTAGAAAGCTATAGTCATTCAGGTGGAGGAGCTTCACAGACTGAAGTGGCTGGAAGAGGATCACAATCGAAAAGTACAAAAAGAGGAACTCTGGCAAAAGAGAAAGGTTGAGACAACAATATGAGAAAGAAACTAGAATAACCTGGTTTTCCTGCCATTTGAACAGAAAAAAGTCTTCTATCACTCTGCTTTCCATTCTTTGGATCTTGTGAAAATCTTGTGATATTTAAGAGGAACAATGGGTAGTTCTCAATTTCTCACAACATGATAGCTAATGTTTCTTTAATCTTGTGCTCTAGAAAGCTATAGCAATTCAGGTGGAGGAGCGCCGCAAACAGAAGCAACTGGAAGAGGATCAGAAACGAAAAGAAGAACTAAAAGAGGAACTTCGTTTGGCAAAGGAGAGAGAAAGGTTGAAACAACAATATGAGGAAGAAACTCGGACACAAAGGGAAAAAGAAGTAGGTGTTACTAACCATTTCATTTAATGTTATGGGAGGAACTTCCAGTTGAGCAATATACTACCTGGCCTGCACCCAAAACACTACTTTACATTTTAATACTTTTATAGGTAGCATATTGATCAAGAATAACCAATGTTCCCTTTAACGGGCTGCACAGCCCATTTAAAATTCCGCACATACGCGGTTTTTCCATTTAAAAGCTGGTAAGTCGGCTGTGCGGGACCTCCAGAGAACTGCGCAATTGCGCAGCTTAAAGGAACATTGGTAATACCTACCTCCTGATCCTGATTTTCTGACTTAAAATCATTTTGTTGTCTCAACACTTAACTCAGTACTCCGTATAGCTTTTAAATGTTAGCTGGCTTAGTTGCCTTTGTGTCAGATGGTCTTGGGTTCTAGCCCAATTCCATGACTTGAGCACAAAATCTAGGTGGACACTTTAGTGCAGTCCTGAAAGTACTGTATTGTTTTTTGGATGAGGTGTGGAACTAAGGCCCTGTTTACCTGTTCAGGTGGAGGGAGTTCTTCCAGTGTCCTGACCAACATTCTTCCCCTAAACAACACTACCAAAACCGATTAACGGGTCATTCATCTCATTTGCTGTTTGTGGGATCTTGCTGTATCCAAAGTGGCTGCTATATCTGCCTACAAAACATCGGTGACTGCACTTTAAAAGTAATTCACTGGCTGTGAAGGACTTTGAGATGTCCTGAGAATATGAAAAGCGCAAAATAAATCCAGTCTTTTTTTGTTTGTAGTGGGGTACAAGGGCAGTGGAAGGGCCGTTTAAATGTTGAAGGACCAAAAAGCCTATGTAATTGATTGCATAGGTTTAGGTGTGTTCTTATATAAAAAATAATGTTTTTCAAAAGTTCAACAGGCAGCACAGATGCTGTGGAAGGCCTCCAACACCTGCTGCAGCCAAATCTGGTCCCCATCCAGCTGGATACTGAGTGGAGGCCTAAAAAAATACAAATAGCCCGGACCGTGGATAAATTGCCTGAGGTCAGGAGTGCATCCTTGTGGCACGTGGAGCTCCTATCCACCGAATATGCATCTTGATTCCACAGTAGTGAAAAATCAAGGCTAAGTTGTCCATTTGTTTGCTCCTGTTGCCCTTTAAAATAGTGCCCATGACCTTCCCCAGTGCTTTTGTGTCGTCAGCAATGTCTGAGATTGTGTTTCCTATGTCAAAGTCCAAATCGATATATATTGAGAAGTGGTCCCACGTCTGAAGAATGTATGATTGTAAATCTTCCACCTCAATGGAATCTTGTTCTCATTTTATTCATTGAGAATAGAATGATTCTCAACACCGATTAATTATGAATTTCTCGTTAAAACATTAGCATCCTTGTTTATTACAAGCAATACTAAAAAAAATTCATCTGATCTTAAGACATCTTTGATCTTCTAGGAGCTTCATAATCGTAAAACCAATCTGCTTTATGAAACTGTGCAGAGGGCACAAGAAGAGGCACAAAGGCAGAAACAGGAACAGCGCATAAGAGAGTTGGTTCGCAAAGGACATGACATTTCAAATCTTCAGAAGAATGTAGAAGGCACGTAGCAGATAACTGGCAGATTTTAGAGTTTGTGGTTGTTATTCTGCTATTGTCGAAGAATGCAGTAAATACTGTTTTCATTTTTTTCACTTCCTTTTGGTTGACGACATTATTTCTGACTAACAGGTACTATAAGTTGCATGAGCTCCTGTAAAGCACCTAGTCGTCTTGTTTGTGAAGAGGTTAGCGAGGTAGTGGGACAAATCACGATGGAAAAGGACTCTCCCAGAAAAGACAGGGGTATCCAAACTGGTCAGTATTTGTTTAGCAAAAAAACTTGCTGGTGAATTTTATGAAACCGTAAGACTGCGTATAACTAAGTATGACCATAATGTCATCTTAAGACTAAGCCTGGTCAGCTTACAAGACCACTGAATTTTTATCTCGCAAGCACTTCAGCCCATTGGTCTGCTATACCAATAGATGTGGAAATGTTGTTTGCCAGTGAATTGTACCAAGTGCAATATGTATGTATGCTGATCATTTTAAAGGAAAATGTTGCTTTTTTTTTCAAATTTAAACATTGCAGTTAATAATTGGCTATACTATATTGAAGTACCCATTTTCCTATTCAACATGCATATAAAAGGATGCATGGTTAATTTCAGTAGGGGCAACAGTACTGCTATGAAATTTTGTGTTTGGCATAAAATCTAGTATGAATTTTAACTAATTGAAATATTGCTGTGAATTTAAAATTTCAAGGTACTGTACATAGTTTGAAACAATACCTGTGTTTATCATATGGTTCTGAAATCTCTTTCATATGACAGATACCTGGAAAAACAATAACTCGTTTTTTTTTCCGTTCATGGGATGTGGGCGTCGCTGGCACGGCCAGCATTTATTGCCCATCGCTAGTTGCCCTTGAGAAGGTGGTGGTGAGCCGCCTTCTTGAACCGCTGCAGTCCGTGTGGTGAAGGTACTCCCACAGTGCTGTTAGGGAGGGAGTTCCAGGATTTTGACCCAGCGACGATGAAGGAACGGCGATATACTTCCAAGTCAGGATGGTGTTCCCATGCGCCTGTTGCCCTTGTCCTTCTAGGTAGTAGAAGTCACAGGTTTGGGAGGTGCTGCCGAAGAAGCCTTGGCGAGTTGCTGCAGTGCATCTTTTAGATGGTACACACTGTAGCCACGGTACACCGGTGATTGAGGGAGTGAATGTTTAAGGTGGTGGATGGGATGCCAATCAAGCGGGCTGCTTTGTCTTGGATGGTGTCGAGCTTCTTGAGTGTTGTTGGAGCTGCACTCATCCAGGCAAGTGGAGAGTATTTTATTACACTCCTGACTTATGCCTTGTAGATGGTGGAAAGGCTTTTGGGAGTCAGGAGGTGAGATACTCGCCGCAGAATACCCAGCCTCTGGCCTGCTCTTGTTGCCACAGTATTTATGTGGCTGGTCCAGTTAAGTTTTTGGTCAATGGTGACTCCCAGGATATTGATGGTGGGGGATTCGGCGATGGTAATGCTGTTGAATGTCAAGCGGCGGAGATTAGACGCTCACTTGTTGGAGATAAATGAGAAGTCGCACAACACCAGGTTATAGTCCAACAGATTTATTTAATTTTACAAGCTTTCGGAACAGTTCGCTCCTTTAGCAGTGAGAGAATCTCCCAGTCATTGCTTGGCACTTGTGTGGCAGGTATGTTCCCTGCCATTTATCAGCCCAAGTCTGAATGTCGTCCAGGTCTTGCTGCATGCGGGCATGGACTGCTTCATTATCTGAGGAGTTGTGAATGGCACTGAACACTATGCAGTCATCAGCGAACATCCCCACTTCTGACCTTATGATGGAGGGAAGGTCATTGATGAAGCAGTTGAAGATGGTTGGGCCTAGGACACTGCCCTGAGGAACTCCTGCAGCGATGTCCTGGGGCTGTGATGATTGACCTCCAACCACCACAACCATCTTCCTTTATGCTAGATATGACTCCAGCCAGTGGAGAGTTTCCCCCCCAATTCCCATTGACTTCAGTTTTACTAGGGCTCTTTGATGCCACACTCGGTCAAATGCTGCCTTGATGTCAAGGGCAGTCACTCTCACCTCACCTCTGGAATTCAGCTCTTTCGTCCATGTTTGGACCAAGGCTGTAATGAGGTCTGGAGCCGAGTGGTCCTGGCGGAACCCAAACTGGACATCAGTGAGCAGGTAATTGGTGAGTAAGTGCTGCTTGATAGCACTGTTGACAACACCTTCCATCACTTTGCTAATGATTGAGAGTAGATTGATGGGGCGGTAATTGTCCGGATTGGATTTGTCCTGCATTTTGTGGACAGGACATAGCTGGGCAGTTTTCCACATTGTCGGATAGAAGCCAGTGTTATAGCTGTAGTACACTTATATAGCTAATAACGGTTTGAAGTAAAATGGTATACAAAATAGTTTATCTACTTCTGGACTATTAGACAAACTCCCAAAAGTAGCAAGTGTGAAAACAGTGCTCAATGCTCTATTAGTGGAAATATCATTTCAAGGGCAGCGTTTCATATTGTTAGGGAAGGTGATGTGGCAGAATACGACGTCGCACAAAAAATCCAGTGAATTTGTATACTTGCAATCAGTATTGTGATTTAAGAACATAAGAAATAGTAGCATAAGTAGGCCATTTGGCCCTTCGAGCCTGCTCCGCCATTCAATAAGATGATGGCTGCTCTTCTACCTCAACTCCACCTTCGCGCACTATCCCCAAATACATTGAGTCCCTTTAGTATCCAAAACTCTATCGCTCTCTGTCTTGAATATCCTCAACGTTGAGCATTCACAGCTTTCTGGGGTCGAGAATTCCAAAGATTCACAACTCTCAGAAGAATTTTCTCCTCATCTCAGTCCTAAATGGCCGACCCCTTATTCTGAGACTGTGACACCTAGTTCTAGACTCCCCAGCCAGGGGCAACATCCTCCGAGCATCTACCCTGTCACGCTCCTTAAGAATTTTATATATTTCAATGAGATCACCTCTCATTCTTCAAAACTCTAGGGAATGTAGGCCTAGTCTACTCAAACTCTCCTCATAGGACAATTTCTTCATCACAGGAATCAGGCTATTGAACCTTTGCGGAACGCCTCCGTTTAGTCCGTAAGGGTGACCCCGAGCTTCCGGTCACCTGTCACTTTAATTCTCCGCTCCACTCACACTCAGACCTCACTGTCCTCTGCCTCTTACACTGTTCCAATGAAGCTCAACGTAAGCTTGGGGAACAGCACCTCATCTTTTGATTAGGCACTTTACAGCCTTCTGGACTCAACATAGAGTTCAACAATTTCAGACCATAACCTCTGCCCCTATCTTTTTTTCCATTTTTTTTTCTCTCTCTCACATGGCAGCTGTCTTTCATTCTGCCAGTGCCATTTACACTTCATCTAGAGCCATCTTTTGTTTCTTAACTTGTCCCATTACCATCTCCTTTTACCTTGCACCATCATTCCTTTTGTCTCTCAATCTCTCCTGCTTTCCATCCTATCACAGACCTTCCCTTTTGTTCTTTCCTCCCTCCCCCCTTTCCCTGCCCCTGCACTTGCTTAAAAACCTGTTCCATCTCCAGCTTTTTCCAGTTCTGACAAAGGGTCATCGACCTGAAACGTTAACTCTGTTTCTCTCTCCACAGATGCTGCCTGACCTGCTGTGTATTTCCAGCATTTTCTGTTTTTATTTCAGATTTCCAGCATCCGTAGTATTTTGCTTTTGTATTAGTGTTTAATTCACTGCCACTTCTCTTCTAAGAATACCCACCTTGAAGAAGTTCTGCTCTTCTCTCCGACGGGATTTCCGTTTGTCTCTTTTACCTTGTTCATCTTCATTTGCTTTCTGTCTCCCGCCTCGTGTTTGATCAGGTATCTACCAAAACTCGCTTTCACAGCCACATATCTTTCCTCAGTAGCTGTCTCTGGCTCCGACTTACTCCACGTGGATTCTAACTGAAATTCCACCCTTCGTGTTTTGGATCCACCCAGGACTACAGATATCTCCAAGATATTCAGCGTTCCTCGAACCACTGCTCTCGCTGTATCCTGAGATCACGCTGAATGCCATGCGACGCCACATGAACACTCTCGACCTCTCTCTTCAGCAGCACCGACTCACTCTATCTCAAAGCTGTCCTGGTCCACAGTTCCATTTCATCCTTCGCCTCATCCGGCGCTTTAACAAAAAACTTTTTTTCTTCCTTTCAGGTGTCAAGGATCGCAAACTACACCAACACCCCTCGGGAACCTTCTTCCCCTTCACTTTCCTCTGACCCCATCCCTTCTTCCAATCTCACCCCCTGCCGTGTTTTCACTATCCCCTCTGACCTTCCCCTCTCTGACCCCGGACGATCAGTCCTCAGCAAAGGCCTGAGCTTCATCCCCTTACGCCCCCATCTCAGTGAATTTCGAGCTCGGCACAATGCTGAGCTCTTTTTCCGCCGCCTTCGTCTCCGTGCCCACTTTTTTGGCCAGGAGTCTTCCCCCCACACAGCTGACCCTTTCTCCCGTTTTCAGAATTCTCGTTCTACGTGGACCCCTCCCTCTGGCCTTTTAACCTCTCTAGATCTTTTCATTGCAAACTGCCGACGTGACATCGGCCATCTCAATTTCTCTGCTCCCCTCACTCACTGCAACCTACCTCCCTCTGAACTTGCAGCACTCCATTCTCTCAGATCCAACTCCAACATTGTCATTAAACCTGCTGACAAGGGTGGTGCTGTTGTTTGGTGAACCGACCTCTACCTAGCGGAGGCTGAACGTCAACTCTCCGACACATCCTCCTACTACCTCCGCCTGGACCATGACCCCACGACTGAATATCAAGCCACCATTTCCAAGACCGTCACTGACCTCATCTCCTCTGGAGATCTTCCCTCCACGGCCGCCAACCTCATAGTTCCCCAACCCCACATAGCCTGCTTCTACCTCCTTTCTAAGATCCACAAACAGGACTGCCCTGGTAGACCCATCGTTTCAGCCTGTTCTTGCCCCACGGAACTTATCTCTTCCTATCTCAACTCTTTTTTCTCCCCTTGTCCAGTCTCTTCCCACCTACATCCGCGACTCTTCCGACGCCCTCCGCCACTTTAACAGTTTCCTGGCCCCAACCGTCTCCTTTTCACTATGGACGTCCAATCCCTCTACACCTCCATCCCCCACCAGGATGGCCTGAGGGCGCTCCGCTTCTTCCTTGAACAGAGGCCCAACCAGTCCCCATCCACCACCACCCTCCTCCACCTGGCTGAACTTGTTCTCACATTGAACAACTTCTCCTTTGACTCGACTCACTTCCTCCAAATTAAAGGTGTTGCTTTGGGAACCCACATGGGTCCTAGCTATGCCTGCCTTTTTGTGGGATATGTGGAACATTCTTTGTTCCAGTCCTACTCAGGTCCCCTCCCTCACCTCTTTTTCCGGTACATTGATGACTGTATCGGTGCTGTTTCCTGCTCTCGCCCTAAACTAGAAAATTTCATTCCCTTTGCTTCCAATTTCCACCCTTCCCTCACCTTCACATGGTCCATCTCCGACTCTTCCCTTCCCTTCCTCGACTTCTCTGTCTCCATCTCTGGGGATAGGCTATTGACAAACATTCACTACACGCCCACTGACTCCTACAGCTACCTGGACTACACTTCCTCCCACCCCACTTCCTGTAAGGACTCTATTCCATTCTCCCAGTTTCTCCGTCTCCGCCGCATCTGCCGTCACCTTCCATACTAGTGCTTCCGACATGTCTTCCTTTTTCCTCAACCGAGAATTACCCTCTACTGTGGTTGACACGGCCCTTGACCGTGTCCGTTATATTTCCCGCACTTCTGCTCTCACCCCTTCCCCTCCCTCCCGGAACCACGATAGGATTCCCCTTGTCCTCACCTTTCACTCCGCCAGCCTCCACATTCAACGGATCATCTTCCGCCACCTCCAGCGTGATCCCACCACCAAACACATCTTCCCCTCACCTCCCCTTTCAGCATTCCGAAGGGACCGCTCCCTCCGTGACACCCTGGTCCACTCCTCTATCACCCCCAACAACCCTCCCCTTCGCCCGGCACATTCCCATGTAAGTGCAGGAGATGCAACACATGCCCTTTTACCTCCTCCCTTCCCACTGTCCAGGGCCCCAAAAACTCCTTCCAGGTGAAACAGCGATTTACTTGTACTTCTTGCAATTTAATATAGTGTATTCGCTGCTCACGATGCGGTCTCCTCTATATTGGGGAGACCAAACGCAGATTGGGTGACCGCTTTGCGGAACACCTCCGTTCAGTCCGTAAGGGGGACCCCGAGCTTCCGGTCGCCTGTCACTTTAATTCTCCACTCCATTCCCACTCAGACCTCACCATCCTCGGCCTCTTACACTGTTCCAATGAAGCTCAACGTAAGCTTGAGGAACAGCACCTCATCTTTCGATGAGGCACTTTACAGCCTTCTGGACTCAACATAGAGTTCAACAATTTCAGAACATAACCTCTGCCCCTATCTTTTTTTCCATTTTTTTTTTTCTCTCTCACATGGCAGCTGTCGATCATTCTGCCATTGCCATTTACACTTCATCTAGACTCATCTTTTGTTTCTTAACTTGTCCCATTACCATCTCCTTTTGCCTTGTACCATCATCCCTTTTGTCTCTCAATCTCTCCTGCCTTCCATCCTATCACAGACCTTCCCTTTTGTTCTTTCCTCCCCTCCCCCTTTCCCTGCCCCTGCACTTGCTTAAAAACCTGTTCCATCTCCAGCTCTTTGCAGTTCTGACGAAGGGTCATCGACCTGAAACGTTAACTCTGTTTCTCTCTCCACAGATGCTGCCTGACCTGCTGTGTATTTCCAGCATTTTCTGTTTTTATTTCAGATTTCCAGCATCCGCAGTATTTTGCTTTTGTATTGAACCTTCGTTGCACTCCCTCTAAAGCAAGTATATCCTTCCGTAGGTAAGGAGACCAAAACTACACAGTACTCCAGGCCCTATAAAATTGTAGTAAGACTTCTTTACTCGTATACTCCAATTCCTTTGTGATAAAGGCTAACATACCATTTGCTTTCCGAATTGCTTGCTGTAGCTGCATTTTAACTTTCTGTGATTCATGTGTAAGGATACCCAGGTCCCTCTGAATACCAACATTTCCCAGTGTCTCTCCATTTAAAAAAATATTCTGCTTTTCTATTTTTCCTACCAGATTGGATAACTTCACACTTCTCCACATTATATTCCATCTGCCATGTTCTTGCCCACTCACTTAGCCTGTCTATATCCCTTTGCAGCTTCTTTGCGTCCTCCTCGCAACTTACTTTCCCACCTAACTTTGTACTGTCAGCAAACTTGGATACATTACACTCAGTCCCCTCATCTAAGTCATTAATATAAATTGTAAATAGCTGAGGCCCAAGCACTGATCCTTACGGTACCCCACTAGTTACAGCCTGCCAACCCGAAAATGACCTGCTTATTCCTACTCTCTGTTTTCTGACCATTAACCAATCCTCAATCCATACTAATCTATTACCCCCATCCCATGAGCCGATATTTTGTGTAATAACCTCTTTTGTGGCACCTTATCAAATCCTTTTTGAAAATCCAAATGCACGACATCCACTGGTTCCCCCTTATCTACCCTACTAGTTACAACCTCAAAAAACTCCAACATATTTGTCAAACACGATTTCCCTTTCATAAACCATGTTGACTCTGCCCAATCATATTATGATTTTCTAAGTGCCCTGTTACCACGTCCCTAATAATAGATTCTAGCATTTTCCCTACTACTGATGTTGGGCTAACTGGCCTATAGTTCCCTGTTTTCTCTCTCTCCCTCCTTCCTTACGTTTGCGACCTTCTAATCCACGGGGACTGTTCTAGAATCTAGGGAATTCTGGAAGATCAAAACCAATGCATCCACTATCTCTGCAGCCACCTCTTTTAAAACCCATGGATTTAGGCCATCAGGTCCAGGGGATTTGGCGACTTTTAGTCCCATTAATTTCTCCAGTACTATTTCTTTACTAATACTAATTTCTTTAAGTTCCTCATTCTCACTAGACCCTTGGTTTCCCACTATTTCCGGAATGTTTGTGTCTTCTTCCGTGAAGACAGATATAAAGTATTTGTTTAACGTCTCTGCCATTTCCATATTCCCCATTATAATTTCTGCCTCTGCCTCTAAAGGACCCATGTTTACTTTTGCTAATCTCTTCCTTTTTACATACCTATAGAAGCTTTTAGAATCGTTTTTTATTTTTCTTGCCAGTTTACTCTCCTGTTCCATTTTCTCTTTCTTTATCAATTTCTTGGTCATCCTTTGCTGAATTTTAAAATCCTCCTAATCCTCAGGCTTACTACGCTTCTTGGCAATATTATAAGCCACTTCCTTTAATCTAATACTATCTTTAACTTCTCTTGTTAGCCACGGTTGGAACACTTTTTATTCCTTGGGGGATTTCTGCCTGAGTATCATACAAAAAGTCCCAGAGGCCGTGAAAATGTCAGTTTCTAAACAAAAGCAGTTCACTTGTTGCGCCTAATTACTTGCCCTGCATATCGGCTGTGGGGATAGTACATATTTCAATTAAAAAATTTGACTTGCCTAGTAATTAAATTTTAAATGATCATTTATTGATAGAAACTCCTTTACTTTGGCTCAGTGCTTCCCTATAGTATCAATTATAATAGTTTATCTTGTATTTCTTTCATAGTATGATTATGTAACTACAGGAAATTGCATTTAAGTGCTAGCTGAAGTAGAGAATTGCAACAATTTTTGTGTTTTTCAGAGGATTTTGAGTTGATCGGAAAAGTTAAGTACAATGCGCAAGTTATAGACCACAGTCTGCTGTCCTATACACCAGATAAAGAGGCAGAATGTGACATTGTATCCAACATAAAGAAAACCAAAAAGAAGCCAAAGCCAAATGAAAAGATGGTTGTGACTGGAAAAGAAAATGTTTTACAATCCGATGATGCATACAATCAGTTTGCAAGAACTAAGAAAGGAAAGAATGAAAAACGTCCAGAATGGAATACAAACAAAACAAATAAGCGGTACGTCCCTGCTTCGGAACGATATCCTAAAAGCTTACAAAGAGAGAGAGAAGAGAAAAAAACAAGAAGACAGATGGAACTGTTGCAGTTGTTGGAAAAGAGTGCTCCAGAGCATCGACCCAAGAAAAAGCAGTCCTCAAAAGAGCCGACAGCAGAGAGACTGCCTTCACCAGTGGTGCCAGCACTACAGGCCAAAGTAGCTGTTGGTGTGTCATCTCAGCCTGTAGAAAAGCAAGGACTATCTGTTCTAAGGAAGGTAATGCGGTCAATTTATGGCTATATTGCAACGTGTTCAGTATAATAGTGAGAAAATAGTGGATATTTTGTTACTCGTCGTATGGAAACTGAAGATCATTTTCATGTTTCTGTGCTTGTGATGTGATAAATATTGGAATCTTTTGAAAATGTTAAACCTGATTTGAAGGGCCCCTAATGTTCGCTGGGTAAAAGTGCTGCTCAATATAGAATTGAAACATACAAACCAGGAAATTCTCCGGTTGAATCCTTAACCTATACTGTGATGGCCAATCTAAGCCAGGGTTGTTCTGGGCTGCTGTTAGTGACATCCCTGTTCCCAGGCTAAGGTGGGGAAAATCAGTCGGGGTTCCAGCTTTGAATTACTACCCAATGACTCCTACTGTTGAGAGATTAGCTATTTTGCAGTGTTCACTGCCCCAGCTCACAAATGAAGAATGGCCATTTGGGTAGTGTACCAGAGGGTTGGTTGCTGAACTCCATGTAAGCCACAGCCTTCTGGAGAGGAGGGGTAAGGGAAGAAAGTGGGGGGAGAAATGAAACATGATCTAAACAAATATATTGTGGTCGATAGAGAAATTTGACTGTCACTCAGAGGTATCTGGTCAGCTTCATGAGGTGTGTATACAATCTTATTGCTGTTGTGATTTATCATAATTTTTCACATCACTTTATTCTTAATGGGCCGGATATTCCGATCCCTACGGGTGGGTACGCGCTGTGGGGACATTGGAAATGCCAGTTTCAGGCATGCACAGCACATGCGCTGGAAACTGGCATTTCCGATCTGTCTAGAAAGCTCTTGCTCCGGCTGCCCGGGAGAAGGGCCTCTGCGGGCGGATAGTTCCGCTTTTTGGAGACCCTCCGCCCGCAGAAAACACTTACAATTCTTGCGCCTGGTAAAAGCAGGCATAAGGCCTGCTTTTACCAGGATAAGAGTTGAAAAAAAAATTTTTTTCCACTGATTTATCATTTAAAAATACTTTAAAGAAAGGTAAGTTTATTTTTAGCCCCGTTAAAAACTTTAATTTTTGTTTAAAATAGTTAATTTATGTAATTTCAAGCCATTTTAAAAATGTGATGTTTTTTTTAAATTTATTTAAAGTTTTACTATGTTTTGGGGGTGATCTCCATTCATATATTTGACAGGTCTTCCTATACAGTTTTGGTGTCCATACTTAAGAAAAGACATACTTGCTCTCGAGGCAGTACAAAGAAGGTTCACTCGTTTAATTCCGGGGATGAGGGGGTGGACATACGAGGAGAGGTTGAGTAGATTGGGACTCTACTCATTGGAGTTCAGAAGAATGAGAGGGGATCTTATTGAAACATATAAGATTGTGAAGGGGCTTGATCGGGTGGACGCGGTGAGGATGTTCCCAATGATGGGTGAAACTAGAACTAGGGGACATAATCTTAGAATAAGGGGCTGCTCTTTCAAATCTGAGATGAGGAGAAACTTTTTCACTCAGAGGGTAGTGGGTCTGTGGAATTTGCTACCCCAGGAAGCTGTGGAAGCTACTTCATTAAATAAATTTAAAACAGAAATAGACCGTTTCCTAGAAGTAAAGGGAATCAGGGGTTACGGGGAGCGGGCTGGAAATTGGACATGAGTTTGAGTTCGGATCGGTCAAGGCCCTGTGGGTGGCGGAGCGGGCCCAGGGGCCGAGTGGCCTGGTCCTGCTCCTACTTCTTGTGTTCTTTAGAGTTGAGGTTGGATCAGATCAGCCATGATCTCATTGAATGGCGGAGCAGGCTCGAGGGGCCGATTGGTCTACTCCTGCTCCTATTTCTTATGTTCTTATGTTCTTACCCTTTCCCCTTCTGTTTCCCACCTTTGTTCAATTGTTCCCTCACCTTCTAACACTGCTTGAATGAAATACTGCCTTCCATCTTGACTCCCCATGTGCACCACGCAGTATAGATGAATGGTGAGTGGTTGCAATGTTTTAATAGTACTGCACCTGTAGGTGATGCTGTGAAGGTCACGTTATGTGATACATTAAGTACACTGGGGCTCAATTAGCGGTACGTGACAGTGCCACTTTGCTAACACTGAGCAACCCATTGTTTCTCAACATTAAAAAAATTTCATCTGAAATTGCCTTATCTGTTGCTACCCTGCTGTTTTTGTGATGAATTCTACTGTAAAGTTTTGCTCCTCAGTTATGAGTTGAAGATTATCTTCAGAAATCAACCCGTAAGCCGCACCTAATTGGGCTGTCTAAACAAGCATCTTTGAAGACAGGAGACAGAAGGCTAAGAACATAAACAAATTACTTCAGGACATATACCAGCAACAAAGGCACTATGTGTCCAAAAAGTTTTGGGGGGGGGCTTTGAAGTTTACTAGTTCTCTTCTTTCTCCACATAATCTTTCTCCCCGCCCCCACCTCCCACCCTGCCTCCTGCCAGAGATTTGCATCCCAGCACGATTTTGCAGATCTGTCCTGCCCCGTCACCTCACTGATGCACTTCCGTTGCTGTTTGTGGAGCTCCAGTGAACTGTTCTGACATTTTGGTCTTCTGAGAGAGTTGTTGACAGGGTCCTCTTTTCCACCCTCCCCCCCCCTTCCCCCCCCCACAACCCAAGGCTGACACAATCGTTCCTAGCATCTAGAAAATTAAAGTGTACACCAACCAACTTGCGAATGACCGCTCGCCTTGCAATGTTCTTACAGCAACTCCCCCATTGTTTTTGAAGCTTTCTCCATAAGCAACCCTGCGGTATCTCACATATGTGTATTCGGTGTAGAGTCCCGTCGGGCGACGGTACAACAAGAATCCCAAGACTGTCTGTTACGATTGAGTTTTAAACTTCCCCTGCCTCCAGTAGCAGTCTTTTGGCAGCAGCCCTTCCAAAATGATTGTGATCCTTGGCTACCTCTTATTCCCCTCCCCTCTTTTTGTATCCTCCTCCCTCTGTTCCCCTACTGCCCTCTCCACCTCACTTCCCCTTCCTTCCTTTCCCATTCCCCTGTCCTCTCCACTCTTCTCCTGTTCTGCTTCCCACTCACCTCTCCCATATATTTCCATATCCCCTATCACTGCTTGACCTGAAAAATTGGTCTTAACTACCTTTGTGCAACTCCATGGGAGATTGACTAGTAATATACTAAATTTGGTACATGGGGCGTGAATTCCATTGAAAACTCCTATGCCAACCTGTTGTATGGGAAATCCCATTATGCATGTGCCCATATTTTCCTGCAGTACCTCTTATATCAGTAGGTGGCACTGTGATAGGACTTTTAATGTTACAGCTGTCACACTTTACCACAGCACCTTCACATCACATAACACCTGCTCTTTCCTGGTATGAGAAAAAAAGTTGGCATGCAGTTGCAGGCACTGACCACCAGATGGTTCTGCTGTGCAATTAATATTCTGAAGCTGCTCCATATCATCCAGGCTGCTTTTCCCCCAACCAGGTAAGCACTGCGTGCTTTTTTTATATTTTAATTTTTTTTTTCTTCCGGTGTTGTTGTACCCCAAAATACATCTCTGACTGGTGTTGTGTTCTTTTTGATGCGACAGCCTATTCTACACCCTGTCTGCTCTGCTATCTACAGTCCATTAAACCTCCATGTAAAAAATTCTACTGTGCCACTGGGAAGGTTTTCATCTCCCTCCCTCGTCCAAAAAAAAAATTCTCTCCACTTTTCTGAGCCTGTTCTGGGGCTGTTCTCTCCAGCTTTTTTGTTCCTGACAGTGGGCTAACACATTAGCAGTCTTGCTGTGCCTCTCAGCCCTTTCCCAACCAACCCTGCTCCTCCAAGGTCTGCTACCTCTCAACTGCAAGTCTGTTCTGGGCACTGCTAGGGGGGAATGTTTCAATGAGCAGTGGGCTGCTGTGGATTTATAGTTATTTCTACTGGGGGGGGGGGGGCATGCAGTTGGCTTTGAGCCAATTTGAAAGATGGTTGAGGGGGGGGGTGTTAGTGCAGTACAGGTGAAGCAGGCGCATCAGTGCTCTGCCTTGTGGGAGAACAGAAGCAGATGGTGAAGAAGGAGCACTTCCTGCCACCCAACAGGAGATGTCCAGCTTGGGCCGATTATAAAGCAACTGAGCAAATATGTCATTGTTGCAGCTTTACATAATACCGCTACAAAGGGAATATATAAAATTGAGATGATATATAAGGGATATAATGTTGGCATCAAAGACAGCGAGACATATCACAGGGCCATTCAAATACATGAAGCTGTCCCTCTTTCCCTTCCTTTTCCCCCTCCCTCTTTCTCACTCTCCCCTCTCTTTTCCCCCCGCTCCATCCTCTCCCCCTCTCCCCCCTCCATCTCCCCCTCTCCCCCCCTCCCTCTCCCCCTCCCCCTCCCCCGCCTCCCTCTCCCCCCTCCCTCTCCCCCCACACCCTCCCCCACACCCTCCCCCCTCCCCCCACACCTCCCCCCCTCCCTCCCCCCTCCCCCTCCCCCTCCCCCCTCCCTCTCCCCCACACCCTCCCCCTCCCCCACACCCCGTCCCCCCTCCCCCCCACACCCTCCCCCTCCCCCCCACACCCTCCCCCGCTCCCCCCACACCCTCCCCCCTCCCCCCCCCACACCCTCACCCCCTCCCCCCCCACTCCCTCACCCCCTCCCCCCCTCTCCTCTCCTTCCCCTCTCTCTCTTCCCCCCCTCTCTCTCTCTCTTCTCCCCCTCTCTCACTCCTCATCCCCTCTCTCTCTCCTCCCCCTCTCTCCCCTTCCCCCTCCCCTCTCTCATCCTCCCCCTCTCTCTCTCCTCCCCCCTCTCTCTCTCCTCCCCCCCCCCTCTCTCTCTCCTCCCCCCCTCTCTCTCTCCTCCCCCCCTCTCTCTCTCCTCCCCACCATCTCTCTCTCCTCCCCCCCTCTCTCTCTCCTCCCCCCCCTCTCTCTCTCCTCCCCCCCCTCTCTCCTCTCCTCACCCCCCCCTCTCTCTCTCCTCCCCCCCCTCTCTCTCTCTACTCCCCCCTCGCTCTCTCCTCCCCTCCACTCCTCTCTCTTTAAGAAGGAGGATAGAACATGTCCAGGGAATTGTAGACCAGTCAGCTTAACATCGGTGGTAGGAAAAATAATGGAATCCCTACTAAAGGAGAATATAGAAGAACATCTAGAAACCAAAAACATAGTAATGAATAGTCAGCATGGATTTCAAAAGGGAAAGTCTTGCTTGACCAACCTCATTGAATTTTTTGAAGAGGTAACAGAGAGAGTAGACAATAGTAATGCAATAGATGTAATTTATCTAGATTTTCAAAAGGCCTTCGATAAGGTACTCCATAATAGACTGATGAACAAAGTCAGAGAATGCGGAGTCAGGGGACAAGTAGCAGAATGGATTGCTGGCTGGCTTCAAGACAGAAAGCAGAGAGTAGGGGTAAAGAGTAGCCATTCACAGTGGCAGAAGGTGGATAGTGGTGTTCACAAGGATCAGTGCTGGGACCACTGTTGTTCACAATTTATATTAACAATTTAGACTTTGGAATCAAAAAGACAATTTCTAAATTGGCGGATGACACCAAATTGGGGGGGATAGTCAATATGGAGGAGGACTGCAACAAATTACAGGACGACATTAATAAACTTGCAGAATGGGCATATAATTGGCAAATGAAGTTCAACACAGATAAATGTAAGGTATTACATTTTGGTAGGAAGAATAGGGAGGTCACTTATTACTTGGAGGGTGTGAGTCTAGGTGGGGTAGAGGAACAAAGGGATCTCTGAGTACAAATACATAAATCACTAAGAGTTGCGACACAAGGCCATTAAAAAAGTAAACCAAGCACTAGGGTTTGTTTCTAGAGGTGTAGAATTGAAAAGTAGGGAAGTTGTGTTAAACCTGTATCGAACCTTGGTTAGACCACACTTAGAATACTGCGTACAGTTCTGGTCGCCATATTATAAAAAGGATATACAGGCACTGGAGAGGGTGCAGAGAAGATTTACAAGGATGATACCAGAAATGCGAGGGTATACATATCAGGAAAGGATGAACAGGCTGGATCTCTTTTCTCTTGAAAAAAGGCTGAGGGGTGACCTAATAGAGGTCTTTAAAATTATGAAATGTTTTGATAGAGTGGATACAGAGAGAATGTTTCCACTTGTGGGGAAGAGCATAACTAGAGGCCATCAATATAAGATAGCCACCAAGAAATCCAATAGGGAATTCAGAAGAAACTTCTTTACCCAAAGAGTTGTGAGAATGTGGAACTTGCTACCACAGGGAGTGGTTGAAGCGAATAGTATAGATGCATTTAAGCTAGACAAGTATATGAGGGAGAAGGGAATAGAGGGTTTTGCTGATAGATTTAGATGAGGAAAGATGGGAGGAGGCTCGAGTGGAGCATAAACGCCGGCATGGACTGGTTGGGCCGAATGGCCTGTTTCTGTGCTGTAATCCACTCTCTCCCCTCCCCCTCTCTTTCCCTTCATCTCACTCTGCAAGGAGCCAATAGGGTTCCATGAAGTAATGGAAAACTTTGATTAGAGCTTTACAAATCATTGTAGCGGAAGATGTAACATTTCTCTGCTATCTCCAAAATAACTTGAAGGGCTGGAGGGTGTGTTTTTGAATATTCAAATGAAAATTACATTGTTTTATTAATAATGATGCTTGCAAATATGTAAAACATTGTTTTCTACTTCACTGAATAGTTTAAATAATTAATCAGGTAAATCAGTTTTCCAATATATTCTCTGTATGTGAAGGTCCACGCACAAACATTCAAAAAAATAAAAGTAGTGTAACTTTCAAATTGTGCAAATAATTAATTGGTTGGTAAATAACTCTATTTACAGGAAGATCCTGCCCCAAGAAGCAAGTCAAACAGTAGATTACCTGCTGACAAAGATTGCAGGTTGGTTTTGCTGAAGTTTGTGATTAGATTTGGAGAACAGTGTTTTTATTGAGCCATGAGCGAAAACCATATTGCGGGGAGTACGAAGTAGTTTAGTACAGAAAACATTAAGGAAAATAATTAGTCTGGTGTTTATTCCTTATTTCTCAAGACAGTGAAACCTGTACAAATGGACACCTGCAAAAAAAAAAAGGACACTTATTGACAGTCCCAAATAACTTACATTGTAACAGACACAAGCTGCACCTTGAAACCACGGACACTCGCAAATTACCAACTGCGGACAGCCTTCAACGCACCAAGTCCGTTTACAACTTAAAACACGGGACAAGCAGAGGCGGCAGTGTGTGGGGAAGAAACGGCTTGCGTGGAATGAGGAGTACATTACCCAGCATCCCTAGTGGCAGAGAAACCACTCTTTCTCTTGCATTGAGTGCTTGCATGGCTCTAGCCCAGAGAGAGAATATGGATGCTGGGTTAAAAAATGCCCCATTCGAAAATTGCTGGGAACTGCACCGGGCAACACCACATCTCACTCCCTCAGTATGTCCGGTACTGATGAGCTGCTAACAGTCCGCTACCCATCCCCCAGCACATCAAAAATTAGTAGCTGCAGCACACGGAGAGGGGGTCTGGTACAGGGTCTGCAGGACATTAATCGCCCCCAATTTGGTTGGGATCTTGCAGGCACAAGGCCCTACAGCAGATACCTTGCCCTGTGCAGCCTGAAGGTAGGAGAAAATCACAGAGAACTAGCCAACTGGAGCAATTTTTCTTTTAAAGTTCTTGTTTTCAAATCCCGCCATGGCCCCGCCCCTCCCTATCTCTGTAATCTCCTCCAGCCCTACAACCCTCCGAGATATCTGCGCTCCTCCAATTCTGGCCTCTTGAGCATCCCCGATTTGAATCGCTCCACCATTGACGGCCGTGCCGTCAGCTGCTGATGCTCTAAGCTCTGGAATTCCCTCCCTAAACCTCTCCGCCTTGCTTCCTCTCTCTCCTCCTTTAAGACTCTCTGCCCTAATATCTCCTCTGTGGCTCAATGTCAAATTTTCTTTGATAATGCTGCTGTGAAGCTTCTTGGGACATTTTACTACGTTAAAAGGTGCTATATAAATACAAGTTGTTGTTGTTGTAGATAATGTAAATCACTTGGGTTCAAAGAATAGGCAGATCGATGTCCGAATTAATGGGAAAATACTGACCAAGTTGAATCAGAAAAGGGATCTTGAGGTCATAATCTCTTGAGAGACCCATCGATTAAACATCGGCAGCTGTCAAATAAACAAATGGGATGTTGGGTTACATAAGAAGAAGAATAGAAAGTAGACCAAAGAAGTAATCCTACCGTTAAATTGAACATTTGGTAGGACCAGAGTATTCTGTGCAGTTTTGAATGCACACTATCAAAAGGATGAGGCTTGGCTGGACTAGCTACAAAAAGAATAGGATTTGGGGCTCTCGTTGGAAAGCAGATGACTCGAGACAGAATATGATTTAGGTATTCAAAATAATAAGGCTCAGAGATGTAGAAAATCAACCAGTACTCTTTTTGTATTGGCATGCGACAGCAGAATGTTCAAACTGAGAAGAAGTAGATTGAGACAGAAGGTAAAGAAACATTACTTAGAGAGTAGTTAGTAAATTGTTACGTTATGCAATCAGGATGAGAAAAGACCATCAGACCCATATGCACTTATTGGTTATTGAGACAGCTTACTGAGGGAGATTGTGGAGACAGGTAATTTAGATATTTGAAGGCAACATCGGGCAAGTACCTTGATGAGAAATGCACTACCAGCTACAACTGCTATGATCGTAGGAAGGTACACTAGATGGGACCTATAGTTTTTTTCAACCTTGAGATTTCTGTTTCATGCTAAGTTGAGATATCTGGCTTCTCTAAAAATGCAATATGAATTCTAGTCCATGTCTGAAGTAAACAATTGCTACTTCACAGCAAAAGTAAAAAAAAAAGTTCTAGAACGAATGAAAACAATTTTGCGAGAATAAATGATGTAATGAGAAATGCAGATTTAATAAAAGTTTTCTTTCTGTAGGTGTGAATCTCCACCAGTTCCTGCACTGAGGAACAAACAGCTCCAAATGGAGCAGAAGGAGCTCCATATAGTTCAAAACATGAAGGCAGGAGAATGGTGTCAAAGAGCTGTATCTGCTAATGAATCAGACAATGATAGACCACCGTCATCTAACTTTGTTCCTTACGTGCGCACAGATGAGGTGTATCATTTGGATCCTGATGCCCCAATGTCGAGACCTTCAACACATGACCCACAGTATATGCATTGCAATGGTAATTATGCAGCCTTGTTTTTAATTTAGGAGCTCATTAAAAAAAGTGGTAAACATATTATACCTCTGGTCACCAGTTTGGCATATACACCTGCTCGGGGTCATGGCTTCCGTTTCTCAATTTGGTTCGTTCTTAAAACTGCAGCAGGTTTAAGTGCCTCTCTTGGCTTATTGACCTATATGTGTAATATTCTTTCAGTAACTCCATTTTAAATTGTATACAGTTCTGTTACAACTTGTAAATTCCCAATCTCAGAAGGTACAATTAATCAATTTTAACAATCCACCCAGAATGCAATAAATTTGTACCACTGATGCTGTGAGTTTTCTACTCTTGAACATACTTAAATTAGAGGGTAAGTTTTATGGGTTCCTATATAAACACAAGGTGATTGATGTCTATAGTAAGACATTATTCAATCATCTTTTAATGTGATAGATGTGAATCTGGGAAACTGTGCAAGTCCAATTTTGACTAGGTATATCCAAGTTTTCTATTGCATTCTTTTTTCAATTATAGATGACATGCAGCATCAAAGCTATAGTTCAGACCATCCAAGAGATCCTCTTCTTAACCCTGATCTGGTGAGAAACCGGGAACGACAGCAGGCTATTCTTAAAGGGCTTTCAGAGCTTCGACAGGTAAGACTCATTCCATATAGCAGATATTAATGCACCTCTATAAATTTTAAAAATTGTATCTATCAATATTCTATTTCCAGCAATCTTATTGATCATCACAACTGCTGATTCATTGGTTCCTGCCAAACCAAAAAAAATCAGATGCGACGTGAGATTCAGCATGTTAGCTACCATCTTGCTCAGTGTCTCTGCTGCCAACCAAAGGTGTGGCTTCCCAGTCCTGACTCTTAGTTTTTATATTTCCACTTGACACAAACTTCTGCCTCCACCACCTCCTTTCCCCTCCACACATTGTAACTCTCTCCCACTCCTGACCCAGGGCACGGCTCCAGGCAGGTCCATCACAGGTCCTGTGGCCACATTAAGCGAGTTCCCTAAAACAAAATGGCCCCGACTATAACTCAGCACTGGAATGATAACACAATTTTAAACTGGTAGGCTCTTTTAAAATACATGCTGCTGGTATGTCTTTGTACTAAAACCATTGGTACTTGATTTACACAGTGCCATTTGGTGACAGCCACAAAGTACTGAAGAGAAATTATACAATATAATATAATATACCCAGTAATGGGACAAACCTGGAAGATTAAAGGGAAATACTAGAAAAATATAAAGCATGACTTTTTAAAAAATAAGTGAAAAGGTCAGTTAATTTTGGTCAGGATATAATGACTGAATGGGTCAGACAGGGTGGGTGGCAGTCTTGATCAAGAAGATGAGTGAAGTGAGTCAGAGGACTGAGTGCATTAATGGTACCACTTGAATGTAACCTAATGAAATAATGGGAACAGGTAGCTTTGAAAGGTACAATTTCTGAGGATGTGATTTTGTCAGTCATTAATTGTGGGGATATGTGTTTAAAGGGAGGGTGTATAAAGGGTAAACCTGGAAAATCACTAAGAATTGTAGAGATGTGTAGATGCTATATTTTTGTTTGGAGATCATCGTGGCAATTCGAAGGTGAAAGGGTAAAAACATTGCAATGAAGAATTTTCATTTTAAATATTAATATACAAAAACCACAAGTACAATTGCCTGAAATCAATATCCTTCTCCTTTGTTTCTAGGGTCTAATGCAGAAACAAAGGGAGTTGGAAACTGGTCTAACATCCAGTCCTCTGCATCAAGATGAGCAATATTCAGTACCTTCTCAACATTTATGATCAGTTAGAAGCACTTTACCCCCCCCCCCCCCACAAGGCTGCTAAATGATATCCTCAAACTAATCAAGTTTGTGTTTATGGATGAAATAGTTAAAGCACTTTGATAGCACTAGATATCTGTAGCCTGTTGGAAATTATTGTAGGCTGCTGTTTTAATTTTTTTTGTTGATGGTATCTACAAAGTTGAAATATCAGAATATGTAAAGGATACCTCCATGGTCAGGTGGTACTCAGTTGTATACTGAGTGATATGTAGAAAGTTGTGTACTTTTAAGTAGCACTACACAAAGAAGGAACTTACATTTACAAAGCACCTTATTGAACATCTCAGGATCTCCCAAAGTACTCCACATACAATCATTTACTTACAAGAATGGAAAGTTCCTACAGGCTGAACAGGAGGTAAGCAGCATTATGGCACATCATTTACTGATGCAAATAACAAGAGAGGCTGCTCGATTATTTGATGGTATTTGGGAGGGATTAAGGGAGCTGGCAGCTTCCAGGTCCTCTTTGTTTATGCCTTCCCAAGTTGAGTAAAGTGGTGAGAGGGGCTGAAGGAAACTGCTAAGTTTCTTACTCCCAGATATTTTATACTTGTTCTCAGGATGTGAGCAATGCTGGCAGAGTTACAGATATTGCCCTAAGGTGGTGGTGGTGGGTCGCTTTTTTGAACTGCTGTAGTTCTTGTGTTATGGTGCTCCTACAATGGTATTCAAATGACCTTTGTACTCATTTTATTTCCTCAAGAATCCATTTTTCTAGTAATTATGTGTGCCCTTTAATTGGTATATGTATTGATAGAGCATTAATGATATGGGTTTTCATTTCCCACTGGCAAAATGAAGTGGATTTGAAGTAATAGGGCAAAGTAAGCAGTCGCTTACAATTGGACTCCTCTGCCTTCCAGTAGCCAGTTGCACAGTAGCATTGGTAGAGTTCAAAGGCAAGTTGCTTGCCCACTCCTTCAGCCAAGCAGTGAAGAGTGACACAAAGGGACTGAAAGAGCTGGGAGAATATAAAAATGGCAGATGCATATTTCACACAACATAAATTGAAGCTTACTGATTGTTTTAACTACCTGTAATTGAGGTTTTTAGGTACAAATATTAAATGTGTTGACAAGTTTTATAAAAGGTTATATTTAAAGAGAACTGTGTGACTCTCAATTACAAAGTTGTTTTATTTATGTATAAGCATTGTTTTAACTGTTCAGCAAACCAGAGTGAAATAAATTGTGCCAATGACCTTAAAGAATTACAGTTGTAATGTCTGTTTTTTAAGGTTCCTTTATAATAGATCTTTCATCTATTTATTATTTTTCTCCCTAGAAAGATGTATTTTTTCCTTCTATCCACTTCTATGCTGAGGTTTCTGCAGGTGACTCTCCACAGCAGAGATCAAGCTAGCTCAATTGAGTGGGAATTGAGCCTGTGGTGTATATTAAATCGTGTTTCTACTCCACTGCCATCACACAATTGAAGAGACAATACTTTAAATAAATGTCTTTGTCACCCATTGCAACTTAGAGGAAAACAGCAAATAAAAATGTTAATACTCTTGAGGACTTAGCAGAGAAGGTGCAGATAGAAGTAGGCTAATATCAAAATTTAGATCTAAATGGGGAATTCATTATAGGAATTAAATGCTGTCAAGTGGAAAGTCAGAAACCGCAGTATCCAGACAGTAATACTTCACAATAACAAAGTGTAAAACTTGCAATACTTCAGTGAATCTCCATGGTAGTGATGTGAAAAATGTCCTATAGCGTAAATCACAGCTCTAGTTTGAGTTTTATTCCTGGTGAAAGATCCAAATTGCATCTTGAAGGCTTACCACCAGACAAAGCAAATTGTTTTGTTGAAAAGCTGTTACTTACATTCTGTAAGAAACATATTTCAAAAAGGCATATAGCCCCTTGTGAAATAATTCTACTCCGAGTACTGCACTGCTTCAGTATCTTGCTGTGTTATTTAACCTGTAAATAAATCTCAGCAAGCAGTTTTCGCCTGTATGCATTGGTCTGATATTTTCCTTTTGGAAGAGTCATGAAATCTGTTAATTAACCCGGGGTAGACCAGCTACCCCCGTTGAGGTGGAGGATGTGAATCCCAACAACAGGAAACAAACAGTAATTTTTTTACATTAACTATATTTGCATAAGCATGATCGCACGATCAAGGATTACGTAGGATATACAGCACAAAAACAGGCCTGTCGGCCCAACCAGTCCATGTCGGCGTTTATGCTCCACTCAAGCCGCCTCCTGCCCTTCCTCATCTAACTCAGTCAGCATAACCCTCTATTCCCTTCCCCTTAAATGCATCTATACTATTCACCTCAAGCACTCCGTGGTAGCGAGTGCCACATTCTCACCACTCTCTGGGTAAAGAAGTTTCTTCTGAATTCCCATTTGATTTCTTGGTGACTAGCTTATATTGATGGCCTCTAGTTTTGCTCTTCCCCACAACAGTCTATTTTATCAATCTATTAGGTCACCCCTCAGCCTACACTTTCCAAGAAGAGACCCAGCCTGTTCATCCTTTCCTGATATGTATTAACCTCATAGTTCTGGTATCATCCTTGTAATTTTTTTGCACCTTCTCGTGCTTCTATATGCTTTTTATAATATGGTGACCAGAATTGTATACAGTACTCCAACTGTTGTCTAACAAGGTTCAATACAAGTTTAGCATAACTTCTACTTTTCAATTCTATCCCTTCAGAAATAAACCCTAGTTCTTGGTTTGCTCTTTTATGGCCTTATTAACCTGCATCGCTACTTTTAATTATTTGTACTCAAGAGATCCCTTTACTCATCTATCCTACTTAGATTCTTATTTTCCGTAATATGTGACCTCTGTTTTTCTTACCAAAATGTAATACCTCACATTTCATCTGTGTTGAAATTCATTTGCCAATTATATGCCCATTCTGCAAGTTTATTAATGTTGTCTTGTAAATTGCAGTCTTCCTCAGTATGGCCTCTCTCCCCTCCACCCCACCTCCTCCAATTTGGTGTCATCCTCATATTTAGAAATTGTTTTTGATTCCAAATTCTAAATCATTAATATAAATTGTGAACAACACTGGTCCCAGCACTGATCCTTGTAGGACCCCACTTTCTACCACTCTGAATAGCTACCCTTTACCCCTACTCTCTGCTTTCTCTCTTGGAAGTCAGTTTTATCCTCCCGAGTTTGATTAGTTTACTTAATATTTATCCTCTCTATTTTAAATTCGGTTATATCATTTCTAAGCTCATCTTCCAATGTCATGTTCACCTATTAGCTCAGGTACCTGCAGCCAAACATACTGCCATATTACACCCAGAAATTATATTTCCACAACTTTAGAACAAAAAATAAATAACCTAACAAATTTGTGGTAACTTTGTGAAATGGGACTTGGTCAAACGCGTCTTTTATAAAACTGAATAAAAAGTGGATGAATACTGCGATACTATTCACGTGATCAAAATCGCAATTGATAAACTTCTCTAACGCTACTTCTGAATTGCCATCATCCTCGACGTGGCTCACGCTAATGAGTTCTCCAGCACATTTTGGCATAAATTCGCCACCGGAGGATAGGGTGTTCAGTGATCTAATGCCGCTCGGGGCCAAATGTGCTGTTCCAGCAAATTCTGGACCATTCTGCAGAACTTTAGGATAGGATTTATATTCCACTTGTGGTGCTCATATGTCTTGGATGGGATCAGGTCATCCTCTATGCAGCAGCCGTTGCTTTCTTCATAAACTCATTTTGCCCACAATGACCAATAAAATTTCTATTAGAGTTAGGGTTTCAAAAACATAGATGAGACTAGTTTGACAGGTCTAAATTTTTAACCATTTTATTAATATACAACAGTGTAAGAAAACAGTTTTACTATATATATATACATTTTGTACACATATACACACACACACACACACACACATCCTCAAGTTAATTTGTATGCAAGTGTTTTATTTAATGCTAGAGTGAACAAGTGGCAAAATAGGCTCTACACTTGAAACTGAGGTATATGAATATGTCTAGTTAACGAGCAGTCCAGTGTACTGCTGTAAGGCCATTAAATAAAACACTATTACCAGACAGTAACCACACATAACTTGAATAAAATAAAAAATTAACCAATGGTTCATGAAACATTTGTACAAAATAAATTAAATCTATATCAAAAGATTAACTAAGTCAGAAGTATTTATTTGTGGCATTTTTCTGTAAAATTAAAAATATCCTTTCAACCACAAAGGTCAATCTAGACATGTTTCAGATTTGTTTTTATAGATCAGGCTGCTAACATGAAATGGATCAAACAGCCAATAACCATTATACTTAAAGTTTACACACAAACTGATCATACATCAGTGTAACATGCTTCAAAGAAGTGCTTACAGTACAGTCTGAACTAGGATGTTTACTCAGTTTCTCTCAAAAAAATGTATTTATGTATAAATGACCAGCAGTTAGAACATAGCAGCTGCGGCCAAGATCCAGATCTTTGCATAATTCTGACTGCTAGATCCGAATTTTCTCTTTTAAATAAGAATATGCAAGAAAATGACTGACAATTTTTTTATAAAGCAGAAATGTGTTCAGAAACAAAAAAAAACTTGCTTTTGAGTGAGTAAAAGGAATTGTAGGACAGAAATCGTAAAGGTCATTTTAAGTAGGAAACAGCAAAAAGGAACTGTGGTTATTGTAACAGAAATTAAAAAAGGACCAAACTCAACAGTTTCCCATCTCAAACAACAAAGTCACTATAACCACCATATACAGGGTATGCCCATTTGTTAGTCCATGACAAAAGTCCTTTCAGCACCAAGCAAAGGATTAGGAACAAACCCAGAAATGCAGTGGTGTCTGGAAACATGAACTAGGTACAGTTCAAAGGTAAGCACCTGCATAAGTTTACAAAGTTCTCAATGAAAAAGACAGTAAAAGTTGGAATTTAATGATACCGCTGCTGATGTTTCTTCTGTTGTTGCTGCTGGTAAGACAGGCTTGGTGCACTGCCAGCATTCCAGGAATTTTCCCAGTTATTTTTATTATAAGCTAAGTTTTGATTGTATCCAGATGAATAATAACTACTGGTGTCTTGACTATTCTGATTCGGAGGAATGTATGATGGCCCAATTCCACTTGCTAGGAAACTCTGATGAGTAATTACATTAAAGTTCCTGTAGTCAGATTCTACTTGTGAATGCGAGAAGAACGGACTACTGCTGTATGTAAATCCTTCTCCTTTTGAATCTTTGCTATCTCCTTCGACCAGCTGCAAAGTGGAAGCGGGAACTTTGGTCGAAGCCAGTTCGGAAGTTACATCCTCTGATGGGGTGATCTGAACATCACCTGATGCCTGCTGCAGAGACTCCTGGGGGTGGCTCAGCTTTCCTTTTGTTCCCTGTACCTCAGTTTGCGATTTATTAGCAAAATTCAGATCTTCAGATTCCTCACTACAGATTTCTATCTGTGGTGAATTATCTTCAGAGTCCAATGACATATCCTCCTCTTCATTGTTTCCTTCAATTGTTCCCAAGTTTTCTGCATCAGCACTTTCCACTTCTGCCAGCTCCAAAGAGTTGGAAGAAAATGTACCTAGCCATTAGAAATTACTGTTGAAAACATACATGTCAAATGATTCAGAACTAAATTATACACCTGAAGAGGGATTCTCATCAGTACCTCTTTAAAACAAAACTGCAACATTCTTTATTGGAAAACTTGCATTTTAATAGGATATACTGAGACCACTAAAACCTAACCGAGCCAGTTACTAAAATTGCTTATACTTTGTGCATAACAATGCATCCTGTTTCTGGAGATCAACCTTCTAATGCTGCTCTTTATAGGTATACTGTGTTACACTTTTAATACAGAAGCAAGCACATGGGACCAGCTCCCCACATTCATATTACAGAAATTGGCCTTTCCTGGGTTTCCCGGATATAATTATGAGCTTGTTTACTCTATGGACTGTAACTGGCAGAGGAGGATCCACACAGCATCAGCTGGCTATATCAAACAGTCTCAAGACTGTTTCAGCAATCATTTTAGTTGATTTAGCTCCATTGCCTGATGAAGCTCAGAAATTCCAAGGCAATTTCCCCAATTAGGAAAGAAGTTTTGGTCGCCTTATCTGAGGAAGGATGTTCTTGCCATGGAAGGAGTTCAGCGAAGATTCACAAGGCTGATACCTGGGATGGCAGGAATGACATATGAGGAGAGATTGGGTCGATTGGGCTTATACTCACTGGAGTATAGAAGAATGAGAGGGGATCTCATCGAAACGTATAAAATTCTGACAGGTCTGGACAAACTAGATGCAGGAAGAATGTTCCCGATGGTCGGAGAGTCCAGAACCAGGGGTCATAATCTAAGGATAAGGGGTAAGCCATTTAGGACAAAAATGAAGAGTTTCTTCACCCAGAGAGTGGTGAACCTGTGGAATTCTCCATCACAGAAGGTAGTTGAGGCCAAATCATTAAATATATTCAAGAATGAGTTAGATATATTTCTTAAAGCTAAAGGTATCAAGGGATATGGGGAGAAGGCAGGTACAGGGTACTGAGTTTGGATGATCAGCCATGATCTCATCGAATGGCGGAGCAGGCTCGAGGGGCCGAATGGCCTACTCCTGCTCCTATCTTATGTTTCTATGGGAAAAAAAACTATAAGAAGAAACAGCCTTTTCTGATTTTAAGTTATGCTCTTAAACCGGAGCCAAAAAAAACTGCACAATTTAAAAAAAAAGTTTTAGCAGCTTAATTCTGCTGGGATCAAACTTTTCTTTTTGCAGGTAAATGCTCTTTCATAGATTTTATGATTCAATGTTTTGAGATTTACTGTATCCAGGACATTAAAAAAATTCATGTAATCTTTTCTAAACTTTCCTCATATTTCATCTGCACATGCAGGATCATCAGTCTTGCCTTTTCTGTATTCTTTCCAATTATAAAAGCATACATGGTTTTGTGGCATGATCAACAAAACTGAACACCCCGTTCTAAGTGCAGTATGACTAATGTAATATAAAACCTTTTAGCTTTTCAAAGTGATTTTCCAGACAGTGCATTAAAAACAATGTGCCCAATATTCCCAGATCTTTCCCAAGTTTCCCTGATATAACTGAATTCAATTTATTGTAGACCTGTGTCCCACATTTTTTACCCGTGTATAAAGATGCAAATTCACTACATGCCTGCTCAATTTCACAACCAATGTAAATCTTTTTACTGCATCACATCTATGGTTTTCCTTATTTTTGTCTTCAGCAAACTCGAGCCATTTAAATTCAGGTCATTTATGTAGATTAGAAGCAATAACCTTGTGAGATGGTTCATTCAACACTTCCCTGCAGTATTAAAATAAAATCAGCTAATTTCCCAGTACATTTTACTTGCCTTGCAAGCTATCCTGAGATCCTAATCCTAGCAGATGTTTATCTTCCATGCTTGAACTATGGTAGCCAATAAGGCTACTGAAGTTTTTCACAAGGTCATCAATACTGGCCACGACCACTCCACACTCTGAGTAATTGGAAAGAGGCTCCATATTTTTTTCTGAAGAAAAAGAATACCCCAAAAACTATATTAATAAACAGCCTAGATGTACAAAAAAGGTAAAATTATACCTGCAATTCAATACCTACCAGTCAGGAACACCACATGTCTGTGCTGTATGGTCTGAGCTTGAAGTTTGACCAAACAGTCTAATTCAATAGTGTTTCGGGATCTGGAGTCACAATCATGGTAAGATAGAACTTCTACTAAATTACACTTCTGATACTTATTCACAAGTGACAGAATATTGAAGGCAGCTGTATTTGTCCTGTAATAATGTGTAAACAAAAATAGTTCCATTATTCACAATACATTGTAAAGCTACTAAGTACCACTATAGTTTGAACATCCGGACATCAGTTATAACTAATAAGTGAACCATGCAGCACATTTATATTTATGCTGACAACAGACGCTTACAATTCAGCATCTCCATAGGTTTGTACCTCTGAAAATCTTTAGCTTTAGTGTTGTGTGTTCTACACATCTACTGGTTTGTTGGGGCAAGGGAGAAAACATTTCTTTAAAATCTCTAGTCCCATTTGGTGATTGGTAATTTTTACTTGTGTTCCAATAATTCTGCACTGTCACAAGTTAAATAGCCTGAACACAACATTATCTATTCCTTTCAGCATCTTAACAGAGAAGATGTCATGTCAATCATCTATCTCCAACTGTAGCAATGACATGCTAGTTGTGAAAGAGACACAAACTGATTATATAACCAGTTTTGTATGCAAATCTGATTGATATAAAGTAGAAGAATATTGTATAACCAAAGTATTTTAACACTATTAAATACATCGAGTAATGGATTTCCCAGCTATTGCTCAGAGTATATGTTTGCTCTATTACATGTCTTTAGATTGAAGCTTCTCTCTATCCTCTTCTGACTGTACATCTCTTGTTTACTGGTTATCTGCCCCATTTTTCTTTTTTTTTAATTTTCATGTTTCATATTGTCTTTTTGGTTGGTAGTATTGTGGTAGTAGGCATGCTGTATAAGGTGTGGGAATCATCCGGCTAGTGGCACAGGCTGGTAGGTTGTGCTTGCCTCACAGGCTGGGGAGGGATCCAGCCCAGAGGGTGAATATTATGGTGGTGAACCAGGGGTCATGGTCAAGGATTAAAGTAGGCATGGTTAGAAGGGAAAAGGCAAGAAGAAAAACACAGGCAGGGAAGGGCAGACGCTCAAAGTAAGAAGTAATAGGAAGAAATGGAGAAGAGGATGCCAGGTGGGGAGGTAATAGGAGAGCGTGCAGGAGCATTAAACTGCCCTTGCAGTTACAGATTTAGGTAAGAACCTGTTACTTAAACTTTTGTAGTTTAAATAACAGGGATTTCTACCATAGGAGGAGAATTAAAGACTTGCATTTATATAGCGCCTTTCATGACCACCAGGCGCCCCAAAGCACTTTACAGCCAATTAAGTACTTTCTGAAGTGTAGTCACTGTAGGAAACGCAACAGCCAATTTGCACACAGCAAGCTCCCACAAACAGCAATGTGATGATGGCCAGATAATCTGTTTGTGTGATGTTGATTGAGGGATAAATATTGGCCAGGACACCGGGGATAACTCCCCTGCTCTTCTTCGAAACTATGCCATGGGATATTTTAT
Organism: Squalus acanthias; assembly: GCA_030390025.1. Lineage (NCBI taxonomy): Eukaryota > Metazoa > Chordata > Chondrichthyes > Squaliformes > Squalidae > Squalus > Squalus acanthias. Next base: position 37,215,867 of record CM059444.1, on the reverse strand, counting down.
GTCCACCTGAGAACACAGACGGGGCCTCGGTTTAACGTCTCATCCAAAAGACGGCACACCTCCAACAGTGCAGCACTCCCTCAGTACTGCACTGGAATATCAGCCTAGATTTTTGTGCTCAAGTGTATGGAGTGGGACTTGGACCCACAACCTTCTGACTCAGAGGCAAGGGTGCTACCCAGAGCCACAGTTAACAGTGTACCCCTTTTATAATTCAAAATTGGCTTCCGAGCCTTTACTGGGTACCTGCTTTTGAAGGAAGAAGGGGAAGGATTCCCGAAAAGCTTCCCCAGAACATTTGGGAAAGTCCCATTATTAAAAAATAATTAACAGGGCTTTCTCCAATACCCTTTAGGGAATTCCTGTCCACTTACAGTTCAAAAGCTAATTCCTGGTAAAGACCAAGAAACAGCGCTGTGCTGTTTGTAGTCTGAGAGGAGCCATGATTGGCTATCGGGCTGAGAGAGAGGCAGGACAGCTGTTTCAAACAGCCAGTGGTGGCGGGGAGGAAAGAATCAGCCCACACAGAGGCATGGATGGGTCATCCTGGGAACATGAGAATTCCTGTAGGAAATGTTCCCATAACAATTTTCAATGGTGCACATGACCTGTGTAAGAATATTAGAGATATATTTACAATAAGAGCCAAATTTCATGAATATTCAGTTATGGCATTTGAGATATGTTACAGTTGCTTTATTATGGTTGAATAGTATGAACTAAGACACAACACACGAACCTTGCCAGCTCCTTTAACTTTTTGTGCATTTTGCAGTGAACTTTCCAGACCCACTTGCTTTCAGGAGTGCTCAAATCTTTAAGGAAGTCCAGGAATATCTGCAGTTTCTCTGGAAAAAATGTTTTATATTGTTAAACAAGAACAAGTACAACAGTACTTCTGCAACTAAAACAAGATATTTGGGACTCCAAAAAGGAACAAATGTTAAAATGTCAGCCCTGTCATTTGAACTTGGGACACCCCAGTGACAGGTTTCACAGATTCTCAGGCAACCAGATTGAACATCTCAAGCCTCTGAGCCGTCCCATCTTGGACCTTGAAAGGTGGGGGTGGGGAGTTAGAGAGTACAGGATCAAATACTTTCCTCTCCTAGAAACTTCTGTGCGTGTGTGTCTCGGTATGTGGATGGGCAAAAACAACTTGAAGATTAGTGATCTTAAACAAAAAAGTATCAACAGACTTGCATGGGGAAAACAAGACAGTGGGACACTGAACCAGACCATTCATTTCAAAACCGCCTATTGTCAATTTCACTTGGTTTTGGCCAGTTGGCTTTCTGAAGCCCTTAGAAGCAGACAGCATCATTCGTAATACTTTTATTTTCTAATTTAAAGAAAACTAGGGTATTGCCTAACCTCTGGCAGGCAATACTATTTTGCAACCATGCTAGATAGGAAAAGCCTCCAGTGATCAGAACTGGCAGTAAACACGGAGTTGTAGCAGACCAACTTACCAACAGTAGTGCACTCCGGATTCAGGACAGTTTCATCTGACACCACAAATCCACCAGACACAAACAGCTCATTGTATGTGTGATTCTGGACATCATCCAAGCTATCCACTCCAGCAAAACTGACACGAGACAACTTCTTTAAAGATGTCAAGGATGGGACCTGCAATTAAATTAAACCTCTCAAATAAAAGTACCTCTTAGAAACAAGTACAAATACTTCCACATTCACATGACTCTAAAGGCAAATTTGCGTTATAATGTAAACGTAGCCTAAATCTGGAATCACGGCCTAAACTGACACTGGGACAAAGTGAATGAGACTCCCTAAACTCTACTCTTTAAAAAAAAGTTATGAACAAACACACCTTCCTCAGACTACAGATTACTACAAGAGTGCCTTTGGCAAAATATGCCAATAAAGTCAGGCTGTTCAAGTCCAGGTAGTTCAATTCAAATTTTGCACACATTTAACTAAACAGGTGTTTCATTTGCATCAAAATGCAAAACGAAAGCATGGCACCATTTACAGACATGACAAAAGTGACTCCCTGTAATAAATTCAATATCTCTAAAATCTACAGTAAATTACTTCTATTGTAGAAGTATGTTTGAAAATTAAAAATTTGAAAGTTCCCAGTATTACATTTTTCTGTGTGTAAATCTCCCCATATAATTGATCATAATTTACATATGGTTGCACTTCTTCAGTGAGCCTCCAAATACCGACGTCAATTAACTGCAAAAGATTTTTAAAGAGCAATTTCTTTACCTTGTGAATGTGAGATGCAATGTCTTCATTTTGAATTATAATCAGTAATTTATCCATAGAACCGTCTTTTCTTTTCAAAAACTCCTCTGGATGACACTCCTTATTACCCAATCCGGTCAAATATTCCTGTATGATTCAGAATTAAGGAATTATTCATAACAGTGCCACAATTCAGAACACCTTAAAGTGAAATTTCATTGCAAACAAGGATTATAACCTTGAGCCTATCTCTCTATTATTTTTTTCACTCCCTCTGGCTATGTTTAGTGTTAACACCTTGGTGTTAGTACGAGTGACATGTGCTGGTCACTCAAGAACATTGACTGGGGATCCCTTTAGTAAATTGGACTTATCACATCTCCTTACTCGAATCAGCTAATTACAATATTAAGCAGAATGATCCATCCACTGTAAAAAAAAAAACACACCTGAAAATTTGTAAAATATATTTTAGGATGTTATCATTTCCCTACTCTTAGGTACACAAAGCATCACAAACAAGCATCAACAGGTCTAGTGATACGGTTATAAAAACAGAACTAAAGAACATTCTCAATCACGAGGTCGAGATGGAGCATGCATGAGGCAGCTCATTTCCCCCGTCATGTAATTTTGGTGACCATCAAAGTTAATAAATTTCCTTCCAACCCCAACACTCATTCCACAAATGAGGACATATAGGTGATAGGGCTCGAGTAATTGGGATATTCTACAGACTCCCCATTGGTTCTCTGCAGGAAACACTCTGTAGCTCCCAGCATTGCCCGGACAACATCAGGAGCTTGAGGGGAAGGATGCGATTTCCACCTTTGAACAGCACAGCAGTTCAATGCAACGCAGTATTGATTGAGATAGTATGCAGAGGCATCGCTCGCAGCTGCAGGAATGTCATATGCTGCTGTGCAACTGACCTTCCATTTGCAAAATACAGAAATATGAGTGATTTTAAACAATTGTTAAAGAATCTTGGATATTTCAACAGGTATAATAATAAACAGAAAAGCTTGTAATTTGAACTAAATGAATGAAACAGTAAAACAAACAGCCCAGCAGAAGAGGAAGATCCGTTGCCTCCCACTAAGTTTTTAGCAGATGCAAGCTGCAGGACTGCCCATCTGGTGAACCTGCCAACTTCAATTCTAAGTTTCACTGGAATGTAGTTAGCCCATTACAGGGAGCAGCAGTCTGAAATAATGGTGCAAATCATTTGTTGCTTACGGAGAGGTGATTCAGTGGTAGCAGTGTTATCACTAAGATGTCAACAAAGTGTCAAATTTTCATTCTACATTCCCTTGAACTGTGAACAACCCGCAGTAGAATTGCAGTATTTAGGACTAGAAGTAGGAACAACAACTTGCATTTATATAGCATATTTAACATAGTAAGACGTCCCAAGGAACAGGTGTACGCCATTCAGCCCCTCAAGCCTATTCTGCCATTCAATTAGATCATGGCGATCAGTTATCCATTTACCCGTCTTGGTTCCATAACCCGGAATACCCTTACCTAACAAAATATCAATCTCAGTTTTGAAGTTTTCAACTGACCCAGTATCCAGATTTTTGGGGGGGGGCGAGAATTACAGATTTCCAGTGTGGAAAAAGTACTTCCTGATTTCACTCCTGAATGGCCGAGCTCTAATTTGAAGATGGTCTCTCTTTATTCCGGAATCCCCCTCCAAAAGGAAATAGCTTCTCTGTATCTACCTTATCAAATTCGTTCATTTTAAACACCTCAATTAAATCACCCTTCAACGATCTAAACTCATGCGAATACAAACCAAGTATATGCAACCTGCCCCCATAACGTAATCCTTGAAAAGCCCTGGTATAATTCTGGTGAATCTGTGCTGTACCCCTCTCCCAAGGTGAGATGTTCAAAACTAAACAGTACTCCAGATGGGGTCAGATCAAGGCTCTGTACAACTCTGTATACCCATGATAGAAAGAGACAAAAATTCTTCCTGTGAAACACAGGATGACCTAGAATTCTTTTAGGATGGTCAAAATTTGGTTAACCTTCTGCTTTATTGAAAACATAAGAGAACTAATTTCAGTCCAATTTGTCATTATTTTGAATGTCACTGTACCTTTATTTCTGCACAGACAGAAGTCTTCTCCACTTCATAAATGTAAAACTTCACCGTGTTCTTCTGAACATCCTTAATAATTTCAACTAAGCTGCAAAAGACTTCAGGGTTTAACTGCTGAATTAAGTTGGTTAGACATGGTTGTGCTCCAGGAAGCCCAACAATTCCACTGGGTTCTTGCAATGGACGCACTATCTCCTGCTGGTTCCCCAAGCTCGGGGTTTGTTCCGGCGACAAGCTTTTGTCCTCCCCTACTGCAGCCGTGTAATTTGAATCATTAACTGAGCCAAAGGTAAAACTAGTTTGTCCAGAGGCTTGTTGTGAATGCACTACACTCTCAGAAAGGGAAGCACCACTTTTTGGACCCTTATCAGGCCCCAGAGTCTTTTCACAGGGAATCAGTTCTTCATACACAGAGTTGTTACAGTGGTTGGACTCTTCTGTTGTGCACACCGAGGTATTTAACGGAGACCTCGTGGATGGGAGTGGCTCTTGTACGACTCTACTGCACATTGCAATCTTACTTTGCATCCCCTGAGCTTGTTCTGGAGACGATGATGAATAAAGATGCAAATTTGTACGAGACCAGCCAGAGCATGCATCAGCAATTACACAATTCATCCTCTTGCGTAACTGATTTATGTAAGTTTGGACAGGGACTTGGTGTGACCGGGCATTTGAATACCTGGAAAGTGCCAGAACCTTTCGTGCAGCAGAAAATATTGGCCTTTTGTTGTCAGGACCATATCGGACTTTCTTCTTCTTAAGCAATTGCTTCATTTTGTCGGAGAATTTGCTGTACTCCAATATAACAGTATTTTCAATTGCTGAAGCTGAATCACCTTTCATATCAAACAAATGGCCATTGGTCTCATAAGTTGCAAAATAGTGCTGGAAATCCTTCGTATATTCCTTTAAAATGCTGCCTACTCCAGTGTCAGACTCTGAAGGCGACTGATAATGATTAATGTTCACCTGTCGATTTATGACCCGTGGATCATCAGGACATGAATCCTCTGGTGGTAAATAGAACAGTTGTTCAATCCGTGATTTCATATCTACAAACGAAGACAACTATTATCGTACGTTCTATAAGCCAGACACACCAGGTGTTCTAGTAACTTGTAAGGTTTGATGTTAATCATTGTGTTATTCAATCAGAACACCAATAGTGCAGACCATGATTTTAAAATTAATATTCCAATGAATTTATGCTGGAATAGGAGACAGAATATCTGTACTTTGAAGGGTATCAACGTTTCATTCGGGAGTTCTCAGTTAGTTCCTGCAGCACCCAAGAACTTTCCCACTTACTCAAAACCTTCGCTGCAATGCAACCCCAGCAAATTTTAAAGAAAGCCCTAATGGTAAATATGATGGCAGAGTGTAGCTATTGATAGACCAGTTAAAAAGTCAGAGGTGAAGCACATTATCTTCATAATACTACTCCTTTAAACTAACTCAAAGCAATGAATTCCAGCATAAGACGCTGGAACATTAATTTTAATCACCAGGAGGCAGATTACATTCATTCTTACAAATGTACCAGTCTCAAGAAGTTACTGCCTTCAGGAAGGGAGAAAAGAAAAATTGTTATAAAGTGCAAAAATTCACAGTATAAATCAAGAAGTTTGGAAAGCTGGGGAGAGGAAGAAAATCTGAATGGCATCCGATTAAAAAAAAAATCCTGATTTCCCCTCCCCCACTTAAAATATTTAATACCTTCAAGTATCAAGCTATGAAGACAATCACTATTCAGTCGGTTTCTCAAATATTAATAGACAACGTCTTACCGGTTATGGGAATAAGTTTCCAGTTAATTTCACTATCACTGGTACAGTCGGAGGTGGTCATCTTCTTGCTGTACAGCTGATCAAGGGAGGCATTTGTACATGGACTACAACCTTCAGCACTGCCTATACTTCCCATGCTCTGCTCCTTAGCAACAGAGAGATGAGTGCAAGAACAAATACAGCAATCTGAATAAATTTCAACATCACATCAATATATTTTCTCTATTGTGCTATGGGAGAGCTGGTTCTTTTCCAGATGGGCTCAATACTCCACTGTAGCAATTTAGCAGTTCCTCTTTCTTCAGAAGGTTTGAAGAAATAATCCAGAATAAGGCCTTAAATAGTTATGGCCATGAAAAGGTCCCATCACCTATTCTCAATTTGTTGGTATAGGTCAGACTAATTATTCACCATTACTTGTATACAATATTCTAATGTGTGCATGTCCCTAAAAGGCACATGGCAAGACAAAGCCAAGGTGGCTGACTGGTCATATACAAAGGCAAATTAGACTTAAAGAAAATATTTCATAGATTAAAAGTATGTAATTCTCAGGGGGGGGGGGGGGGGGGGGGGGGGAGAATAGATATGCATTGTGCACAATTAAAAGGAAATAAAACGGTTACAGCAGCTAAAAGTCACTGGAGAAGAGGATAGTAGACAACTGTAGTAGCAATGGTAAAAGCTTTTTTTTAAGCTATGTTAGAAATCAGAGGTCTGTTAAATTGTATAGCACCACTGAATGCGTCTCAGGGACAGGACTGAATGGACTTCCAGGGAAAGGCAAGAGGTGTTAAATGATTACTTTGCATCAGACGTTAATCTCAAAGACCATGCTCACCTATTAGGCAGTTGTACAGCTAATACAATTGTGAATGTTATCATAGATGAAGATACCACCTTCGATAGAATCAGAAACTTTCAAATAGATCAGGCTGTCGGCCCAAATGACATCCAGAGAGGGTCCTTTGTGAGCCCCCTGTCCCCATCTTTAACAGCTCACTAGAGTCAGAGACTGTTCTCTCAGACTGGAAGGGAGACAAGGCAGTACCAGGGAACTATAGGCTTATTAGTTTGACTTCAATTACGAGAATGATGCCCGAAGGGATCATGAGATTCTCTATCTGATCACCTTGACAGAGAAGAAGTCATTAGGGATACCCAACACTGCTGCTGGAAAAGATGGACCTGCCATATTAATTTGAGTGAATTTTTTTGAAGAAGTCACTAGGTTGGTGGATGAGGGTCGCCTCATTGTCTACCTGAATTATCAGAAAACATATAAAGCTACCTCGGAATAGGTTACTCTACAAGATAGACTCTTGTGGAATTAGTGGGAAGCTGCTAGAGTGGATTCACTGGCTGCACGCCTGTAGGCAGAAAGTTATCAATGGCCGTGGACCTGCTTGGAGACCAGTTAGCTGTGCTGCAGGGATCAGTGTTTAGGCCTTTGCTGTTTACTATCTATTTATTAATTAATGACCTAGATGATGATGTTGGGGGAATGATTTGCAAGTTTGTGGATAATATGAAAATTTGTGCAAATGTTAGGACTGTGGAACAGATGTTACCCAGTGTCAGGACTGGACAACATGTACAGCACACCTCAATCCTGCTCCCCAAATGTTTCATGGAAGATGGCACCTGTGGTCATGTCTAGAGCGAGCTTGTATGATACTAGAACTATGTACATGCTGGTTCCTGGTCCATCACTGGTGGTAGTGATGGCAGTAATTTGAAGAATTAAATCAAATATAAAATGATGCAAGTGCATGTGCTCCTCTTCTTACCTCACCTTACATCCAATTAGCACCAATACACTAAATAAGCCCGATGACAACATTACCATTCGGAACACCCCATTGCGAATTACAGTTTCCTTTCTTATACAACAAACTGGTTATTCAGCAGTTCCCTACTTTATACATATCCAAGCAGTGGGCAACTAGAAAAACACAGAATAGCAAGCCTTACCTCTGGGTACTCTGCCCTCAAATTGTACTGCAATGAATGTTCTGCAGAAGGCTGGTCATTTGTTTTTATTCTGAAACGAATGTCATCAACAAACACTAAGCCAGAGCCACTTTCACATAATCTAGGACTTTCTCGCTCACGGCCAGGTATAAACTCTTCCTGGGAGTGTTCTTGTTTTGGTGCTTCACTGTGTGGGCTGTGGTCATCAATGCTTTGCTGATTCAGTTGTGTTTCCTCATTAATCATGGCATTACTTTGGTCCCAGCAGTAATCCACATTGTTTCGTCGTAGATCACCACCACCGGGGCAAACCGACATCCTTATTTCCTGGTTTAGCTGAACTTCTGAGCCAGAGTTCTGACAAGTGGAGGATTTAAGTACTTCAAGCAACAAGCCAACCAGTTTTTGAGTATCTGGAGCCAACGCTGGATCACGCGGTCTTAAGTCAGTATCACTGAAGCCAAGCCCATTCATTACTGGAGGGCCTGTATCAGATAACCTTAATTCATCCTCTGCCAATGAACCTGCAAAGAGATCACTTTTTAAAAAAAAAGTAGAGCCTGGTAAATCTTAGATTGCTCCACTTTTCACAGTCCACTAACTCAATCACACTCGGTGAATGAAGCAACAACTCATGTGGTGAAAAGAAGAAAAACCAAGAATTTCGCAGGAGAAAAAAAAATTATCTCCAATTTCCAACACCACAGAAAAATGCTGGCATTGTACTGGTAAGCTTTCCCAGGTAGGGAAATATACTCTACACTCAGGAACTTAATGGCCCTCCATCAAAGCTAATTCGACTCACTGACATTGGCAGGCTCAGTATTGTTTTCAAGTCAGATCATCACTGTTTAAACAAAACCAAATATACATTAGTAATAATTTGATTTTTCTTAATAAAAGAAGTTACTTGGATGTCAAGACGCCTTCATTAAAAACATGTATTCAAAGAACAGGATTCAAACCAAACAAAATGTGCAGTTTGGTTAAATTACAAATGTATTACAGTAAATTTTTTACACTACTGGTTTTTTTTGGTTTGTACTCAAGGTGACAAATGGATCACTTTTGTAAATTGTAGAGACCCAGTGTGAACATCAAGTGCTCCCAGGTCTAATATAACAGGCCAGATACAGGGCTCCCTCTACTCTCCCCAAATAATATATTTTAATTCCAATCTCTGAAAAGCACCCATTACATCAGTGTGAAAGTTTCCAACTCTTCTTTCCCTCCCCACCCCAAATTTATGAATATGGAAATACTCAATAGGTCAAGCAGCATCTGTGGAGAAAGTAACAGTTAACGTTACAGTTCAGACGAAGGGTCACAGACCTGAAACATTAACTTGGTTTCTCTCTCCACAGATGTTGCCTGACCTGCTGAGTATTTCCCACACTTTGTTTATATTTCAGATTTCCAGCATCTGCAGTATTTTGCCTTTTGTATGTATATGGTCCTTATGCAGTCAGAATACAAAGTCACAGCTAGCTGTGGGCTCTTTTCTTTTGTCCTCACACCCGTGAGTAACTGGCTTTGAAATTGACCAAACACATTTCGCATAGAATCCTTAGTCAGAGAAGAGGATTTTCATCCCATTGGTCTGGGCTACATTCAAACTAATTGCCCAAAAGTGAAAAGTCAGTTGACAATCCACCTCACTACCCATTTAACACTCAATATTGTATGAGGTTTAATATTAAATGCTATTTATATTAAATGCTGTGCTGTTTCTATTACCTTGAGTGGTCTTCATGTGCTTGTGGCTCCTCTCAGAAACACATTCTAACTTCCTCTTCAATCCAAGGTTATTTTTCTCAGATATACAATGTGCAAGTCCTTCAATATTCATTGCACAAGCTTCCCCTGGGCCATGCCTTTTCCTGCTGTAAATCAAGTCAATAAGCTCTTGGATTTTATCAGGATCATAATCAGCCATATTATCAGAAGGCATCATGAAGTTACCGTCAACTATGATGTTAGTCGTTTGAGGATCCATGGGTTCCGGAGGAGTGATCTCTGGCACCGGATTCTCAAGTTCCTGCTCCTCTCCAGCACATGCAGCAGGAGGGCTCAGTATCTCAGTATCAGGATTTGGATATTGGTCTAACATCTCTGTAGCTTTAGCAACTTCAAATTGATAGCGAAAAGGGTAGAAAAAGTAAGAGCGCAAGATTCTTGGTAAGTTTGTTCTCTTCTGCCTGGTTGAAGAGAACCTTTTCTCCTCATAAGTGGGAATGATGAATTGAGCAGGCTTCCCATTTTCAGCACAAGCCTCTTTTCCCAGGGAATTCTTCAGGTAACCAATTACATTATTTTCAAATGCAGCATCTATGCTTGTATTCTTTAAGCTACAAGGCAGCTCTTTCCGAATTTTATCCAGAGCAAAGTGCAGTGCAGGTACAAGCTTGGATAGCTGGGGCATCACCTCTGGGTCAGTGTGTACAGTTGACACAGATTCTGCATTTCTCTTAATCTCTTCTATAAAAAAAAAGAACACAAACAGCCACCAACTTAGACACATTTATATAACAGAATAAGCAGAGAATTACAGCCTTTAAAATGTAGGACTGGGAAGAAAGAGTAAATTTGTGGACAATTTCTTCAAGTTTATATTGCTTTTGAGAGCAAGTTTTGCAATGAAGTTGTCAAATTTTATTCCATATTAAAAAAAATTGCACCTCAGAACTTGCTTAAAAACTCATGAGTGAAAAGATTTAAGGTTTTGAGACGTGTGTGTCAATTTACAGTGCAACATGGGAATGATCCAATTAAACAAATGAGCGCAAAGGTCTAAAATCTAATTACTGTATAGGGAAACATTTTCTAGTGTTAATAACACCCGAGACAGGACAGGCAATTACTGCTGCTGCGTTCAGCCCATCCAGCTATACTGTGCCACAGAAGCTTTGCTTTTATTGATAAGATGGCGGAGAGAGCAAAATGCAAAGACAGGTAAAGTAGGTACTGATTACGACATTACTTAAATGTCACAACGATTTCAGATTACAACTAACTCTTGCATATTTAAGAGAACTTAAAATTTACTATATATTAACAGTATAAATTGCTTCTGGACTTATTTGGCTGTTACTCCATACTGATTTAACTTACCAACACCAGTCAGTCTAGATTCTGGAAACAAAAATAGCGCTTGAAGAAACTTGGGCTTCGAGCTTTGAGATTCTGATTTAAACATAAAAGTACATTCAGAATGAGAATTATGGATCAACACTGTAGCTGTACTCCAATTTGAAAATTTCATAAACTCGACTAAGACAACAATATTTAAGATAAATCTGAGCAATCACACTTACCATTATCTGCCATCTCTAATGGAGAAAATAAAAGCAGAAATCCCCGATCACCCAATGGTTTGATAAGAACCTATGCATAAAGAGATTAAGACTTTAAAATACTACAAATATATGAATGAGGGGGGGGGGGGGGGGGCAGGCCCAAGGGAAACGGTGCTGGGGATGGCGGGCACGAGAAAGTGACAGCGCCAGGGGTGGCAGGCGCTCAAGTACACAAGCAAGAGCGACAGCATACATGCATGACATTTTTTTAAGCTTTAATCTCAGTTATAAACTGAAAAGCAGGCATGCCTGGGCTGAAAGATCTAACCAAAATGAGATGAACTTCAGTCATCATCGTAGCCATTCTCTAGGAAAGACGCGAACATATACACAAGTGATGAAAAGAATTCAGCATTTAAATAAAATGCAATCAATAAATCATACATGCACCAAACCTCAGTGCAATTAACATTTAACTCACTAGTTTCTCCTCTTCCAGTTTATGAAGTAGAGACTCCAAATTGCTTCCTGTTTTTCCTTGTTCCACAAGCTCGTACAAGCTATAATACAATCCATTCTTCAATGCTGGGGGAAAAAAGTTAAACTGGCTCTAAACATCATTTAGCAGAACTTATTAGCTTGATATTTTAATAAATGTGACACTAGTTGTAAGAAAATCTACAAGTCAACTCTCTCCAAGGACAGCAAGCTATTTGAACGACCTCTATTGGAGGTTACTGCGAGTGGGGAAGGGAAGAAAGAGGCGAGGAGGAGGAAGGGTGAAGAGAAGGGGGAAGAAATGGAAGTTTTAAATTTTCACTCTGGTCACAAAAATGACAGCGTGTGGAAATGTTCCACTTTTGAAGGGGAAAAAGCGAGAACCAGACACTGGTTAGCTATCGCCTCCCTCTCCACTCTAATTACACAGCAGCAGACAGCACATTTGGAGGAGCCGGCTATCTAGAATCAGTCCACAAAAGGCGAGAGAGGGAATGCTAACTAAAAGGTTAACAAATGTTTTGTTGCAAACTAAGCACTCACCTTCTCTTGTCCCAGAGAAAGTTGTTTTCCGGAATACTGTCATTGGTATTTTGTTTTTTAAGCAATCAACACTCATAACCGTTTCAATATCAAGTTTTTCAGGCCTAAAAAAAAGATATACTTGATAAAAAGCAAGATCTATAAATTCAACTACAGTGAAATATGCATACACTCCAAATACCCCATTTTTAATTTAAACAATTAGAGATCAGAACATAACATTTAACCATATACTACATTAATGGAAATAATCTCAGTTTAACAGTAAATTAAAATACATAACTTAAAATGTTCAAACAGGTTAATTATAAACAGACCACAACAAGCATGAAATGCTGAAACAACAGAAAATGCTGGAAACACTCAGCAGGCCAGGCAGCATCCGTGGAGAGAGAAACAGAGTTAACGTTTCAGGTCTGTGACCCTTCGTCAGAACTCACATCAGAGTTCTGACGAAGGGTCACAGACCTGAAACGTTAACTCTGTTTCTCTCTCCACGGATGCTGCCTGGCCTGCTGAGTGTTTCCAGTATTTTCTGTTGTTGTTTCAGATTTCCAGCATCTGCAGTATTTTGCTATTGTGTAAGCATGAAATGCTAATCACTTTCAATTTGGCTGCACAGAGTCAACATTCAAGACCGAGAAAAGTAATCAGAACCCAACATTTGCCAGTTCAAAGATAACATTTGGCATATTACACAGCATATTCTTCCTTTCCGGAAATGAAAGATAGCATAGTAAATAAGTTTGGCAGGCACAACTCACCACACGGGACTATGATATTGTGGCAATAACAGAGACCTGGCTCAAAGGGGAGGATTGGGAAATTAATATTCCTGGCTACAAGGTACTCAGGAAAGATAGGGAAGGAAAAAAAGGAGGGGGTCAAAGAAACTATTATAGCACTGGAGAGGGATGATATAGTTGAGGGGTCAAAGATATAGTCTATTTGGTTAGAATTAAAGAATAGAGGAGCTATTACACTACTCTGTATACTATAGGCCACCAAATAGTGGGAAAGAGATAGAGAAGCAAATTTCAGAAAGATGCAAGAACTACAGAGTAGTGATAATGGGGGACTTTAATTATCCTAATATAGACAGGAATAGTGACAGTGTAAAGGGCAAAGAGGGGGAGAAATTCCTGAAATGTGTACGAGATCTTTCTTAATCAGTGTGTTTCCAGCCCAATGAGGAAGGAAGCAGTGCTGGATCTAGTTCTGTAGAATGAAGTGGGGCATGTTTCAGTGAGAGGGGATTTGGAGAACAGTGATCATAATATCAGGTTTAGAATAGTTAATGAAAAGGACACGGTACAATCAAGCGTAAAAATACTCAACTGGAGGAGGGCTAACTTCAGTGAGTTGAAAAGGGATCTGGCCCAGGTGGACTGGAATCAAAAATTGATAGGCAAAACAGTAATTGAACAATGAGGCCTTCAAAGAGGAGATGGCTCTAGTACAGAGTAGACACATTCCCATGAGGGGAAAGGAAGAGCATCCAAAGCTAGAGCTCCCTGGATAACTAAAGATAGAGGTTAAAATGAGATGTAAAAATGGAGGCTTATGACAATTGTACAGTTCATAAAACAGTAGAGAACCAAGCTGAATATAGAAAGTACAGAGGAGATCTAAAAAAAAAGGGAATAAGAGGGGAAGAGAGAGAGTACGAGAATAGATTAGTGGCCATCATAAAAGGGAACACAAAAGTCTTTTATAAACACAAATAGTAAAAGGGTAGTCAAAGAAAGGGTGGGGCCGATTAGGGACTAAAAAGGAAATATTCTTGAGGCAGCGGGCATGGCTAAGGTACTAAATTGCAGCTGTCTTCATTAGCGAAGAGGATGCTGCCAATGTAGCAGTAAAAGGAGGAGGCAGTAGCAATATTGGATAGGATAAAAATCGATAGCGAGGAGGTACTTAAAAGGTTGACAGACCTCAAAGTAGAGAGTCACCTGGTCCGGATGGGATGCATCCTAGGTTACTGAGGGAAGCAAAAGGTGGAAATTGCAGAGACTCTGACCACAATCTTCCAATCCTCCTTGGATATGGGCCGCTACCAGAGGATTGCAAATGTTACACCCGTTTAAAAAAGGGGAGACGATAAACCGGGCACTTACAGGCTAGTCAGCCTAACGTCAGTGGTGGGGAAACTTTGAGACAATAATCTGGGACAAAACTAATTGCCATTTAGAAAAGTACGAGCTAACAAATGAAAGCCAGAACAGATTTGTTAAAAGCAAATAGTGTTTAACTAACTTGATTGAGTTCTTTGATAAAGTAAGATAGGGTTGATGAGGGTAGTGCGTTTGATGATGTGTATATGGACTTTCAAAAGGAGTTAGACAAAGAACCGTATAATAGACTTGTTAGCAAAATTCAAGCCCCTGAGGTTAAAGAGACAGTGGCAGCATGGATACAAAATTGGCTAAGGGACAGAAAGCAGAGAGTAATGGTGAACAGTTGTTTTTCAGACTGGAGGGAGGTATACAGTGGTGTTCCCTAGGGGTCAGTATTAGGACCACTGCTCTTTATGATATACATTAATGACCTGGACTTGGGTATACAGGGCATAATTTCAAAGTTTGCAGATGATATGAAACTCAGAAATGTAGTAAACAATGAGGAGGATAATAACAGACTTCAGGAAGACATAGACTGGTGAAATGGGCAGACACATGGCAGATGAAATTTAACTGAGAAGTGTGAAGTGATACATTCTGGTAGGAAGAATGAGGCGGCACAATATAAACAAATTCAGTGTTTCTCAAACTGGGGTCCACGGACCCCTGGGGATCCGTAGAGACGTTCTGCGAAATAATCTGAACAGTAAGAGTAAGATTCGAAGATATCCACAGTAAATATCTCTAAAGGATAATCATCTGGGAAGCAGATCTGAATATCCATCTACTTCAAATCAAAGGACCAGTCTAGATCTGTAGGTTCCACTGCAATCCAGTAGTAAGTCTTTTCAGTGTATCAAGTAAATCAGCTTACCGGCTTTCTATGTCTCTCCCTATCTCGGAAGCAGGACTGAACCATTCCCCACAGTAACAGGGGTGGGGGGAGCAAGGAATAATGGCAGTGTCGCTTTTAGAAAAGGCCACGTTAAATTCTGCTTTTCATCTGAAACGATCTGACAGATTGAACAATGCGAGTCCCGGCTCTCGGCAAACTGTTCACTTCAGTCCAATGGCCGGCAAAAAGGACAAGGCGCCGAGTGTACTCCCCTCCCCTGCTTGTCCCCCACTGGACCTGCCATCTCGCCAGGCTCCACCTCTCCCCTCCCTCCCTCCACTTGTCCTGCACCCTGGCCATGTGTTCCATCACGAAACAAACTCGGGTGTTTCTCTGCTCCAGCTGGGCAGCAGCTTCAGTCGTTTCCCGGCTCTTCTGGTGATTCTGTCTGGAAAGATCGGCAAGGCCTTTTGATGGGAAACGCGCTGCAGGTACTGACAGCAGAGCCCGGTTTGTAGATCATCCTGTTCTGGAGCCTGAAACTAGTGTTGTCCCACTGTGCGGGTAAAGGGAGCGGGACCATGGGCGGTGTGTCGGTGCTTTCACTTGTTTTAATCTGTTTGATCCTGATGTGTCTCGTGGTTAGTAACAAACTCATTGAAGCGATTTTCTCACCAAGTGAGTGTTGAGACCACGTAATTTAAGGGTCGGGGTTTCTTGGTGCGGCGCATTGTGCGGGATCGGTGGTGACATCTGCGGCGTTAATACCGAGCATCATCCAAGAAGGCATGGCAAGTACTTCCAGTATCATAGAATCATGGAACGATACAGCACAGAAGGAGGCCATTCGGCCCATTGCACCTGTGCCAGCTCTTTGGTAGAGCTACCCAACTAGTCCCACTTCCCTGCTCATTAATTTAGATAGGGGGATCCGCGATTACTAATCCAATTGAAAAGGGGTCCTTCAACCAAAAAGGTTTGAGAACCACAGGGGTGCAGGAACAGAGACCTAGGGGTGTATGTACACAAATCTTTGACAGTGGCAGGACAAGTTGAGAAGGCTGTTAAAAATACATATGGGATCCTTGGCTTTATTAATAGAGTACAAAAGCATGAAGTTATGCTAAATCTTTATAAACTGGTTAGACCTCAGCTGAAGTATGGTGTTATAACTGGGCACCACACTTTAGGAAGGATGTTAAGGCCTTGTAGAGGGTATAGAAGCAATTTATTAGAATGGTACCAGGGATGAGGGACTTCAGTTACGTGGAGAGACTTGAGAAGCTGGCTGGGATTGTTCCCCTTAAGAGCAAAGAAGGTTAAGAGGAGATTTGATAATAAGGGAAAACTGTTTCCAGTGACAAAAGGGTCGGTAACCAGAGGACACAGATTTAAGGCAATTGGCAAAAGAACCAGAGGTGACATGAGGAAACATTTTCTTTACAGTGAGCTGTTGTGATCTGGAATGCACTGCCTGAAAGGGTGGCGGAAGCAGAATCAATAGCAACATTCAGAAGAGAATTGGATAAATACTTGGAAGGGAAAAAAATTATAGGGCCATGGGAAAAGAGCAGGGAAGTGGGACTAATTGGATAGCTCTACCAAAGGGCCGGCACAGGCGCGATGGGCCGACTGGCCTCCTTCTGTGTTGTATCATTCTATGATTCATTGCAGAAGCAACCCATTATTCAGTGGTTACCATTTTGTTTCATTTAACTATTACTGCAAATTACTACAATTTCCTGCATAATATGCTTCGTGGTTTTTCCCCACTTAGATTTTCCCATCTCTGTGCACCAAATAGTAAAATGGCAGTTATTTTAATGATATTATGGCAAAAGTCTCCAATTGTCCAACTGATTTAATGACCCATTTTGAACAGACTTAATAAATTGTTGCATAACTGTAGTCATAGTGAGAAGTCAAAATTATACAATTTGTGCGCTACAGGATGTTCTCAAACCACCAGTCCAAGTGCTATTTTTGACAGGCTTTACTTTGTAAAATTTTTCAAATTAACACTTCACAGCTATATATTACTAAAGGTGCTAAAATCCTACTGAGAACTGGGGCCTTAGCAAATTCTTCAGTCTTTACCCATTACAGAAGTTTTGCACTTCACTGCTTTGTAGGTTCTCTTTCCAGGGAACCCTTTCAAAACAGTACAACTTAAAAAAATGTAGCAACTGCTCCACTTTAGACCAGGATTAGGCTTCACCAATCTATAGTCACCCCCACAGTTAATTCTTCATAAATTGAACAAAGAACTATAATGCATAAAGCAATGTTACTTACAGTTTGAATGGCAGAAATGGCTGGGTAGCTGACCGTAAAGAGCCAAAGCACAGAAACCTCCCCTTGTTCATCAGTTGTCCTTTCCAGATGGTATAGTAAGACTTTCCTAAACAGACACAACTTTTAACTCTTAAAAGCTCAGGTAAGAAAGTAAGAAGTTAAACAGGTGATGAGCAAATAGCTATTGTTAACCAGACAGAAAAAGCAAATATTCAGAATAATGTGAAGCTACAAACACAAGAGAGCTCTATTATAAGAAGTTTAAAAAGATCAAGGCAAGAGAACGAGGGTTGTGTCTGAAATGAGATGGTTGTAATTGGCCAGAAAAATGGCCAAAAAACAAAAGGATGAATGTTAATTTCAGAAAGCTGGGTTGAGAATGAAAAGAAAAATAGTAGTAAGATTCGTAAGAGACGGTGTGAACGTCATCAATAGATTTGCTTCAGATGGTAGGGAAGCCAATAACTAGAAGTTACTTTAGAATATTGGTTCTAGCAGAGAGACAAGCTGTCTTCAAGTGCGTGCAATGTACATTAAAAGCCTGCATTTACAAATGAACTGGAGTCAGCATCCTCTCCACAGAACCTATTCCAGTGGATGTGAAGGACTGAATTACTAATCAAAGCAGCTCTGCCAAGATTCAGCCCAAGAGATCAGATAGAGTAACACAAGTTTGATGTTCAAGTTGGATATTTTAAGTATAGATCTTAGAACATAAGGAACCCAATATGTGGCAGTTAGGTTGCCCCTGATGTGCATGTAATTTTCATATGGTAATGAAGCTCCCTAACCCAGTCTCGAGCTGCTTTTATGCCATGCTTTGCCCCATCAGCTCAACACAGGTTTCATGCAGTCAGTAGCAACAAAGTAAACTTATCAGATTCACCAAGGCTGATGAGGCCAATTGTTTTAAAAACCAAGTCTTCCCTGGCCGTAGCAAATCTGGCAAGGTTCTTATGGTGTCACTGCCAGCCGGTAAAGACTTGCATGTCAAGATTGGTGGGGCTAGCACAGCACTAAATGCAACAAAAAAAACACATCTTTTACTGGTTTTATGCAGTTTCCACTGGACAGTTAAAGCTATTTGAGTTTTGACAATTTATTGGATTTGTGGTCATTGCTGCCCCCCACCCCCACCCAGCTCAAAAATGGGATTCCACCTTGGTTCTATCTAAAATCAGGGAAACACAGCAAGTACATTTTGCTCTGATACTCTCCATTTCAAACACGCGAATGAAAATGAATATACCTGATTGGATGTCGTCCATGCTGCAAAAGAGAAAAAAAAGCACATTACTATACCTTATAAGCAATCCAGCCTCACAAATAACCTGAATTGGAAGATGATCACAGCCTGTCTGTGAACTTTGCAAATCATACCATTTTTGAAGAAACTCTGAACAGAGTTTTGAGTGGTTTTACATATCATGTAACTATTTTCTCTAGTTATCTTTTCAGAAAATAGCCAAACGTCTGCCTTCCCACCCAAGGATTCCCTCCCATCCCTTTCAAAGGCACGGACTCCTTACTGTGCAAGATTTGGGGTTTGTCAGTCGCCCTCCAGTACCTCAACCAAATGGCCATTACTTGTGACAGCAAGTGTTAGTAGACTGCTCAACTGCTGGGGTAGGAGGAAGGTGAAGTTAAAGCTGAGACTAATCTTCTCATCCAGCATCCACGCACACTTCCAGCAAATGCTGTAGGATATCAATCAGCAATCTTGCCAGATGTCCCCCTCACCAATCCAGAGGCACTAAGGCCAACAGCAATACCCTGTCACTGCCCTGCATGAGACAAACTAATAAAGCGCCAACTAAGGATTGAATCTGGATCTTCCAGGCCTATGTCACTACTTATAAATCTGTGTAGCAAAATCATATCTAAAATAATAAAATCTGCTCCATACAACCGGAAATAAAAATGTTAGGTTACACCTCATTAAAGACCATAATAGAACAGATCACCATAGCAACTTGCATACCTGGCTCTAGATAGGCTGAATGCACACTTAACTTGGCTACATAAAGACACAAAGAAAACAAATAGAGTGTCAATCAATCCTGGAGTTTACTTGAATAAGTCTATTGTTGGCAAGTAACCACCCTAGAGGTGTGGTTCAAAATTAAAAAAGGACTAAAAACCCAACCATGTAAAAGGAAGGCTTTGCTTCCTCACTGCTCTGCTACATCACCACTTTCCACCTGAATACAGGCTTACAGATTGGTTCTGGAACAACTGACCTGACTACAAGAGAAAACCATGTCCATCAAAATGTCCATCAAAATATTGAGAAGGCCTCGACAAGACTGAGCCAAACCAGGAGTATATAAACTTTTTGTTAAGGAGTTAGTTCAAGATAGACTTTTGTTTTCCAAAAGGGTATACATTTGAGCCAGTAGGTTTTTTTTTTTAAATTGTTAAAGCAATTCTAAAATCGTGTATGAACCGAATATGTTGTCTAATTCTCATGTCGATTTTCTAGTATATAATAAATCTTTGTTTTCTTTACAAAGTCATGGTTTATGCCTGAAGTTTCTTTAGGAAAATGGGCCCATTAAGTTAAATATAAAATTAAATCATGGAGATAAAAAGGCATTTCCCTAAATTAAAAAAACACTGCCTTTTGTCCCTACACCTGCCAAGCCATTAAGTTGTAATAACATTTGCACAAATTTTGGGGTAAATCTACAACTCCATGTCGATACTGGGGATTATGCACCAATAGCTATGCATCCAAGTGTACAGCACTGAACATCTGAAAGTTGTTTTTTTTTAAATACTGGGGAGGCTACAGTGGAGACAACACAGATTTGCACATCAGGATCTGCCACAACATGCAGCCTTACTGGCAAAAAGGTGATTATTAAAGAAACTGAGAAGCTCACATTCAGACAAGACCTACCTGGGTCTCTCCATTGCCCGCCACTTGGACATGATCAGTAAACTCCTGAGCTTCATCCTAACTACAACCCAAAAGTGGGAGCAGTAAAGACTGAATCAACAGATTTCCTCCTCTCTCTCCCCCCCCCAAATTTGGCCCCTAGTCCTGGTCTACTGTCATAAACTAGAACTCTCCCACATAGCTTGAATGATGAACGAGTTCAAGAGTAGGATGAAGCAGAAAAGTATGACAGATATCAGCTTGATAATACAAGGGAGAATCAGGCTGAATATAAAAAGTACAGAGGCGAAGTGAAAAAGGAACTGAGAGGCAGACAGTACAAGAATAGATTGGCGGCTAACATAAGAGAATCCAAAGCTCTTCTATAGACATATTAACAGTAAGAGAGTTGTCAGAGGAGCAGTGGGGCCAATTAGGGACCAAAATGGAGATCTATTGGTGGAGACAGAGGGCATAGCTGAGGTACTAAATGAATCGGTGCATCGGTGTTTACCAAGGAAGAGGACTTTGCCAAAGCTACGGTAAACGAGGAGGTTGTCAGGACACTGGATGAGATAAAAATAGATAAAGGAGGTATTAGAAAGGCTGGCAGTACTTAAAAAGTGGATAAGTCACCCGGTCCAGATGGGATGCATCCTAGGTTGCTGAGGGAGGCAAGGGTAGAAATTTCAGAGGTGTTGGCCACAATCTTGCAATCCTCCTTAGATGGCAGTGCCAAAGGACGGGAGGATTGCAAATGTTACACCCTTGTTCAAAAAAGGGGAGAAGGATAAACCTGGCAATTACAGGCCAGTCAGTTTAACGTCAGTGGTGGGGAAGCTTTTAGAAACAATAATCCGGGAGAAAATTAACAGCTACTTGGACAAGCATGAACGAATAAAGGAGAGCCAGCACAGATTTGTTAAGGGCAAACCGTGTTTGACTAACTTGAGTTTTTTGATGAGGTAACAGAGGATGGATGAGGGCAGTGCAGTTGATGTGTATATGGACTTTCAAAAGGCGTTTGATAAAGTACGTATTAGCAAAATTGAAGCTCATGGGATAAAAGGGGCAGTAGCGGCATGCATACAAAATTGGCTAAGGGATAGAAAACAGGGAGTTGTGGTGAATGGCTGTTTTTTGGACTGGAGGGAGGTATACAGTGGTGTTCCCCAGGGTTCAGTACTAGGACCACTGCTGTTTTTGATATACATCAATGACTTGGACTTGGAGGTACAGGGCACAATTTCAAAATTTGCAGATGACAAAACTTGGAAGTGTAGCAAACACTGAGGAAGCTAGTAATAGACTGCAAGAGGACATAGACAGGCTGGTGAAATGGACGGTCACATGACAGATGAAATTCAACACAAAAAAAAAAGTGTGTGAGGTGATGCATTTTGGGAGGAAGAAAGGAGAAACAATACATGCTAAATGGTACAATTTTATCTATCTTAAGGGGGGGGGGCATGAGTGATCTCATTCAAAAATCAATATAAGGAAGGGCTAAACATTGACATAGCAGCCAAGCACAGCAACATAACATGACTACTTCTCCCTAGTGCATACTTCAACAAGCTGGTGTCCCAAGGATCTATCCTTGGCTCCCTCCTATTTCTCATCTACATGTTGCCCCTTGGCGACATCAGAAAACACGGTGTCAGTTTCCACATGTACGCTGACGACACCCAGCTCTACCTCACTACCACTTCTCTCGACCCCTCCATGGTCTCTAAATTGTCAAGACTGCTTGTCCGACATCCAGTTCTGGATGAACAGAAATTTTCTCCAATTAAATATTGGGAAGACCAAAGCCATTGTTTTCGGTCCTCACCACAAACTCTGTTCCCTAGCCACTGACTCCATCCCTCTCCTTAACATCTGTCCGAGGCTGAACCACACTGTTTGCAACCTTGGTGTCATATTAAACCTGAAATGAGCTTCCGACCACATATCCGCAGCATAACTAAGACCACCTATTTCCACCTCTAACGTCGCCTGTCTCCGGCCTTGCCTCAGCTCATCCGCTGCTGAAACCCTCATCCATGCCTTTGTTACCTCTAGACTTGACTATTCCAACGTACTCCTGGCTGGCCTCCCACATTCTACCCTACGAAAACTTGAAATGATCCAAAACTTGGCTGCCCGTGTCCTAACTCGCACCAAGTCCCATTCACCCATCACCCCTGTGCTCGCTGACCTACATTGGCTCCCGGTTAGGCAACGTCTCGATGTCAAAATTTTCATCCTTGTTCTCAAACCCCCCCCACCCCTCCCCCGAGATATCTACGCTCCTCTAATTCTGCCCTCTTGAGCATCCCTGATTATAAATCGCTCAACCATTGGTGGCCGTGCCTTCTGTTGCCCAGGCCCTAAGCTCTGGAATTCCCTGCCTAAACCTCTCCGCCTCTCTTTCCTCCTTTAAGGCGCTCCTTAAAACCTACCTCTTTGACCAAGCTTTTGGTCACCTGCCCTAATTTCTCCTTACGTGGCTCGGTGTCAAATTTTTTGTCTTATAATACTCCTGTGAAGTGCCTTGGGACGCTTTACTCCGTTAAAGGCGCTATATAAATACAAGTTCCACTGAACATGCCCAACAGGCTCCAAACATACCACTCCCTTAATCTGACATGAATCTTTTGCTTTCGGCTTCAGCATTAGTCTAACAATTAACACAGATTAGCTTGCTGGAACTTGTAGAATTGCTGCTCCATTTTTGATTTCTTGAAATATGAAAAATATCACACTAACTAGTTCTGAACTAAAATTAATAAAATAATTTACAGCAGCAAAACAAATACTGTGTAGCACATTATATATAATGGGATGGGCAATAAATGCTGTCCTTGCCAGCGACGCCCACATCCCGTAAAAACAAATTTAAAAATATATTAAAACTACATTAAGTCAAGCTTCAGACTTTCTCTAGTATAAAACAGACCAGTAACTACTACTTCCAGATCTTCCCAAGTTACTACTGTCCTCATATAAAAGAGAATTTACAGGGGAAAAGCCAAGCGCTTACAGTCCTTTTCAGTCTGACCAGACGGCAGAAATCTATGAACTATTCAGAAACGTACTCTTGTTGCGTACCCTTGAAGATGTTTGTGTCAGTGATCAAAGCAATATTGCCTTGCCATGTAACAATCCTGTTGATTTGTGGAATATATTATTTCTAAGATTACATCATAAATATCAAATATAACCTAAAAAAATGCTGATGTTTATGTAAACACACTCTCTGGATGCAGTTTCTACAGCTATAGTAGGTCGATCTGCAACACATCACCTAGCTGCTTCCATGCATACTAGCCGGCAATTATTGAAAAAACTAAGCACATTGGTGCCCAACATTACACATTAGAAAAATTACCAATTGTGCACTGAATGGCAGGGACCAATTTACAATGCGACATTCGGTATTCACTTTATTACTGCAAAAGAATCCAATTCAGAAGGACAAAAGCAACTACCCTTGCTTTGAAAGCGAGACAAAAAAAAAGTCAACTTAACTCTGATTTTTATAACACGCACGTGCATCCACACGCACAAAAGCGCTTTAGGATGAAAGTACAAATTGTATTTCATGAGATACTGGGCCGGATTTTGCTGTAGAAATAACAGCGCCGTTATTAAAGTGTAAATCGGACAGCAACTTCCGGTGACCGCACATGCGCAGTTAAACTCAGAAATCAAGAAGTTGCTGTCGGAGTTGCCCTGCTGCTCCTGAAGCTGTGCGATACCGGTATCTCACCAAGAGACACTGCATTGAAATACATGGAACAGCACGAAGTTGCTGTACTTGCGTGATATATACCCACTAAATGCGCCAGAAAAAGTTAGGGCTTGTCCCTTCCAGTGCAAGTACATTTTTAACAGCGTGATAAGTCTTAATTACTTTGGTACTGAAAATTAACTTTTACAAGTGTGGAGTCTTCAGATTTTAATTATTGTTGGAGACTTACAAAAAAATTAACCCATTATTCAAAAAACAATTATTTTTCTCTCCCTTAATCCAATCTTTTGTTCCTTCTCTATTTCACTTTCTGCACATGATTTGGCATTTAATTCAATATTCTAATTGACATCCTGGTCCAGACTCTGCACTGCTCATTAACAATTCTTCAATCCAATTGGTTAAGGAGATACACAGTTGCTTGCCTTGTTCACACAGGTACCAGATCCCCTGTAGAGGGGGCTGCACCATTTTGGGTCTCTAATTTAGTCAGTTCCAATGCAAAATCCCATAGAAAGTCTGTGGGCAAGTGCAAGAGTAATGATTGGCAGCCCCAAATTCGTCCTATTGTTAATTGCATTCTCCATTATTTTGTAGGAACACGGAAGATATTTTGGAAACAAGAGAAATCCTTCCAGATTTGAAATAAATCTTCAATTTAAGAAACAGAAACTTGCTAGTCAAATCTCACAGCATAGCTGATATATAAATGCACCATTCTACTCAGATCATTTGTTTGCATTATCAATTACCATTGGGAGAAAGCAAACGTCATCCAGCACACTTGCCTTTTTAACTAGCCACATTGGTACCTGCTGTTTAATGCGGAGATCCATTGCCATGTACACTACAAGCTTGGGGACCAGCTTCCTGCATTTACATTACTGAAACTGGTCTCTTAACCCAAATGTATATACATTGGCTCTCTAAACGAGGGTGCTTATGCTGTGGAGTGCAGCCTACAAAGGGATACCCTTGTTCTGGCTATCAACTGCATTCCTTTGACATATAAATGCCTTTAGATCTATTACCTCCAATGGCAGTAAGGGCTACTTTAACCCAGCTCCAACACCTAAAAGCAAATAAAACTTTATACGAAAGGAGTATTATCACATGTTCCTCAAAACAAAAACCCAGTTTTGTTTTTGTTTATTTTTAAATAAAGAAAAATCTTCAACCTGTAAGAAAATTCCTACATTTGATTCTCTTTCTCTCTCCCTTCTGAAGGCAGCAATTGTCACTGTAATACAATTCCACAAGCACTAGCTGCTTTTTTCATTTAAAAGCCTAGACAATAGCTACTGGCAAGCAATTCAACTGTGCAGAGCAGTACAACCTAGCTCAAATCTCCTACCAGAAATGCAGAGACCAATTATATTTATCGCAATGGAAAGCAATAACTCAGTGCCGACCAGGGATCAAAACTGAGACCTTCCTGGTATATACAGTTCAGTACCACATCACATGATGCTTACCCAGAGTGTCTTTTCAGAGCCCCAAGTCCTTCATACTATATGAAAAATGGGCACCGAGTAATTGCGTCTACCTCAGTAAAAACAGTCTGCATGATGAACAAAGACACACACATCCCATGGTAAAGGAGATAAGAAAGTGCAGATCAACTGCAGACACCAGGTCTGCTTCCAGCACATAACCCAGCATCTTCAGCTCTCTGCCCAATTCTGTCCCATTTATACTTATGACTTTAATATTAAAAATTAAAATACTCTTAAAGCGGATCTGACTGGCATACGAAAAATATTTACAGACCTATACATTTCACAACTGAAGTTACTTGGTGAGTGCAGACACTATTCGCTTTCAACACGAGCTGTTTCGATTTTCATGTAAATCTAAATTAAAGAAAAACTTTGTACAAGAATCTGCCAAACTGCTTGAAATTTTTCCACTGAGACACTAGTTTTCAGTCAGAGGCTTGTAATAAGTTAACAAATGAAGATTTCAAATCAATAACCTTAATACTTTTAAAAACCCTTAGCATTAAGGTCTTAGTCCACCATAAGTCCCGTTTTGGCAAAAATACTGGCAAGTGATCAGTTTTGTAACAAGTAGTTGACAAGCATCTTTAGTAATGTAGAGGTTTGTTGAACCAGAGAAGTTATTAGATGTTTAAGTTAGGAACTAACTCGTGTTTTTGAGAGATTAAACCATATGACCCAGAGAGCTCAGCATTCCAAAATACCACTCATTTCACAGCAGTGCCAGTTTTAGACTAAATAGGTTAATTGGAAATAAAAGCAAAGAAATAACAGGAAGTGTTAAAGTATGATGGAAAAATCCATAAATATAAATTACATCTCAATGTGTTAATTCACTACCCAGTGTGGTACTGAGCCACAGAAGATCCAAGGTTCAATCCCTCATCTGCACTCACTCAGCTGATCTCATTTAAGGCAATATTTTTTTTTCCCCAGACAGATGGAACCAAAGCACAAATAAAGTTACAAAATACTGTGCATTACTCTCTAGAAGTCCCTCTTCAGATAGTAGGTTCAAAACAAACACACACACACTTTACTTACCCGAGCACAATTGGTTTGGGTATTTTGGGAATTTTATTTTCCTTGTAAACAAAGGATACCACAGCATAGGGGCAAACATGCCTTGGGTATTGCCTTATGCCTTCATTTCCAAATTCATAAAGATAAAACTGAAAAATTAAAGAGTGACAGTTAATAAGCTAATGAAGCAAAAAGAACAAAGTTCATTTCTCTATGTTAGTTTAGATCACATCTGCATCAACAGTAAACTGAATTCTCGCTTTTCAGGAAGTACCAACAGATAAAGTCAAATACTTATTATTTCAAGGAATGGAAATAACAATGTATACTGTCTTTACAATACATTACAGGGTTTTCAAAATGTACCTGTGTAAGATCAAATGCTCTGTAAGTGAACAGCGAAATGACCCGGTTAAGGTTTCTAAAAACGTGGCAATCGTGCTTCGGTGTTGGAGGAGTGAAATTCTTGGTGGTGTTATCAAACACAGCTTTTACCCTTCCCTGAAAAATTTAAATTAAAGTCAAAATTAGATATTTGTGTTAAAGGCATCAAATGGCACACCATTTTCAAATGAGCAATTGGACAGGGATCAGTTCCCAGCCCTCTGGCAATACTGCTCCAAACTGCAGAAATATGACCTGCCCTTTTTACATGACCTAGGACCAACACCTAGCCTCCACTCACTGCCTTTCCTCAGATGGCCAGTGAATCACCACATCAGAAATGACAAGGAGAACCTGTAATCTGTTGCATAGTCCTCCTGTACAGCATCACCATTCCACCACAACATTTTGTGCTTTAACACTAAAATCTTTATTCCTTGGCCTTCTGCAGACTAACATTAAAATATATAGAAAAAGTACATTTTATTGCACAGGAATGAGGTTGAAGTTAGGGCAGTGGCTGGGTGTGAAAAGAGAAGTGAAAACTAAAATAGACAAAACAGCTGCCTTAAAAGAAATTAAGTCAGACATTACCTTTATGATTTTGAAAATGATTATCTCTGCCTTCCTTCCACTATCCAAAGGATTGGGCTGAAGTATGTCACAGTATTTTGAAAGATAAATGCCTGGTGGAGGGGGGGGGGGAAAAATCATTAAATCTTCAGTTGCTGTTTCAAAGGCTTCCATTAGGATAATCTGAGAAAATTTAAACTCTCAATATTTCCAGTAAGAACTTAAGCAACATAATTATACAACACTATACATCTTTTAAAAATACCAATTACTGCTTCAGTGAAGAAATACTTTTTTTTACCCATTGTAGGATTTCCGAGAATTGTTACTTTGGAGTTCCCCACAGGCAACCCTTTCTCACAAATAATGGGAATCTAGCAGGAAAAAAAGTGGTTATTGAAAAGCCATTGATTCATTAAGATATATAAATAAAAACAACAAAATATAGATTACCTACTTTGTAGGGTTTTGACTATATGCATCCTCCACACACTGTAGGAATAAAGCTTACCTGGCTGATTCTGGGGACGTCAAATGTTATGCATGCATCTATAAATGTTGTCATGACATTGTAAATAGCAGTGCCACACGTGATCTTCTATGACATACAAAGCTCCAGGACCTGCACCAATCTATTTTGTCCATGAAGCAAAACTGAAACAGACAAATCACTAGATGCACTGCAGGAACTAAACAAGGAAACCAAAATTACTCCATCTCCGTGAATCTTTTGAATTACTCTATATCAGGTGATGCAAGAGAAATGTATCCAGGTAAAGGAGACTATCGGGCCTCCAGGCTGAGGTAGCCTTCATTTTCAAGCAGAAATTATGTCTACAAGGCAAATAGATCTATTTCCAGGCATCCCTAAATCCTGAAAAATTTCTTGAAACACCTTTGGGTATATGTCCTGGCAAAGGGAATGGGGTCGGTGTAGTAAACTACTGTCATGTTGTCCAGTCAAACATTACCATTTTGCCCTATATTACAGTCTGAATTTAATCCAGATCTAACTTTAGCCCCCTTAATGACAGGCAGATTGTCATGCTTTGCTGAAAAGCATTTAAACAATCTTGAGTGCCTCTTGATTTGCTATTGTATTTTGTCCAGATGTTGGTGCACAGATGCTGAACCAAATGTGGAGACAAAGTTTTTAAATTTTGTTTTAATGAAATATTTTGTGTGGGTCAGTCCAAATTACATCACATTACCACAGCTCAGAAGAATGAGCATACACTGCACCGAGTGTAAAATTATGATTTGTGCTCGGTCCTCTTGTATGCTCATTCATTTTGCCTGTTTAATGTTCCCTAAAGGGTTTAGTGAGCACAGGATTGGCTGTATAGCTTTGCTCGCTTTCCCCAGCCAACCTTCTTTGCGAATCGGCAGACAGACTGACAATTTATTTTACATTGTTTCTCTGAAGGATCAGCGACTAATACAATTCTATAGCATTTGTCACAGAGCGATGCTTCAAAGCACTTAGCAGGGTGATACAGAAGCAACAGGGACAGAGCAGAGAGAGTGCTTGAAGGAACAGCTGTGAAAGGCGAAGCAAGGAATGGGAAACATGCAGGTTTCATGGGAGCAGAGGGTGTTCAAAGCGACATAATTGGAGAAGATTGCAGAGGGTGAGATGATGAAGGGTCTTGAAGCCAATTCCCTGGGGTACAGGGAGCCAAAGAGAGGGGAGGGGCAGGCATTGGAGCGAGCGAGGGGGGAAAAAAATGTAGGGGAGAAAACAATGCTGAGGAATGAGCACCTTTAGGCTTATTCCAAGGTGGTGGCCAGGGAAGTCGATGGAGGAATGCAGGTGTTTTCAGTAGCTGAAATAGATGCCTTCGGTTTTGCCAACAGTTAGCTGGAGGACAATTTGGCTCATCCACGTCTTAATGCCAGATAGGCAATTGTAGAGTAACAACAGTCCTGGGGTGGATGGTGAGTAAAGTTGAAAGTAGTCAGATGCCATCCTTCTGAATTATGTCGCTAAGTTGTTCCCCAATCTTGGACCGCAAAGGTATATCAGAGGTGACCATGAGGGCACTGGGGGAGAAGGCATTGAAGGTAATGTAGTGGTATGAGTGATACCACGAGACAGGAGTGCCATGACTGTGAAGGAGACTAGAGGATAAAAGTTGTTGACTGCAGGGAGGTCAAAGATGAGGAGGGACAGCAAGCTGGATGTTAATAAATTTGATCAGCATGGTCTTAGTATTGTGGGTGGGGCAGAAGTTTGATTTGGAAAGCCTCAAAACGGAGTAAAAATACATTCCAGGACTCTAGAAAGAAGAAAGGAAAACAATAGTGGGGTGGAGAATAGTTTTTATACTTTTTAATGACGCAGTAACAGATTGATGTCAGCAAACATGGGGGAATTTAGTAGCAACATGAGGAGCAGCAAATGCAAATTTTAGCTGGAAAAACAAACTGCAATCATGGCACTGGACTTCATACGAAACATGAGTAAACCATGTGCAGCACCTCTTACCTGCAATATCATGACATATTTATGTGCATAGATGATTGTTGCAGAACCAACCAAGCTAGGCGTCACCCCTAAAATGTGTGAAGGATGCTTAAATGAATAGTAATTGGTATGCAATTCCAGATTTTCAATTAGGTAAATGCACTCCACTTAACAGACAATAGGTACATTGGTATAGACAACCTACAACAGTATTTTGGGCCGTATATTCCGATCCCTACGGGTGTGTACGTGCTGTGTACACACCCGTAGGGACATCGGAAATGCTGGTTTCAGGCATGCCAAGCGCATGCGCTGAAAACCGGCATTTCCGATCTGTCAAGAATTCTCTGGAGAAGGGCCTCTGCGGGCGGATAGTTCTGCTTTCTGCATAACCTCCGCCCACAGAAAACGCTTAGAAATCTTACACCTGGTAAAAGCAGGCGTAAGGCCTGCTTTTACCAGCATAAGATTTGAAAAAAAAGTTTTTGAAAAATTTCACTCGTTTATCATTTAAAAATACTTTTAAAAAGTTTATTTTTAGCCCCCTAAAAAACTTCAATTACTTTTTTCAAAAAATTAAATTTTTGTTTAAAAAAATATTTAATTTATTGTAATTTGAACTAATTTTAAAAATGTGATTTTTAAAACATTTTATTTAATGTTTTAAAGTGTTTTTGGGGTGATCTCCATTCATATATTTGACAGGTCTATCTGTCAAGTGTATGAAGGGAGATTCCCTTCTTTGATTGGCTCCCCATGGCCCACGTGATCCCAGGGACACTTGCGAACCGCATGCGCCTCTGGGATACGTGGGCCCTGCGCATTTAGAGTTGGAGAGGCCCAGGAGCGGAAGTGTCCGGACCTCGGGAGCCCGTAGATTTTTTCCAGATCGGAGGCCTCCGTACCCGGGAAGCCCCCGATCGGAAAATACGGCCCTTTATCTTTACTGTTAAAAAGTTTCAAAGTGGATACTTCCACTTGCTGAGTGCAGTCATTTATTGGTATGTGTTGATTTGCACTCAGTTTTGTCACACTGCTTGCTGAAGTTATATGCAAATACTAGTCTTTTGAATTGGTTTGTCATCAGAGCACAGGATTAAAACAAAGAAAACTCATCTCAAATTTAAGTTAAAGCTCTCCTATGCAATTTATGGGGCAGTGCAATACAAGTGGTGATTAAAGTCCGATAATATTGACTCAGACATGTCATAACAACAACAACTACTTGTATTTATATAGCGCCTTTAACGTAGTAAAACATCCCAAGGTGCTTCACAGGAGTATTAAAAGACAAAAAGTTTGTGACACTGAGCCACATAAGGAGAAATTAGGGCAGGTGACCAAAAGATTGGTTAAAGAGGTAGGTTTTAAGGAGCATCTTAAAGGAGGAAAGAGAGGTAAGCGAGGTGGAGAGGTTTCGGCAGGGAATTCCAGAGCTTAGGGCCTTGGTAACATAGTTGAAATGATGCACGTGAATATGTTGAGAACTAAACATTGAAACATGTGCCTGTTTTGCAAATTTCAACTGAGAAAGGTGGATCGGTGGCACTATACGTCGGAATACAAAAGCAGCACTCAACAGGCTAGTTTCAAAAATTTCACTTAAAATAAAGATGAGCGCTACACACCTGTGATTTGTTAAGAAGCAAGAATGCATACGATTCTGCCAACTCCTTTTCAGTTCGACCCTCATTTCTCAGCTCCTTCCTTTTTTCCATATACTAGAAATATTAAAAAATACATTTCACTCACATGGGCGCAACCTGGAAAGAACATATGCAATAAATTAAATCAAAATGATGATATATACCAACCTCTTTTTCTAGTCTTTCGTTGTGAACCATACTAGCTTTCAAATAGCTGAAGTTAGCGCTGGATGAAGTCTCCAGGCAAGAAGAATGGAGAATTTTCAAAATATCTTGTCTAAATTCTCTGGAGCCCACTGGTACTAGTTGACAGAGCTCTGAAAGCAAATTTATTCAATTAGTACAATGACAGCACATTTTCAGAAATAATTTATATTTTCCCCTAGTTTGCAATGTGAACATATAGTTTTTACTGTAGATTGCAATGTATCAATAGGCATGTGTCTTTTGCTAACAGACTTCATGTACAAATTATTGTTTTGAGTAATGGTGAGCAAAGCACCTAGGTATACAAAATGTGCTGTTGTATTTGAATATTGTTTAAATCCACAACTCTCCACATGCCAAGTTCCTGAACTCAGCTATACCATCAAAAAGATGCACACTGCCACAAGGAACGGTAGCATAGTGGTAATGTCACTATAATCCAGAGGCCTGGACTAATGATCCAGAGACGCGAGTTCAAATCCCACCACGGCAGCTGGGGATTTAAATTCAGTTATTTAAATAAATCAGTAATAGTAAATTATGAAACTATCGGATTGTCGTAAAAACCCATCTGGTCCTTACAGACCCACAGCAATGCCCTCTTAACTGCCCTCTGAAATGGCACTGACAGTAGCAAGGCACAGAATGTACTCAGGGTGGGGGACTTCAATGTCCATCACCAAGAGTGGCTTGGTAGCACCACTACTGGCCTAGCAAGCTACTCAGTAACAAACAGTTACGAAACACAAGAATGAAACCGGACGGACCATCCGGCATCGACCTCAGCACCGGCTACGGACACGGCAACGGCACACCCAGCCCAGTCGACCCGGCAAAGTCCTCCTCACCAACATCTGGGGACTTGTGCCAAAATTGGGAAAGCTGTAGCAACAGCCTGACAGTCATATTCACAGAATCATCCGAAACTCCTCCATCACCATCCCTGTCCCACCGGCAGGACAGACCCACCAGGGGTGGCAGCACAGTGGTATACAGTCGGGAAGGAGTGGCCCTGGGAGTCCTCAACATTGACTCCGGACTCCATGAAGTCTCATGGCTTCAGGTCAAGCATGGGCAAGGAAACCTCCTGCTGATTACCACCTACCACCCTCCCTCAGCTGA
Organism: Squalus acanthias; assembly: GCA_030390025.1. NCBI lineage: Eukaryota > Metazoa > Chordata > Chondrichthyes > Squaliformes > Squalidae > Squalus > Squalus acanthias. Next base: position 37,182,645 of record CM059444.1, on the reverse strand, counting down.
TGAATCAATACTCCTCCGTGTTGAACACCACTTGGAAGAAGCACTGAGAGTAGCAAGGGCACAGAATGTACTCTGGGTGGGGGACTTCAATGTCCATCACCAAGACTGGCTGAAGGACATAGCTGCCAATCTGGGACTGCGACAGGTGGTGAGAACCAACACGAGGGGAAAAACCTACTTGACCTCGTCCTCACCAATTTACCTTGTCACAGATGCATCTGTCCATGACAGTATTGGTAGCAGTGACCACCGCAGAGTCATTGTGGAGACGAAGTCCCGTCTTCACACTCAGGACACCCTCCATCGTGTTGTGTGGCATCCAAAGATGTGCGGGTTAGGTTGATTTGGCTATGATAAATTGACCCTTAGTGTTAGGGGGATTAAATACGTGGGGTTACGGGGATAGGGTGGGATATGTGTCGGTGCAGGCTCGATGGGCCGGAGTGGCCTCTACCTGCACTGTGGGGTTTCTGTGATTCTGTTTCTGTGATTCTGTGATTACCACCGTGCTAAATGGGATAGATTCAGAACAGATCTAGCAACTCAAAACTGGGCATCCATGAGGCGCTGTGGGCCATCAGCAGCAGCAGAACTGTATTCCACCACAATCTGTAACCTCATGGCCTGGCATATCACTCACTACCATCATCATTAAGCCAGGGGACCAACCCTGGTTCAATGAGTGTAGAAGAGCATGCCAGGAGCAGCACCAGGCGTACCTAAAAATGAGGTGCCAACCTGGGGAAGCTGCAACACAGGACTACATGCATGTTAAAAAGCGGAAGCAGCATGCTATAGACAGGGCTAAGCGATCCCACGATCAACGGATCAGATCAAAGCTCTGCAGTCCTGCCACATCCAGTCATGAATGGCAATGGACCATTAAACAATTAACAGGAGGAGGAGGCTCCATGAATATCCCCATCCTCAATGATGGTGGAGCCCAACACGTGAGTGCAAAAGACAAGGCTGAAGCGTTTGCAACCATCTTCAGCCAGAAGCGCCGAGTGGATGATCCATAGCGGCCTCCTCCTGAGGTCCACACCATCACAGAAACCAGTCTTCAGTCAATTCGATTCACTCCACGCGATATCAAGAAACGGCTGAGCGTACTGGATACAGCAAAAGCTATGGGCCCCAACAACATCCCGGCTATCATGCTGAAGACTTGTGCTCCAGACCTAGCCGCGCCTCTAGCCAAGCTGTTCCAGTACAGCTACAACACTGGCATCTATCCAACAATGTGGAAAACTGCCCAGGTATGTCCTGTCCACAGAAAGCAGGACAAATCCAATCCGGCCAATTACTGTCCCATCAGTCTACTCTCAATCATCAGCAAAGTGATGGAAGGTGTCATCAACAGTGCTATCAAGCGGCACTTACTCACCAATAACCTGCTCACTGATGCCCAGTTTGGGCTCCGCCAAGACCCTTCGGCTCCCGACCTCATTACAGCCTTGGTCCAAACATGGACAAAGGAGCTGAATTCCAGAGGCGAGGAGAGAGTGACTGCCCTTGACATCAAGGCAGCATTTGACCGAGTGTAGCATCAAGGAGCCCTAGTAAAACTGAAGTCAATGGGAATCGAGGGGGAAACTCTCCACTGGCTGGAGTCATACCTAGCACAAAGGAAGATGGTTGTGGTGATTGAAGGTCAATCATCACAGCCCCAGGACATCGATGCAGGAGTTCCTCAGGGCAGTGTCCTAGGCCCAACCATCTTCAGCTGCTTTATCAATGACCTTCCCTCCAACATAAGGTCAGAAATGGGGATGTTCGCTGATGAATGCACAGTGTTCAGCGCCATTCACAACTCCTCAGATAATGAAGCAGTCCATGCTCGCATGCAACAAGATCTGGATGACGTTCAGGCTTGGGCCGATAAGTGGCAGGTAACATTCGCACCACAGAATTGCCAGGCAATGACTATCTCCAACAAGCGAGAGTCTAACCACCGCCCCTTAACATTCAACAGCATTATCATCGTCGAATCCCCCTCCATCAACATCCTGGGGGTCACCATTGACTAGAAACAACTGGACCAGCCATATAAATACTGTGACAAGAGCAGGTCAGAGGCTAGGTATTCTGCGGCAAGTGTTTCACCTCCTGACTCCCCACAGCCTTTCCACCATCTACGAGGCACAAGTAAGGAGTGTGATGGAATACTCTCCACTTGCCTGGATGAGTGCAGCTCCAATAACTCTCGAGAAGCTCGACACCATCCAGGACAAAGCAGCCCACTTGATTGGCACCCCATCCACCATCTTAAACATTCACTCCCTCCACCACCGGCATACCGTGGCTGCAATGTGTACCATCTACAAGATGCACCGCAGCAACTTCTTCGGCAGCACCTCCCAAACCCGCAACTTTAAATGGGGTGCAGGAACAGAGAAACCTGGGGTTGTACGTACACAAATCTTTGAAGGTGGCAGAACAAGTCGAGAAGGCTGTTAAAAAAGCACTTGGGTCCTTGGCTTTATAAAGAGGAAGAAATTACAAAAGGACGTTATGCTAAACATTTATAGAGCAACACGGTGGCATAGTGGTTAGCACTGTTACCTCACAGCGCCAGGGACCCGGGTTCGAACCCTGCCTCGGGTGACTGTGTGGAGTTTGGACATTCTCCCAGTGTCTGCGTGGGTTTCCTCCGGGTGCTCCGGTTTCCTCCCACAGTCCAAAGATGTGCGGGTTAGGTTGATTTGGCTATGATAAATTGACCCTTAGTGTTAGGGGGATTAAATACGTGGGTTACGGGGATAGGGTGGGATATGTGTCGGTGCAGGCTCGATGGGCCGAAATGGCCTCTATCTGCACTGTGGGGTTTCTGTGATTTTTCTGTGAAGTCACTGGTTAGGCCCCAGCTGGAGTATTGTGTCCAGGTTAATGGGGATAATGATTTAAACTTCATATGAGCCTTGAAGCTTCATAATATGCACCCAAGTAGCCAATGGCAAAAACCTTTAACACTCCTGGCTTACTGAAACAGGCAACAGGTCAGTAAAAAAAAAAAGGAATCTGATGACCATGGGAAAAGAATAGTCCACTTTAACCCCAGCCTCAGGGTTCCAAGGCAAATGGGAAGTTGTCAGTGTATCTTCTCTGGAGCATTATCTAGCAATTCTTACTTGAGATGGGTTGCATGTGGGCAGAATCTGGCATGTCTCTGAATCTTCATGATCATAGAGCGGGCAGACATTCACTGTCTAAACTGACTATTTTAGTTAACCACTGGGCTAGAAGTACATGTGAATCCATACCCAAGTAGTGTGCATAAACTAAGTAGCTATATTTAAAAAAGTCAACTTTGCAATCGAGCAGCTTGGATTTGATTTAAATCTGTAGTGTTTCAAGGGACTTTTAAGTTCTAATATTAAAAATCTGTTGCTTGCCACAAACTACATTTTAGAAAAGTGCTAAAACATAGATGGAGAAAAGGAAAGGCCTATTCCTCACATAATATGTGCAATCATGGACTCCATCATACTTTTTTTAATCTAAAGAAAATGTTCTGCCAAGCCTCTCCCGTTTAAAACCAAGCAAAATTTTAAAAAAAAATCTCTTACCTTACGTCCTACATTATTCATCCTGGTTGCTTGTTAGCATTATTTATTTTTGTAATCAAAAATTCTTTTTTAAATGTGATGTTTGTTCACTTAACAGTTATACCATTTGTCAAAAGGTAGACTCAGTGTCCCAGCCTTGAGTGCCAGCTTGACTCAGTGGCAGCACTCTTGCCTTGAAGTCAGGTGGCCATGGATTCAAAGCTGCAATCCACAACTGAGCACATAATCTAGGCGGACACTTCAGTACAGTACTGAGGGACATTGTCAGAGATACCATCTTTCGGATGAGAAATTATTCAGAGACCCTGTTTGCAAGAGATCTATACCCGTATCCATGAGCAGATGACTGCAGCAACTGCAACTTTAAGTTAAGTTAATAGCTACAGGTGAATCTGCAGGTTTAAACTATTCACTACTAGTCATAACTAAAAAGCATTAAAGATTTCAAATGTAGTTAATTGATATTTATCCTTAAACAAATAAAAGTGGAGGGAGGTTAATCAATATGATTGAACTAGGGTTTACATGATCAAATTATATCGATTTTACAGCACAGAAGCAGGCCATTTGGCCCAACTGATCTATGCCGGTGTTTATGCTCCACACAAGCCTCCTCACACCTTCTCTACTTCTATCCCATCCAAGGGGGCAGATTTTGCGGTTGGCAGCGTACCTACCTACGGAGTACGCCGCCGGCATCCAAATAAAATACAAACTTACCTGATGGGGGACCCTCCTTCGCGAACTTACTGTTTGACGATGCGTGCTCGAGGGCAGTGTGATGGCCCATGGATCCCTGGGGGGCAGTGCGTGCGGAAGCATACCTGCGATCACATGGACCTGGTGCTCCAAGAGCCTTCGGGATAAAAATCTACACTTCTCATCAATGTCGTAACTGCTTCCTCCGAACTTATCGTGGACAATTAAATACTTTCCATGGACAAAATCCTAAAATGCTTCCATTTCCGGCCTCTCAAGTTTTTAAAGCTACTTGCATTTGTCAGGAGGTAGCCCCTTACGCTGTGGAAACAGGCCCTGTGCCTGTTTTCACCAGCCGTAAAATTTTCATATGTAATTGCTGAGCAGTTAGCCCAACTCTGCACCAGCAATTAGGTTTTCTGGTCGGTGCGGTATCTGTGCGGATCGCAAGTTTGGGATTTAGTGCACACGCAAGCGTATGCGGAAATCCTGAACTTGCTGTCCATTTCAAAGGCGGTATGACGACGTACTCGAGTACGCCATCATACCCACTGCAAATTCTGGCCCGTAATTTTAAAGACCTCTATTAGGTCACCCTCATCCTTTTCTTTTCTGGGGAAAAGAGCTCGAGCCTGTTCAGTTTTTCCTGATAGTTATAGTCTCTCAGTTCTTGCATTATCCTTGTAAATATTTTTTGCACCTTCTCTAGTGCCTCTATATCCTTTTTGTAATATGGATACCAGAACTGTACATAGTACTCTAGTGTGGTCTAACCAAGGTTCTAAACAAGTTTAACATAACCTCTATGTTGTTCGATTCTATTCCTCCAGAAATATTGTATGAAGAATACATCTCAAATTATGGGTTAGCACCATCTCTGGAAAGAGTGCGACTCCAGTAGAGTAATGAGATAAGAAACCCCTCCCTTTGTCAACTATGCAAATCATGTGTGAAGTGAGTTTGGGCAGCCTCTGCTATAAGTCTGCAGCAGAGAATTCAGCAATCTTACTCAGGCCATGGGGATACTGGTGTAGCAAGTAGAAATTGATTGTCTATGGTCAATTTATTTTTATGGGGCAGATATAACAATCTTTACTTGGCATCATATGTGTGCTGAATGCTGAAATTACAAGTATTCAAGATCTTGCTCAGATGGGTGTAGATTAAGTTCCGATATTCACTCACCCTTGTATTTCCCATTTACAAAACAACTGCAATTCATTAATTGTTAGGGAAAGCAAAATTTCACGACTAAATCTCTTCAATGTTACCTAATGTTTAATTTACACTGTACCTTGCACTGCAGCACCAGCGAGAGCTGCACTGCCCACTGTGGAATGATCAAAAGCAGAACGCCATCCACAAACATTCAAATATACCCAGCCTGACTGCAGTCACTTTTTAACCAATTTTCTAGGCACCTGTTGAGAGTCAGGTCTTTTCAGCTGGTAGATTGAAAGGTGGCCTATTGCACCAAAGTTATTCGGAAAGTTTTAAAGCACACAAATTTAAAAAATGGGCTTAGCTACACTGGCAATAATGGGAAAACAAAAACAAAGGCATGTATTATTTGAAAATATCAATCTGAATTTTCAAGAAATATCACAAAATCACAAATCGTCCAAAAAAAACAATTATACTTCAGAAGTCAAATAGTTCTTGACCAATTAGTGCCACACATCATGCCCCCAGAAGCAGCCAACAAGCGGTGCCTAGCTATATCCATTTTTTTTTTTACAATTATACCACTGTTCCCTGTAACATTAGAATGAACAAGATTGGAACATGAAACCATGATGTACAAACCACTGAATTTGGGGTGGTGTACATTAAAGCAATACTCAATACTGTAGTCTTCCTTGGATTACCAGAGAGTTCTACTATATGAAATCTGAGCCAAGATTTCTGTCCGGTTGCTCACCTAATTAATTTCTCATTTAGAGCCATGTCATTATTAAAATAATGTATGATCTGGCCTCCAGAACCGACTGTCAGCAGAATATATCACACACCTAATCTCTTCTCAACATTACTAGAACCTCTCTTGGAATCAAGACCCCATGTTGCTAGGATATGTCATCATACATTTAATAGAACAGCTTAATAATGGATTTAAAAAGCTCCTCAGCCAAATGTAAAGATTACCAAAAAGACAAGCAGATTTGATACAATTCCTGTTGGTTCAAAACTTGTGCACAAGTTCCCTGTAATTTGGTACTAATTGACAGTCTCACTCAGTGTTCTGGGGTGATCCTGAGAAATCTGGAGTTATCACATTACTTAGGCAATGTAGAAGGGCCCCTATTTTATATTTTCACCCCTTCTACACTAGACGTAGTTAATGTAGACACTAGGCAAAAAGAAACCCCTCCCCTAAAAGCTTATAGAAATAGAGTTAAAGGGAAAACAGGCTCATTATTGAAGGAATACAACAGACTTAGTTAAAGCACATTTTCTGAATGAACATTATCTGAAATTATCAATCATGCTATTCAGAAGCTTCTTACTATTTTTAGGTCTTCATCAATTTAATACAATATTTAAATCTTGTGCAAAACACATCCTATCGACAAACTTTAATTCCTGTTGTCAAGATTTTATCATCATGCTTTTCTGTCAATGTTACCAGTGTCAACATTTCCCTTTAATTTTGCTATGTGAACGTCATGATGTAACTGCAGCTTCGGCCCACTAGATGACCATAGCAAGAGCTTCTGAGTCTCCCTCCCAACTGTCATTTACATTTAGGACTAATCATATGCATAAAGTCTATATTAAGATAATGCTGTTGGTCTTGGTCTGTCTTCAATGTTACTAACCCAACCGTGGTCTTACTTGACCACTGTACAATTCAATTTATTTTAAAAAATCTTAATAATTAGGTGTCCACATGAAGTAACTGTATATATGAAAAAACATTAACGGATAGTGGGCAACACCATGGTCAACATACTAGCCGTTCTTGCCCCACTCAAGTCAACCGGAACATTCCACCAACCAAGACGACTAGCTTGCAAGCTTCTGGCAAATTTTGTTTTGTAGCCAACTGCTTAAGTGTGCTGCCCCCACAGCACAAACCAAGATCAAAATTTACCACAGGGTATTCAACATGAAACTTCCCCATCTTTTTGGTTCTCAAACTGTACTGCACCGTACCACTGGAGCACTTTCAATTGAAGGAGTGCCTATGAAAATTTAAGCTACAGCAATTTGTATTTGAATACCGCAAGACCCTTTGGAGCTATACAAATGCCCTAAAAGTAATGGCCCGTATTTTCCGATCGTAGACCTCCCGCGGGCGGAGGCCTGCGATCTGGAAAAATTTACGCCCTTACCTGAGGGCTCCCGGGACGCACACGCTTCCGCTCCTGGGCCTCTCCAAACTTGAAGTGTGCAGGCCCTACGTATCCCAGAGGCGCATGTAGTTCGCACCGTCCCTGGGATCACGTGGGCCATGGGGAGCCAATCACGGAAGGGAATCTCCCTTCATACATTTGACAGGAAGACCTGTCAAATATATGAATGGAGATCACCCCAAAAACATAGTAAAACTTTAAATAAATTTTATTTATTTTTTTAAATCACATTTTTTTTTTTAAATGACTTGAAATTACAATAAGTGTTTTAAACAAAAATAAAATTTTTGAAAAAATAATTAAAGTTTTTTTTTACAGGGCTAAAAATAAACTTACTTTTTTTTTTAAGTATTTTTAAATGCTGAATCAATGAAAAAAATATATATTTTTTAAAACTTTTTTTCCAGCTCTTATCCTGGCCTGCTTTTACCAGGCGTAAGAATTGTAAGGGTTTTCTGTGGGCGGAGGGTCTTCAAAAAGCGGAACTATCCGCCCGCAGAGGCCCTTCTCCAGGGCAGCTGGAGGAGGTCAAGACCATTCTTGACAGATCGGAAACGCCAGTTTTCAGCGCATGCCTGAAACCAGCATTTCCGATGTCCCTACGGGTGGGTACACAGTGCGTACCCACCCATAGGGATCGGAATATCTGGGCCAATGTGTATTGTTTTTGAAGGTGGCAGGGCAAGTTGTTAAGGCTGTTCAAAAAAAATATGGGATCCTTGGCTTTATAAAAAGAGGCATAGATCACAAAAGCAAGGAAATTAGGCTAAATGTTTATAAATTACTGGTTAGGCCTCAGCTGGAGTAGTGTGTCCAATTTTGGGCACCACACTATTAAGGATGTCAAAGCCTTGGAGATGGTGCAGAGGAGATTTACTTGAATGGTAACAGGGATGAGGAACTTCAGTTACATAGAGAGACTAGAGAAGCTGGGATTGTTCTCCTTAGAGCAGAGAAGGTTGAGGGGAGATTTAATAGAGGCGTCCAAAATCATGAAGCGTTTTGATACAGTAAACAAAGAGAAACTGCTTACACTGGCAGAAGGGTCGGTAACCAGAGGATACGGCTTTAAAGGTAATTAGCAAAAGAGCCAGAAATGAGATGAGAATTTTTTTTAAACGAAGCGAGTTATTCAATAGTAACTTTCAAAAGGGAATTGGATACATACTTGAAGGGGCAAAAATTGCAGGGCTTTAGGGAAAGAGCAGCGGAGTAGAACTAATTGTATACCTCTTTTAAAGGGTCGAGTGGCCGTCTCTTGTGCTGTAAGATACTATAATTCTATAAGATGGCATTTCAAATAAATGTTGGCCAGGAGACTGGGAGAAATCTCCTCTTCTTTGTAGAGTGCCATGGGATCTTTTACCTCCACCCAAGACAACTGACGGCACCTTGGGTCGGCTCATCCAGAAGATAGCACCTCCAACGGTAGAGCTCACCCTCAATACTACACTGCAGTGCTCAAGTCTCTGGAATGGGGCTGGAACCCATGACCTTCTGGCTCAGAAGGGAGATTGCTACCACTGAGCCAAAGCTAATAACTACTCAGTATAGTACTAAGGTTTACAGATCAGAAGGTACTGGATTCAATTTCCACCTCTGCCAAGTTCATCAATTTTAGCTGGGGTCACAGTTGATCTTAGTGTCCTGGAACAAGACAGACAAAGAAAAGGTTCCCACTCACGGTCACGATTAAGTCACCCCTACCAGCATTTCATGAACAATATTGTGTTCAGCGACAAGAGCCTCCATAGACAAGCAGCCTGCCAACTCACTACCTCGGCTCAAACCATGAAGAATAGCCATCTGGGCAAAGCATCAGAGGGCTGTCAGCATCCATGGAACTATATCTCAGGAGTCAGTGCCTTCAAAGCCAAGGGGTGGGGAAAGAGAGAATTCCTTTAGTTGCACACACAAAAAATAAAGTTTATTTTTTCCTAAATGGGTTTTTTATTGACTGTATAGAATCTTTGATAACTAAAACAATCCTCAATATTGTCTAGAGACTGCCTACTTTCTCAACATCCTCCTCCAGTTCCAATATCACCGGAGGACTGCATGAATTTAATATGATGTAAACAGAGGAATTTAAGTGGTAGCATTATTGTTGTGCAAAAAAACACAATGTAGCTCAGACCTCCTTTGCAAAATGTGCCATGTAATAATACCCCAAATAATCAGTCTTAAACTTAAAACCTCTGAAATGATACAGGAGTCTGACATTCAATTGCAAGAGGCTCCTAACAAATAAATGTTAACTGAGTATCAGTGGTAATGATGCAGTCACTATAAGTCTGTACCCTAAACAATTTCCATTTTGTTATAGGATTGGTATATATGCAAGTGCTTTATGAGCTTTTTAGTACTGGGTCATCTTGAAGAAACACATTTATAATGGGTGAGCCAGAAAAGGTTCAAGATGCCAGCAAGATATTTTTTTAACAGTAAGATAATAGAATCATAGAAATTTACAGCACAGAAGGAGGCCATTCGGCTCATCGTGTCTGCACCGGTTGAAAAAGAGCTATCTAGCCTAATCCCACTTTCCAGCTCTTGGTCCGTAGTATTGTAGATTACGGCACTTCAAGTGCATATCCAAGTACTTTTTAAATGTGATGAGGGTTTCTGCCTCTACCACCCTTTCACGCAGTGCGTTCCAGACCCCCACCGCTCTCTGGGTGAAAAGATTTCTCCTCAACTCTAATCCTCCTACCAAATATTTTAAATCTATGCCCTTTGGTTATTGACCTCTCTGCTAAGGGAAATAGGTACTTCCTATCCACTCTATCTAGGCCCTCATATTATATACCTCAATTAAGTCTCCCCTCAGCCTCCTCTGTTCCAAAGAAAACAACCCCAGCCGATCCAATCTTTCTTCATAGCTAAAATCTCCAGTCCTGGCACCATCCTCGTAAATCTCCTCTGTACCCTCTCTAGTGCAATCACATCTTTCCTGTAATGTGGTGACCAGAACTGTACAGTACTCTAGCTGTGGCCTAACTAGTGTTTTATACAGTTCTAGCATAACCTCTCTGCTTTGATATTCTATGCCTCGGCTAATAAAGGAAAGTATCCCGTATGTCTTCTCAACAACCTTATGTACCTGTCCTGCTACCTTCAGGGATCTGTGGATATGCACTCCAAGGTCCCTCTGTTCCTCTACATTTCTCAGTATCCTACCATTTTTGTGTAGTCCCTTGCCTAGTTAGCCCTCCCCAAATGCATGACCTCATACTTCTCCGGATTGAATGCCATTCGCCACTTTTCTGCACACCTGACCAGTCCATTGATACCTTCCTGCAGTCTACAGCTATCGTCCTCACCATCAACCACACGGCCAATTTTCATATCATCTGCAAACTTCTTAATCATGTCTCCTACATTGAAGTCTAAATCATTGATATACACCACAAAAAGCAGGGGACCCAATACTGAGCCCTATGGAACTCCACTGGAAACAGCCTTCCAGTCACAAAAACACCAGTCGACCATTACCCTTTGCTTCCTGCTACTGAGCCAATTTTGGATCCAACTTGCCACTTTCCCTTGGATCCCATGGGCTTTTACTTTTTGACCAAGCTGCCATGTGGGACCTTGTCAAAGGCCTTGCTAAAATCCATGCAGACTACATCAATTACACTACCCTCATCGACCTCCTCAAAAATTTCAATCAAGTTAGTCAGACACGACCTTCCCTTAACAAATCCATGCTGACTGTCCTTGATTAATCCGTGACTTTCTAAATGATGATTTATACTGTCCCTCAGAATTTTTTCCAATAATGTACAAGCTCCAATCATCCACCTATCTATATTCTATGGGTTGCATATACTAAAGACTCCTGTTACAACACCAGGTAATGGAAATAATGCATGTAAATTCAATTTTTTTATGCTCAAAGAATGTGTGGTGAAACTATCGTTAAAAACAAACGTGGGTCAGGTAAGTATGTGGCATGTATGGAGAACAAATAACTGAGTTATCCTTAAAATGATTATACCTTGCACCGCATCAAAACCCAGAGACCAGGCGACTGCAGTTAAAGCAAGGAGGCTTTTAGGTAGTCTTTGATTTATATTGTGGTTTCGGTCTCAAAGCACTACTTTGAAATGCAGTGCCTTATGAGAGCACACAGCAACCCACAAGCAGCAATGAGATGGATTTTATTGGTCGAGGGTTGGCTCGGACACAAGATAACACCATGCTCTTTCTCAAATAGTGCCATGAGATCTTTAGCTTCCAACAGAACAGGCAAGGGCCTCGGTTTAACACCTCATTTTAAGGACAGCATGTTGGTGACAATGTAGCACTCCAGAACTTTGCCCCAGAATATGCACTCAAGCTTGGTATGTGGCTCAAAACCACCATTTTCTGATTCAGAGGCAAGATTGGTCCAATTGAACTGACAATTTATTGAAATGGACCCACAATGTTCACAACCATTCAGTATATGCGTAACATTTTTTCCATTCATTTTTGAGTGCGAGTATAGACCATCTAAGTTTCCTGTATGGTGGAAGGATGCCATACGTAATTTACATTAGACCAAGAAAAAAAACCAGAATTTAGATGCATTTGTATCATGATGCTGAACATCAGGATTATGTTCATATTGCAACAAAGTTCTAACACATATTAGCAACATACTATATTTATCAAAATAACTGGAAGACTTGCTCTAAAAAAGTGGAATTATGAGCAAGAGCAATCATTGAATAAGGCTGACCACAAGAGCCCATCCAAGTGTTAGATAACAACCAATTAGCCACATCTCAATTTCATGAGCACTTTGAAAGGCTAACAAACTATCTGCTGGAAATTTTGAAACTTTACATGTCTTCAAGAATATCCAGTAAGCAAAGATACAATATTATTTAGCAACACCAGATTACTAACACACTAGCAACACAAATTATACTGCACAAAATCAAATACAAAGGCTGGCTCAGGTAGGTTACTACAAGGTCTACCATCATCTCCTGAGCAATCAAAATAGAACATTAGTTTTTCAAGTTTATGCAGATTCCAAGGAGCTAGCTACAATATGTGATCCCCTTTCACTGCAGTCAGCAATAAAGCACAAACTATATCTACTACAACAGCAAAATACTGCAGATACTGGAAATCTGAAATAATGGAAAATCTGTTTCTCTCTCCACAGATGCTGCCTGACCTGCTGAGTGTTTCCAGCATTTTCTGTTGTTATTTTAACTATATCTACCATTTTGTTTACAAGCAGGGAGTTATCCTGGCTAATATTCATCCTTCAACACCACCAAAAATAAATCAACTGGTCATTCATCTCAATGGCTCAGAAATTGCTGGAGTGGCGCATCGCGCAGCGAGCGCCATCAATTAAATTTTTTCCTCACCCTTCAGATTGTATTATTTTTGTGACACAAATTGCTGGAAATGCAAATTTATAATGGCACCGTGACATCAACGGGGTATCTGAAACCTCGTGAGTGTAGGGTTCAATTGTCTATCTCCTCAACCAATTAAATTTAAGGATAAAGAAAGAGAATGACGGAAAAGAAAATAGGTTGCATTAGAGTCAAATTAGATACAGAAAGAGAAATAAGAGGGGGAAAGAAAGATTGGATTGAGAAAGAGAGGGAAAAGAATTAATGATTTTTTTTTTAAAAAACCTCCTGGGAATAATTTACTACCTGCAGGAGTGAGACGCTAGTGTTTCAATTGTTCCCTTCCTGGGCCTCCAAGGTTGAGTTTCATGTCAGGACCATCAATCCCATCATTAACAGGGTCCTTACGAAATGAAATACCTGTCCTAAGTGTCTGATGGGATACATTCGTATTTACGGTGCAAATCAAGCAATTTCTGGACACTCATTGGGAGGTTGACAGGCGAGCTCCTATTTTTGCGAGACCAACGGCGAAACGTAGTGCATCATCCAACAATTTGTGGCAATTCACAACTCATGGCGCGGACCTCCTTGCAACAAATTGCTGTTTTTTTAACGCAATAATAGCAGGCACTGTGAATTCTCCATTATTTTTCCAATTTCTGGGCTATTGCTGCTGTACATAAACTGGCTGCCAAGTTTGCCTCAGAAGTGACTTGTGTTTCCAAAAAAGCGATTCACTGAAGTGCTGTCGGACATTGAGGATATGGAAGGTGCTACAGGAGTGAAAGTCTGTCCTTTATTTACACATTTCTTACACTGCTGCCGAGTTGGGCAGCAACGCATCATTAAAGTTTAATCTAGTTGCATCCTATGGAATTTAATCAGGTAACTAGGAAAATTGGGAAATTCATTGTTTCTTAACTAGAACCCAGCCCATCCAATAATAAGTCAATGATAATTTATCTCATAAATGTAGATTTGCTGTCGTGTTGCACTATGGACATAATGAGGTATAAGTAACAAACCTCCATTACATTTTATCATGGCCAACTAGTGAGCAACCATGAAAGCCAATAGCTCCCTACACCAGTAACAGTACACATGCTACAAATCAACTGGTCAAATATAAAGTTCCAGTTATTTACTCCAAATAAATATTAAGAGCTCCTAAGCAATGAACTTCATCTATGCTACTATGTCCAAGACCATCATCATTCAGTAGGCAGTACATGACATCGTAATCTAGAGATAATGGCCACTGGTCTTTAGATACAGCAAAAGAACCAGAGAGATGAAGAGAATTATTTTTACACAGTGAGCGGTTATGCTCTGGAAGACACTGGTTCTGCCTAAAAGGGTGGTGGAAGCAGATTCTATAGTAGCTTTCAAAAGGAATTGAATATATATTAGAAAAGGGAGAATTTGCTGGGCTATGGGGGAAAAAAAGCAGTGGAGTGGGACTAATTGGATAACTCTTTCAAGGAGCTGGCACAGGAACAATGGGCTGAATGGCCTCCTTCTGTGCTGTATGATTTCAAGAATAGTAAAACAGAATTGAATCACTATTTCAAGTGGCTTGTGTACACAAAACATTTTATTGTGGCTCTAAGCCCATAGTATAACTATATCTTGTATAGCATTGATGTGACACGGTAGTTTATAGATCAAATTATAAAGCAGTTGCACTTTCTCTTCCTTTATACAATACACCACTGAAATAGAGTGTTAAAAAAACTAAAGCTAACATCCAAAATTTGGCACCCTTTTCAAAAGTGCATTATTTGATACAAAATTTGGGGAATGCAAAACTGCAAAATAGAACTATTTTCAAGAATATGAAATAAAAACAGAAAATGCTGGAAATACTCAGCAGGTCAGGCAGCATCTGAAGAGAAAAACAAAGTTAACGTTTCAGGTCAACTTCTGACGAAAGTTCATCAACCTGAAACGTTGACTCTGTTTCTCTCTCCGCAGATGCTGCTTGACCTGTTGAGTATTTCCTGCATTTTGTTTTTATTTCAGATTTCCAGCATCTGTAGTATTTTGCTTTTGTATTTTCAAGAGTATAGTCGCTCTGAAACATTCAAATCAATAACCATATGCTTCCAGGGTCTTCCACCAAGCCCAAAACCCTGCATAAGGCTGGGATGAACTATCCCAACTCATATGGTCGGATTAACAAGAACAAAGAAATGGATGTTCTGCCAAACAAAACCGAGTGGAAGTAGGTCAATAATAACCTCACTTTCCATTGCATCAATGTTGATGAAGAAGAAATCTGAAGTGTGAGTAAACAGGTAAGAGTCTCTCCACAAGACCTTGCATAAATGCAAGTATGAACGCTCCACAGGGTTGTAGATACAATGAAGGTCTGGTCAGGTAACCGTAATAAGTACCGAATTCCACATTTCTGACCACAGACCACATGCTGGCCTTGCGGTCCACTTACCTGCTAAAAGAGCCAGAAGTAGAAACAATGATTGAGTATTTATTTTCTTATTTGCTAACGTTCCCTATCAAAAAAAAAAGGCTTCCAACCTCTTTCCAGCAAGAGGCGAATGAATTAGAATTTATGGCTAGCATCAAGAAGCAAACAGCGCTGTGTGTTAACAGATCAAGCACCTTTCTTTTCTTTGTTCTTCTTGGGGATCTGAAAACTCTTCCGAACAAGATCTTCGGTGGTTTTCTGAACGGCTGAGGCTCCGTGCTCCTCGCTTTCTGCAGCGAATTCGTTCGGAGCCGCAGCCGTGCCCGCTCGGAGCAGCCCGGGGGCGCTTCCTGCCAGCGGCCCGTTGGTTGGTTCGCCATTTTGTTGTTTGGATTTCGAAGCGTTTCGGAGGAGAAATGATGGCTTCGCCCTGCCGGCAGCTCCAACCCCGCTCTCACTACTCGGGTACCTCTCCCGACTGCCTTCTTTCACAATCGGGACTCGTTTCCCCTCACTGTCGCTGTGAGAAGCCATTTTACTGGCGTGAGAGCGGATCTGTGTGTTTGTGAGCAGCGCGGCCCAGTTGCTTAATGTCCCTGCGCCATGCTCCCTATGTCTTCTCCTCGCACTCGAGCGACATCCGCGCACGGGGAGGCGGGGCCACGCGGCCCAGCGGCCAATTAGCGATCGGCTCGCTGCGCACTCGTATAAAAGGCGCGGCTGGCGAACGCAGGTCATTATTTTGAACAGTCATTCAGGGTTGGAGCAGGAAAGGAATAGTTTTTCGATGGCAGAAAGACTTGCACTTATATAGCGTCTTTCACGACCACCGGACGCCTCAAAGCGCTTTCAAAACGTACTTTTTGACGTGTAGTCACTTGTAATGTCGGGAAACGGGGCAGCCAATCTTCGCACAGCAAGCTCCCACAAACAGCAATGTGATAATGACCAGATAATCTGTTTGTCAGTGATGCTGATTGAGCGATAGATATTGGCCAGGACAACAAGGATAACTCCCCTGCTCTTTGAAATAGTGAGAAGTCGCACAACACCAGGTTATAGTCCAACAGATTTATTTAATTTTACAAGCTTTCGGAGCTGTCGCTCCTTCCTCCGGTAAGTTAGCAGTGAGAGAATCTCCCAGAATTCACAATTTAAACACAGACAAAATCTATTCAAATATTTCCCTACTTTGAAATAGTGCCATGGGATCTTTTATGGCCACCTGACCGGCCTTGGTTTAACATCTCGGCCAAAAGACAGCACTCCCTCAGTACTGCACTGGAGTGTCAGCCTAGATTTTTGTGCTCAAGTCTCTGGAGTGGGACTATGAGCCCAAAACCTTCTGACTCAGAGGCAAGAGTGCTACCAACTGAGCCACAGCTGACACTATGGAATTCAACAACACTCTAATCAATTATATTTTTTTGAACAGACCTGCAACACCAGAGAAATAATCAAGCAGTTCCTTATCAGAAAATAATTCAAAGACATTTTAAAGTAATAATCTAGCAGAAAATAATCCATGGCACTACAGGGGTATCACCAAAATAATTGTAGCGCAACCAAAACAATGTCACCAGAGTAATAACTAAGTAGTTACCCCAATAGAAAATAATCCAGGCTACAACATCAAAGTGGTATCACCAGAACAATAACCAAGCATCTTCCTATCAAAAAGTAATTCAGGATTGTAACTCTAGAATAGTAATACAACAGTTCCCTGTAAGAAAATAATGTTGGGCAGCAACATCAGAACAATATCATCGTAAATCACCAGTGATCTATGTGAAAATAATCCAGGCAGCCCTCTTCTTCTTAGGCAGTCCCTCGGAACCGAAGATGACTTGCTTCTACATTAAAAATGAGTTCTCAAGTGACTGATGAGTCTATGCAGGACCTACAGTCTCTGTCACAGGTGGGGCAGACGGTGGTTGAAGGGGCGGGTGGGTGGGGTGCGGCTTGCGCTTGCTCCTGGCGAAGAGACTCGAGGTGTTCGGCAATCCTGGATGCTTCTCCTCCACATTGTACGGTCTTGGGCCAGGGATTCCCAGGTGTCGGTGGGGATGTTGCACTTTTTCAAGGAGGCTTTGAGGGTGTCCTTGAAGCGTTTCCTCTGCCCACCTGGGGCTCTCTTGCCGTGTCGGAGCTCCGAGTAGAGCGCTTGTTTTGGGAGTCTCGTATCGGGCATGCGGACGATGTGACCCGTCCATCGGAGCTGATCAAGCGTAGTCAAAGCTTCGATGCTGGGGATGTTGGCCTGAGTGAGAACACTGACGTTGGTGCACCTATCCTGCCAATGGATTTGCAGGATCTTGCGGAGGCAGCGTTGGTGGTACCTCTCCAGTGCTTTGAGGTGCCTGCTGTACATGGTCCATGTCTCTGAGGCATACAGGAGGGCGGGTATCACTACTGCTCTGTAGACCATGAGCTTGGTGCCGGGTTTGAGGTCCTGGTCTTCAAACACTCTCTTCCTCAGGCAACCGAAGGCTGCACTGGCACACTGAAGGCGGTGTTGGACTTCGTCATTGGCGTCTGCCCTTGTTGACAGTAGGCTCCCGAGGTAAGGAAAGTGGTCCACGTTGTCCAAGGCCTTGTCGTGGATTTTGATAATCGGGGGGCAGTACTGTGTGGCGGGGGCAGGTTGGTAGAGGACCTTTGTCTTACGGATGTTTAGTGTAAGGCCCATGCTCTCGTACGCTTCGATGAAGGTGTTAACGATGGTTTGGAGTTCGACCTCCGAGTGTGCGCAGACGCAAGCATCGTCTGCATACTGTAATTCGACGACAGAGGAAGGGACGACCTTGGATCTGGACTGGAGGCGACGGAGGTTGAACAGTTTCCCGTTTGTTCTTTAAATTAGCTCCACTCCAGCGGGGAGCTTACTGAGGGTGAGATGGAGCATTGCCGCAAGGAAGATCGAGAAGAGCGTTGGTGCGATGACACAGCCTTGCTTGACCCCGGTCCGTACATGAATTGGGTCTGTGGTGGAACCGTTGGTCAGGATCACGGCTTGCATGTCGTCGTGAAGCAGGCGGTGGATGGTGACAAACTTTTGAGGGCAGCCGAATTTGAGGAGGACACTCCATAATCCCTCATGGTTGACAGTGTCAAAGGCCTTTGTGAGGTCAAAGAAGGCCATGTACAGCGGTTGGTGCTGTTCCCTGCATTTTTCTTGTAATTGGCGCGCGGTGAAGATCATGTCCATTGTGCCCCTTAGTGGGCAGAATCTGCATTGCGACTCTGGGAGGAGCTCTTCAGCCACTGGGAGAAGGCGATTGAGGAGGATTCTTGCGATGACTTTCCCTGTGGCAGACAGCAGGGAAACTCCTCTGTAATTACCGCAATCGGACTTGTCACCTTTCTTGAAGATGGTCACAATTACAGCGTCTCTGAGATCCCCTGGCATGCTCTCCTCCTTCCAGATAAGAGAAATGAGTTCATGAATTCGCACCAGTAGTGCTTCTCCGCCATGCTTTAGTGCCTCGGCAGGGATTCCATCTGCTCCTGAGGCCTTGTTGTTCTTCAGTTGTTGGATGGCCTTTTCAACCTCATGCGGCTGGGGTTGTGCTGAGATGGTGGGGTCCTCTCTGCCATCAAGACTACGCTTCTCCACTGGACTAGTGATCTAGCGACTAGTGGATCGCGAGTGGAGCTCGGGGCCAGGGATCGTGAGAATATCAGTGCTAATTTAATCCTATGAGAGACAACATCACTCATGTCCGAGGCCGGGACCCAAGAGCGAGGACAAGCCCAGCAGCAAGGTCAAGGCCCAGGAGTGGCGCAGTGTGGACCAGCAGCAGGGTTGGGGCCTAGGGAAGGTGCGGCACAGGCCAACAGTGAGGTCGGGAGGACCACAATGCATCCTACGAAACCCAGGCAGAGAGGACCTGCGGGAAGGCGGGAGGAGGACAGTAGCAGTATGTTTGTGTGTGTGTGCTTGGCCATTGTAGCAGAGCCTGGTCTCCAATCGTCTTGGATCCCCTTGCCATTGGACCAAGACCTTGCTCTGTCAAGCCCGTGTGGTAGCTGGTGTGCAACGGCCACCCCACGTTAAAAGAATTCACGCACAGGCATCTTCCACCCTTTAAAATGAAGTTCGGGACCTGGAACATCAGGACCCTCATGGACAACCCCAACAGTGACAGACCGGAAAGCCGTACTGCTATCGTTGCCCGGGAGCTCAGACGTTTCGACATTGACATCGATGCCCTAAGCGAGACCCGATGGGCAGGGGAAGGCCAGCTGAAGGAGCAAGGCGGTGGCTACACCTTCTTCTGGAAAGGCAAACCTGAAGAAGAATGCCGCCTCCATGGGGTAGGCATCACCATAAAAAATGAACTAGTTGGGCATATCAGAGACTCCCCTAGCGGTATAAATGAGCGCCTCATGACTCTTCGGCTCACCCTAGCCCGGAACCAGTGTGCTACGGTCATCAGTGCATACGCCCCAACACTGGAAGCCACAGACGAGACCAAAGAGGAATTCTACTCCACAATCCCTGTCCAGAGTCCCAACGGGCGACAAGCTGATCCTCCTTGGCGACTTTAACGCCAGAGTTGGAAAGGACACAGACCTCTGGGGAGGTGTGATCGGCAGAGAGAGGGTAGGGAAAGCCAACTCCAACGGTACCCTCCTCCTGATGAAATGCTTAGAACATGGCCTTGTCATAACCAACACTTTGTTCCGGCAGAGAGACAAGTACAAGGCTTCATGACAGCACCCTCACTCCAAGCGAGGGACCGCAAGGACATCCGCATCACCCGCGCCATGACAGGAGCTGACGACTGCTGGACAGACCACCGCCTAATCTGCTCTGTCATCTCCATCAATGTAGCCCCAAAACAGCGGCGGCAACAGAAACAATGCCGCAGAAAAATCAATGCTGGAGCGCTCAAAGACCCCGCTAAGAAACCCCTATTCAGCCTGCGCCTCACAAACAACCTGATGACTCCCAGTGATGCAGAGACACAGAGTGTCCACAGTGCCTGGTCTGCACTCAAGGCCTCCATAATCAGCACCTGTGAAGAGACGCTCGGTCACTCGACCAGGAAACACCAAGACTGGTTCGACGAGAACGACCAGGAGATCCAGGAGCGAATAAGCCGCAAGCGCAAGGCATTCCTGATCTGGAAACAGCAACACAACTCGAGAGCAAGAAAGCAGCTCTACAGATGCCTGAAGGCCGAGGTCCAACAAAAAACTCGCGACCTAAAGAACAGGTGGTGGATGGAGAATGCGCAGGAGATCCAGCAGCTAGCCGACAACCACGACGTGCGTGGATTCTTTAGCGCAGTCAAGATCACCTATGGCCCAACCACCCAAGGTCCTACCCCACTGCGGGCCAAGAACGGAGAGGTACTCATCAAGGACAGGGAAGCAGTCAGTGCCCGCTGGCAGGAGCACTTCGAAGATCTCCTTAACCGAGACTCTGTCTTTGGTGCGAGTGTCCTCAACTCCATCCCGCAGCATGCTACCCACCACCATCTCAGCACAACCCCAGCCCAGGCAGCCCTACCAGAGTAATAGCCTAGCAACTCCACGTCAGAAAATAATCTTAAGGCAACAACAAAATAATCTTCCAGGTTGTCAACATAAGAGCAAGTAACTGCAAGTTGTTTTGTTGTTGAGCACCCTATCAAAACCTGGGTGACAACACTCAAGTATTATCAAGCAGCTCCTTATCAAAGTAATCCAGGATGACAATTTACATTTGTATAGTGCCTTTCATGCAACAAAATGTCCCCAGATGCTTTACAGGGAAGTACTGGACAAGAAACAGGAAGTAGGAAAGAAGTTAGAAGAGATGACTAAAAGCATAAATAAAAACAGAAAATACTGGAGATACTCAGCAGATTAGGCAGCATCTGTGAAGAGAGAAACAGAGTTAACGTTTCAGGTCGATGACCTTTTGTCAGACGAAAGGTCATCGACCTGAAACGTTAACTCTGTTTCTCTGTTCACAGATGCTGCCTGACCTGCTGAGTATCTCCAGCATTTTCTGTTTTTATTTCAGATTTCCAGCATCTGCAGTATTTTCTTTTTGACTAAAGGCATAGTTTGAAGAGGTAGGTTTTGAGGAGACTTTTGAAAGTGGGGAGAGAGGCAGCAGGTGTAAAGAATGCAAGGGCATGGTGATGACACCTCTGCTACAAAGGTGAAGTGGAAAAGGAGGGCAGAGTCAGTAAATCAAGGGGTCCGAACTGGATCACAAGCTAATTGTGGATGAGGAAGGCCAATTGCAGTACATCGATCCAGAACGATGCTAAAGTTCCACCATTGCAGCATCTATTTACTTCTTTAAATATTCCAAGGTTTTCACTTCCACAACTGTATCTGGGAGTCCGTTGTGTGTTGATCACTCTTTATTTGAAGAAAAATACTTCCTGATATCTGTCCTAAATTTGCCCTATACTAGTTTGATTTGATCCCTTGTCCCACTGTCACAATTTAATTTAACTTAATTTTTGAGATTTACCTTTCCCATACCATTTACAATCTAGAAGATAACCTCTCAGATGTCTTCTATCCAGGCCAAAAAGTCCAAGTTTCTCCACTCTTCATTACTCAGACCTCTAAGGCTGGAGATCAGCCTTGTGGCTCTTCTCTGCACTGCCTCAATGCTTGATTTTCATTTTATTCATTTTCAGGATGTGGAAATTGCTGGCAAGGCTGGCATTTATTGCCCATCTCTAGTTGCCCTGAGAAATTGGTGGTGTGCCTTCTTCTTGAACCACTACAGTCCTTTGTAGAGGTTTTATGGTGGCTTGTTAGGCCACTCTAGAAGGTAGTTAAGAGTCAACCAAGTTTGTGTGGGACTGGAGTCACATATAGGCCAAACGGGTAAGAACTGCAGGTTTACTCCCCTATAGTGAACCAGTTGGGTTTTTATGATAATACATCAGCTTCAAGGTTACTTTTTACTGATAATGACTCCAACATTTACACCGTTCACGCTTATATGAGCAAATGGTGCTAACCATTTTCCATTACCCTTGGAGTCAATTACAAAGGTGCCGCTTAAAACATATTGGGGGAAAAATTCAGTTGGTTGCGCCTCCCGTTAGCGCCTTAAGAGGGCGCTAATGGGGTGCAAAGCATCTAGCGCCCAGGCGCGGCGATGTTTGTGCCGTTCACGAAATTAACTAGACATTTTGCGGTGGCGCTAAACACTACCGCCACAATCTCCTGCGCCGGCAGATCATGACGTCAGTCGAGTGCGCAACGCCCCGGTATCGTCCCGGAGCAGATATTGAGTGGTGCCCCCTGCCTTACCGCCTGACGCTAGCAACGACAGGTTGAGGGGAGCGTTTTGCAGTCATGAAGGGACTAGGGGAGCGCTATTTAAAGGCGACCGCTTCCTGCCTTTTATTGTTGGTGCCATTTTTGAACCACACATTCTGAGAGAGAGAGAGAGAGAGACTTCTGGAGAGATTCAACGCTGTGTGAAGGAGTTTTGGGTACTGAGCAGCACTTTGCAGGTTCATTTTGATTTGCCATTCCTTGTATCGATTTAGAAGAGACTGTGGGGGCTGCACTCTAAGCTCTTTCCCTGGTACTCTCCATTGTTCTTTCCAGCAGATTTGATGTGCAGGTCTCTCCAGGCCGGGATTCAAGGCTGCAATGAGCAGGATGTGGATGGAAAGCAAGATCAACCATCTCCTTTAAGAACTGGCCGGTGCCATTGTGTGTGTGTTCCATTGCTGACTGACATCACATGAGCTTCGCCAGCGCTCTGAGGTAGCACCTCGCTCCTCGGCCTTTGCGCCTTAAGACAGGTGTGAAGCGCCTGATTTAGCGCTCCAATCACCTCCAGGGGCGATAAAAGTCAAGTTTGCAGTCGGTGGCGATAATTAGCGCCAGGCGCTAATCTTTGCGCCCGGCCGATAATTGCGCCCCAAATGGGGCGATACTGAATTTCTCCCCCATTAAGTGCACCAATTATTTTGGGTAGTTCGACAAGTACTTACCTTGTGTTTACCGATTTACAAAGCTCTGCTGATTTCAGACAAAGTCAGGCCTTCAAGCAGTTTCAATCAGTTGTTTGTACCTTGTTAAAGTGCGATTAGCTTAGTGATGAGATTCTGGAGGCAACTGCTAATGATTAGGAAAGGCAGTTGCTAAATGGAGATTTCCTGATTTAAAAAAATATGTTGGTTACATATTTTTTGGTTTTGCCGTCCACTGCATATAGTGGGCAAATCGTGTTAACACCAGCTGTGGGAGGTGGGGACTGCATCAAATTTTATTTCCAGATTTTTAAACTAAATTCAAATTCTCAAACTGCTATAGTGGGATTTGAACTCACGTCCTCTGGATTATCAATCCAGGCCACTGCACTGCCATACCTGTGAAGTGCGTATTCTGCTGTGTGGCATGCACAGTGGCTGTCCCTTATCTGATTGGTTGGTCAAATAATGATATAGGTGCAAAGGGGTTTACCTTGTTAAATTAAATGTATAAAAGATAGGGTTTTCGCAACACAACCCAGAAGGTTTTGGAAAAAGGAATGTTAAAGAAAATTGTAAGCCAAGGAATGTTAAAAGTGAAAATTGGAAGATTAAGAAAGGTTAATCTGACAGAATTAATTTTGTGAGACACTGTTCTGTAACAGCTCAAGTCTCTAAAATTAAACAGAGGTATCAAATATCAAAAACAGTGCAAGAGATACACATGCAAGGTTAGTTCAGGTAGAATGAGATGACCAGAGAAGGGAAACAATGACCATAGATGCCGACTCATTACAGGCATCCCCAGAGGTAGAGCTGAGAATACCAGAGAAGATTAAACAGCTGATGCAACAACAGCCAATTTACTAGACCGACAAGATTGAATGTCTGGGCTTCTAAGAGGATAGTGAAATCGTCTGAATTTTCATAGCTGGAACTTTACCAGTGATTTACTGAAAACAAACTTTAAATATAACCTTGCAAAACAAATGGTAATTGTCATGTTTCAGCATTTTTCACTTTTTTGGCCTTGAAAGGATTCTGGATTAATTTCTATTAAGTTGATGCTGTTAAGTTAAATTCAGCACAAAAGGAGTTAAATCTTAAGACTGTTCAAAGGCATTGGTATTGAATAACTTTAGACATGAATGGTCCATTTTTTGAAGGGGCTGCTCCTCAATTTCAGGCTCCACTTCGGTCCCATGTTCCTGATTTTGGCCACCCGGAGTGGAGGGGGGACAGGCAAGTCGGCAGACCTCCTTGTGGGCAAGGTGGCCATCCACAGGTCCAGGTTGGAAGCAGCCCGTGGGGGTGGTCGCTCTGGCTGCCTGCCTCTCTTCCGTGGCTTTGTCCACGCCCGGTTGGCCCTGGAGAAGGAGCACGTGGTGTCCGCCGGTACACACGAGACCTTCCGGCACCGGTGGGCACCGCAGGGGCTAGAGTGCGTAATCGACACTAAATAATATTATGATTTAATTTATTAAGCTTCCTTTGTATAATTTGGGTTTTATTAGTTGTGTCTCTCTACAAAGGGGACACTTTGTTAGTTTTTTTTGGGTTGATGGTGTCTCCTTAATGGTTCAATTAAAAGAGTTAGACAATGGTAAATCTCCCACTTTTCTTATGTAGATTGTAGAAAAGGGGCAAAAGACTTCTCTAATACCCTTTGGTTTAGATTCTTCATATAATTTACAGCTTTGGCTTTTCCAATCGAACAATTTTGCAAGAGAAATAATCCAGCAGTTCAGTGACAGATCTGAGGATCTGTCCTGCTTCAGAGCATGAGAATCTCTACTATGATGTTAACGTTCTTGTATATGCTCCACGTATCCTGTTCGCAACCCTTACTTCCTGTTGTCATGCTTTTTAGGTCAACTATTATAATTAAAAACCTTATATTATCATGCCAACATTTTAGATTGGAATAATCCCTATGTCCTCATCCTGTCGCATTGTAGTTGCAAGTCTCTGGCAATTAGGTGATTCTGTTGCTTGTCAGGTAAACCAGGTTTTAGGATATGTTTATAGAAAAGGCTAAGGTGTGAAGGGTTATGGAAAAGGTTAGTTAGCAAGGGTTAAGGGTATAGCGAAAACTGCTGAGCACCATATATTCTGACTGCTGCAATGAGCAGACATCCCTTATCTGAGTAACAGGACTGGCATATTTCCTTATCCCTGTCTTTGCAAGGCTGACTCATTTAGTACCAGCTTGTGATGTGATTAACCACTAACTAGATGATCTGCTTCTAACACTATCTTCCTGTGTGAACAGCCTTGGCGACCGTTGCTTCCGTTCTGTCTCTTCTGAACTGTCTGGTTCTATTAGAAGTATGTTCCTGATCTGTCTGGCCCTGCTAAATAGATTACTAGTAGTCAGGGGTCTTTGCGGGGGGGAGGGGGGGGGAGAATGTGCTGACCTGCACATTTGCTCAAATTAGGCAAGAATGATGAAACAACAAATAAGTAGTTTATGTGATAATATATGAGGATGAGGTTTGGCAGAGAAGTTGAGCAGCTTGAAGTACATGGGCTAGAGGTAAGAACTGGGGGGCCAGGTTATCCCAATGAGCTGTTTGCTTGTAGACACATGCATGTATCGTCTGCTTGCTTATTGTAATTAATATCTGAAATAAAGAAAGTCGAGTCCGAATCTGATGATTATTTGAGATATCAAGACGACATCTTATATTGCTGTCTTCTGGACTCCCAAACATTGGCCCGGTAACAAAGCAATTTCAATTATTTATATGGTAATCAAACCTCTAATGCCTGTTTTAGTACCCCACTGCTAAATTCGGCATAAACTGGGCGGAGCTATCGGGTCTACAGCGGCTAACCAGAGGTCTTAAAGGGACCACTGGAGGGCACTGACAAAATGGGCTCATACAGCCGGTTTTAGGTAGGTGAGACTCAAGTCCCAACTTGAGTAACTCCTCATTGACCAATGTCTTTGGGCATGCGTTCGAGGCGCAAAACCAATTCTCCGCCATTCATTCTTTTGCTTTGTTCTAGAGATATAAAATTTGTATCAGGAGTCCTGGAAACACAGAAATCCATGAGCTCCTGGAGAAGAGATGGTTCAGGAGTGATCTTATTGAAGTATTCAAGATCCTGAGGAGTATA
Organism: Squalus acanthias; assembly: GCA_030390025.1. Lineage (NCBI taxonomy): Eukaryota > Metazoa > Chordata > Chondrichthyes > Squaliformes > Squalidae > Squalus > Squalus acanthias. Next base: position 37,156,155 of record CM059444.1, on the reverse strand, counting down.
GGTAAGATAAACTTCAGCATGCTTAACATAAAGACAGATTCTACAACAAGAGGGCATTGCCTCCAAATCTGAGGAGGGAAGGTAAAAAGACAAATCAGATTTAACTCCTTTATGCAATTGATTGTACCAGAACATTCAAGAAATGGTTGGATAAGTACCTGGCAAAAATTTTGATAGAGGGGTATTGTGGGATATGGTATTTCCTAGACACTGGGACTAGCCAGATAGACTGCAATGGTCTGTTCTGCTCCTGTACGTTCTTTTGTTCCTTCTTGTATTTAGAATCAGTGGTGAGGATGGAGGATGTGGGGGAACAAGGTTAGAGGAGAAAATTAGTGCTGGCGAAGAGGAGTTTAGTGATGACCCTGGAGTCATGGGAGCATTTGCCCGCAAGGAGGGAGAGGTGCTACTGCTTGAGATTGTTAAGTCACATTTGGCAGTCGACAGCCAGGCTGATTATATGCCATGTGCACTCTTGTCTCTGACTCTGAGATGCTGGAGGTAGCTTTTTAGGCAAGGGGAGTGCTGGCAGAAGAAGACCATCCCACCGGCAGGACAGACCCACCAGGGGTGGCGGCACAGTGGTATACAGTCGGGAAGAAGTGGCCCTGGGAGTCCTCAACATTAACTCCGGACCCCATGAAGTCTCATGGCTTCAGGTCAAGCATGGGCAAGGAAACCTACCACCTACTGCCCTCCCTCAGTTGATGAATCAGTACTCCGCCATGTTGAACACCACTTGGAAGAAGCACTGAGAGTAGGAAGGGCACAGAATGTACTCTGGGTGGGGGACTTCAATGTCCATCACCAAGAGTGGCTCGGTAGCACCACTATTGACCGAGCTGGCCGAGTCCTGAAGGACATAGCTGCCAGTCTGGGCCTGCGACAGGTGGTGAGAGAACCAACACGAGGGAAAAACCTACTTGACCTCGTCCTCACCAATCTACCTGTCGCAGATGCATCTGTCCATGACAGTATTGGTAGCAGTGACCAGCGCACAGTCATTGTGGAGACGAAGTCCCGTCTTCACACTCAGGACACCCTCCATCGTGTTGTGTGGCACTACCTCCGTGCTAAATGGGATAGATTCAGAACAGATCTAGCAGCTCAAAACTGGGCATCCATGAGGCGCTGTGGGCCATCAGCAGCAGCAGAATTGTATTGTACCACAATCTGTAACCTCATGGCCCAGCATATCCCTCACTGTACCATTAAGCCAGGGACCAACCCTGGTTCAATAAGAAGAGCATGCCAGGAGCAGCACCAGGCGTACCTAAAAATGAGGTGCCAACCTGGGGAAGCTGCAACACAAGCCTACATGCATGCTAAAAAGCGGAAGCAGCATGCTATAGACAGGGCTAAGCGATCCCACAATCAACAGATCAGATCAAAGCTCTGCAGTCCTGCCACATCCAGTCGTGAATGGTGGTGGACCATTAAACAACTAACGGGAGGAGGAGGCTCCATGAATATCCCATCCTCAATGATGGTGGAGCCCAACACGTGAGTGCAATAGACAAGGCTGAAGCATTTGCAACCATCTTCAGCCAGAAGTGCTGAGTGGATGATCCATATCGGCCTCCTCCTGTGGTCCCCACCATCACAGAAGCCAGTCTTCAGCCAATTCGATTCACTCCACGTGATATCAAGAAACGGCTGAGCGCACTGGATACAGCAAAGGCTATGGTCCCTGACAATATCCCGGCTATCGTGCTGAAGGCTTGTGCTCCAGAACTAACCGTGCCTCTAGCAAAGCTGTTCCAGTACAGCTACAACACTGGCATCTATCTGACAATGTGGAAAACTGCCCAGGTATGTCCTGTCCACAAAAAGCAGAACAAATCCAATCCGGGCAATTATCGCCCCATCAGTCTACTCTCAATTATCAGCAAAGTGATGGAATGTGTCATCAACAGTGCTATCAAGCGGCACTTACTCACCAATAACCTGCTCACTGATGCCCAGTTTTGGTTCCACCAAGGCCACTCGGCTCCTGTCCTCATTACAGCCTTGGTCCAAACATGGACAAAGGAGCTGAATTCCAGCGGTGAGGTGAGAGTGACTGCCCTTGACATCAAGGCAGCATTTGACCAAGTGTGGCATCAAGGAGCCCTAGTAAAGCTGAAGTCAATGGGAATCGGGGGGAAAACTCTCCACTGGCTGGAGTCATACCTAGCACAAAGGAAGATGATTGTGGTGATTGAAGGTCAATCATCACAGCCCCAGGACATCGTTGCAGGATTTCCTCAGGGCAGTGTCCTAGGCCCAACCATCTTCAGCTGCTTCATCAATGACCTTCCCTCCATCATAAGGTCATAAATGGGGATGTTTGCTGATGACTGCACAATGTTCAGCGCTATTCACAACTCCTCAGATAATGAAGCAGTCCATGCCCGCATGCAACAAGACCTGGACGATGTTCAGGCTTGGGCTGATAAGTGTCAAGTAACATTCGTGCCACAGAAGTGCCAGGCAATGACTATCTCTAACAAACGAGAGTCTAACCATCTCCCCTTGACATTCAACAGCATTACCATGGCCGAATCCCCCACCATCAACATCCTGGGGGTCACCATTGACCAGAAACTTAACTGGACCAGCCACATAAATACTGTGGCACCAAGAGCAGGTCAGAGGCTAGGTATTCTGCGGCTAGTGTCTCACCTCCTGACTCCCCAAAGCCTTTCTACCATCTACAAGGCACAAGTAAGAAGTGTGATGGAATGCTCTCCACTTGCCTGGATGAGTGCAGCTCCAACAACACTCAAGAAGCTCAACACCAGCCAGGACAAAGCAGCCCACTTGATTGGCACCCCATCTACCACCTTAAACATTCACTCCCTCCACCACCGGTGTACCGTGGCTGCAGTGTGTACCATCTATAAGATGCACTGCAGCAACTCGCCACGGTTTCTTCAGCAGCACCTCCCAAACCCGCAACTTCTTCCACCTAGAAGGACAAGGGCAGCAGGCGCATGGGAACACCACCACCTCCAAGTTCCCCTCCAAGTCACACACCATCCTGACTTAGAAGTATATCGCCGATCCTTCATCGTCGCTGGGTCAAAATCCTGGAACTCCCTACCTAACAGAGCACTGTGGGAGTACCTTCACCACACGGACTGCAGCGGTTCAAGAAGGCGGCTCACCACCACCTTCTCAAGGGCAATGAGGGATGGGCAATAAATGCTGGCCTTGCCAGCGACGCCCACATCCCATAAACGAATAAAAAAAAATCTGGGAATTGGTGGGCATGAGGATTTGAAAGGTTATTGCAAATTAGTTATTTAGTAGATCAATGGAAGTTTCAATTTAAGTACATGAAGCAGGTAAGCAGAGTGAAAGAGTGGGAGGGCGGATTAGAGGTCAGGCAGGTGATATATATGATGAAATAAATTAAGTGATGACTGGAGGTAGACTGTGATCTTGAAGTTAGTGGGCCTTGTGTGAAAGCCATGTCAAGGGGGTTATTGTCAATGTTAGTTGGAGAGTTTGTGTGGAGTGTGAGGTTGAGGGAGGAAAGGAGAGGGGTCAGGTACAGGTTGAAGTCACTAAGGATGAGGAGTTTCTCAGTGAGGACAGGAGTGAGCAAATTTCAGTAAGGAAAGCACAGGGAGGAGATGAGGCAGTAGATGGAGAGATGGGAAGGGTGTTGGAAGAGCGAGGTGTTCAATTGAGGGAAAGATGCTGAAGGCGTATGCGGGCACGCCAAGATGAGATTTGGTGGTTTGGGCAGGCTATTTGGTGGCATGTGTAACTGGTCAGAGTTTCTTTGGTAATGGGGGAGATTTTGCTCTTTCCTCTGCTTTAATTATTTATCCATTTTCCCTTAAAAGATGCAATGGTCTCTGCCTCAACTTCTCCATGTGGCAAAGCACTATATGCTCTAATATCTCTAAAATATAACATGCTTTACAGTAAAAGAAGATTGGTAACAACACCTGCAACGTTTCTGGAAGCCATAAATCCATTATGGTAAAATCAATAAACCATTTGGCCCATATACTGTTTACATAGGTGATCTATTTAATCACCTCATTATCAGGAAGAGTACAGCCTTGGCACAGAAACATCTCCCCACTCTCGGGGGTCTCAGGGTGAATTCCAGTGATTCCAAGGTGGCTGAAGGCTTTACCGTCAACAGTGGGATGAAAGGCATGGGCAGATGCACAAAACAAAACGATTTGCATTTATATAGCATCTTTAACATAGTAAAACATCCCAAGGTGCTTCGCAAGAGCGTTATCAAACAAAATTTGACACCAAGCCATATAAGGAGATATTAGGACAGGTGACCAAAAGCTTGGTCAAAGAGGTAGGTTTTAAGGAGCGTCTTAAAGGAGGAGACAGATAGAGAGGTTTAGGGAGGGAATTCCAGAGCTTAGGGCCTAGGCAGCTGAAGGTACAGCTGTCAATGGTGGAGCGAAGAAAATCAGGGATGCGCAGGAGGCCAGAATTGAAGGAGAAGCAGAGATCTCAGAGGGTTGTAGGGCTGGAGGAGGTTACAGAGATAGGTAGGGGTGAGTCCATGGAGTGACTTGAAAACAAGGCTGAGAATTTTTAAATCGAGGCATTGCAGGACCGGGAGTCAATGTAGGTCAGTGAGCATAGGGGTGATTGGTGAACGGGACCTAGTGCAAGAGTCAGAGGACTGACAAGTGCAGGATTGGCGTAAGGCTCCAGAAGGTTGCAGAGATAGGGCAAGGCAAGGCCAAGGGATTGGATGAGGACAAAGATTTTAAATTCAGTGTTTTGGGGTTCAGGGAGCCAATGCAGATTCATGAGATAGGTGAGTGGGACTTAGTGGATGACAGGAAACAGGCAGCTGAATTTTGAACAAGTTGGTTTTTATAGAGTGGGTGGGGGGGGGGAGGTGAAGCATGGGAGGTTGAGAAGAAAGACTTTGGAGAAATGGCATCTGGAGGTGACAACAGTGCAGATATCAGCAGTTGTGGGGGTGAGGCAGGAGGCAGATGCAGGTGATGTTGAGGTGGAAGTAAGCAGTTTTAGTGATGGATAAGATATAGAAGTTGAAGTTCAACTCTGAGTTGAACAGGAGGTCAAGGTTTCATACAGTCTTATTCATTCTAAGCAAGTGGCCAGAGAGGATAATAGTGTGATGGAAATGGTGTTTATGGTGGTGGCTGAAAGCAATGGGGGAAATTTTAACCTGGAGGAGCGCGTGGGTTTGAGTGCAGGTGGGGAGTGAAAAATCGGGAAAATGTGAGCGCATCGGGAAGCTGGCTCCAACCCGCTGACTTCCACATTTAGCTCGAGTGCATTAGGCTTCTTGTGTGCAACCTTCTCAAGAGAGGCTGGTTGCCTATTAACATATGTTAATCGCTCAATTAGAGCGATATTTCAACTCACTTTCAAAATTAACGGCTCATCCATGGGTTTCCCAGGCTTGCTGAAACTCGCCAGTGAAAACAAGGCGAGAAGACAATGGCAATTGAGGGGGCTGATTCAAACCCATGGAAATACTGCACTAAATACTCAGTACTCACAGCTGCTTTCTTACCTACCAGTGGGAAAGGGTTTGTTCACAGTTCTTTTGCTGAGAGTTTACTTTCTACACTTTGAAGGTTTTCTGAATCACATCAGGGTGGGTGGCACCTTGGCTGCCTTAGATTGGACCTCGGACGAGGACCAAAAAGCAGCAGCAGCAGCCACCTGCTCTTGCGAGACCTGTAGCTGGACAGCAGAGAGGAGAATAGCAGAGGAATACAGCTCTCGGGAGGCACTACCCGCGACACAGGGTCTACAGGCAGAGGCTGAGTTTCCTTGACATGTTCGAACAGCAGTGTTTCAAGAGGCTCAGCTTGTCGCGTCAGGTGATGTCAGACATCTGCAGCCTGCTAGAAGACGAGCTGCTGCCTGCTGGACCTGGTGGCCACGCGTTACCAGTGGCTGTCAAAGTCACCACCGCCCTCAACATTTTTACCTACAGATCCTTCCAGGGCTCTGCCGGAGACATATCCAGGATCTCGCAGTCGGTGGCCCACAAATGCATAAAGACAGGTGACCGATGGCTTGTTTGCCAGGGCCAGCAATTATGTGAACTTCGCCTGCGATGATGCCAGTCAGAATGAGCGGGAGCTCGGATTTGCAACTCAGGCTGGCTCCCTACAGGTGCAGGGTGTCATTGACTGCACAAACATGGCAATCCAGGAGTGTTCTTCAACCGCAAGAGCTTCCACTCCATCAACGAGCAGCTGGTGTGCAACCACAAAAAGATATTTCTGCAGGTGTGCACAAGATTTCGGGGAGCTGCCATGATGTTTTCGTCCTATGGCAGTCCAACCTCCCTGACGTCTTCGGACCTGGAAGCACACTTAAGGGGTGGATGCTAGGGATACCCACTTCAAACTTGGCTGATGACACCCGTCAGAAACTCACCCAATGAAGCCCAACAGCGCAACAATGAATGCCATATGTCCACTAGATGTGTGATCGAACAAGCCATCGGCATGCTGAAGATGCGTTTCAGGAGCCCAGACAGATCTGGAGGTGCCCTTCAGTACTCACCAGCCAGGTTGTCCAGAATGGTCACCGTGTGCTGCGCTCTGCACAACATTGCGCAGCAGCGAGGCTTGGACCTGCAGGAGGAACAAGGCACAGAGCGCAGATCCTCTTCAAACGATTCCGAAGAGGAGGAAGACGAGGAGGAGGAAGGTGATGAGGGCAATGTAGCACCAGCTGCAAACATTGATGCCAGGGATGCCCTTATTAATGCAAGGTTCACTTAGGTTGCACAAGTGGGCCAATGTCAGAAGCACATGTAATTCATGTCTTCCCATTCATCTTCAAACAAGTTAAAAGGCAACTTGCCACCCAGCAACCAAGAATGGGCAAGATGGAAACTGGTGCAAAAGAATAACATTCATGTGATTGAAATAAAGAACAGAAACTTCACATCATAACATTTTCTCATACACCCATGTGCATACCCTTGTGCAACTACAAAACTTTACTCTTCCTTTTCCTTCTGCTCCTACTTGGTGCAACCCCTGCAGAGGTAGAGGCAGGCTGCTCAGATCCCTGCTTTGACTGCTGAGATGCTCTTGGCTGATGTCCTCTGGCTTTTGGAGCCCGTGAGGACCCCTCCAAAGACTGCTGCACCTGTGCAGGGGCAGACTTGGCCATTGGGACATGAGGCAGCATGTCGGGTACTGACTCGGGGGGGGGGGGGGGGGCAAACCTATGAGTGACTGTAATGGCATGTGTTCACCCAATGGATGCAGTGCATTTGGTGAGGGTGACTATCAGGAAGAGGCATGAAATTGCATAAGGATGAGGGTGAGTGGAAATGATGGACGGTTAGATGGGGCTGTGAAGAAGTGCATAGAACGAGAAGGATGGGTGCATGAGCAAGGTAAGTGGGTGTGAGGATGTGGTGGAGTAGGCTTGACAAGGCAGAGTGAGAGGTGGGGTGATATGCACAGCGGATGTAAGTGAATGTGCAACTGTACTCACCTTTCCTGACCTGGTTAGGTCATTAAAGCACTTCCTGCACTGAATCCAGGAGCGTGGCACTATGATCGTGTTGCTGACCTCCTTGGCCACCTCTAGCCACAGGAAGTGATTGTGGCAAATTGCTTAGATGCTTTCAAAAGGAAACTAAACAAGTACATGAGAGAAAAGGGAATAGAAATAGCCTTCGAAAGAGCCAGAGCAGACTCGATGGGCCGAATGGCCTCCTTCTGCTCCTACTTGGTGCAACCCCTCTGGCTTCAGCAGAGGTAGAGGCCAAGATGAGGAGGAATTTCTTCACTCAGAGGGTTGTGAATCTTTGGAATTCTCTGCCCCAGAGGGCTGTGAATGCTGAGTCTTTGAGTATATTCAAGGCTGAGATAGATAGATTTTTGGACTCTAGGGGAATCAAGGGATATGGAGATCGGGCGAGGAAGTGGAGTTGAGGTCGATGATCAGCCATGATCTTATTGAATGGCGGAACAGGCTCGAGGGGCCGTATGGCCTGCTCCTGCTCCTATTTCTTATGTTCTGTGCTGTACTATTCTATGATTCTATGATATGCTGAAAGGTTGCGATGAGATGGTTAGAAAGGGAGGAGACTTGTGTGGAGTATAAACACAGCACAGACTAGTTGGGTCGAATGGCCTGTTTCTATGCTGTATATTCTATGTACAGGAAACGCTTGTTTAAACGGCACCTAAATATCCGGAATTCTCTATTAATCGGCAAAATTCAGGAGTAGGTTCAGGTAAGTTTTACTGTATATTAGTGGCCGTGTAACCGGGGTTCCTGCACCTGTGGTCGTGTAACAGGGATTCCTGGATCTGTGGCCGTGTAACCGGGGTTCCTGCACCTGTGGCCGTGTCACCAGGACTCCTGCACAAGTGACCGTATAACCGGCGCTCCTGCACCTGTGGCTGTGTAACAGGGCTCTCGTACCTTGGTAGGTATACATCTCCGTTATCCGGAATTTTTAATAAACCGGCACCATCCCGGTCCCATACGTGCCGGATACCAAAGAGTTTCCTGTAATTCTATGATCAGACAGGCAGTCTGACTGCACGAAGATGGCCATAGGGTCGAATGAAATGGTAGAGGGGTGTCTGTGTGATGAAGGTGCTCTCACCATTTTGTATCAGATCTACGCCGATATGAACCAACATAAATCCAGTTCAAGTACAAGGTGCACATATATATTTGGAGTAATTGTTGTGCTTCCTGGCTATCAACAGCATACGTATGGAAGCTGACCCTGTGCCTGTGGATGGTATCACTTAGGGGCAGCATGTAGATAAGGAAAAGCAGGAGAGCCAAGGATAGATCCTAGGGGGACACTGGCAGTGATGGTGCAGAGGCAGAAAGAGAAGCCATTGCTGAAGATGCACTGGCTGCATTCAGACCAGTAGGAGTAGAATCTCCTAGACAGAAATATAATATTTCTAAAACTAGCACAAATACTACTTTTGTATTTAGACAGTTCTGGTCCTCGTCTTTGAAAATAAAGAAAACAAATTCCTTGAAGATTTCCTGATAGCTGTAATCTCTCAGTTTTCTAAATATCCCCATAGTGTGATATTGCCCTCTGCTGGGTAATCGTCAAAGAATGTGTTTTTTTATTTTTACTACTATCAGAATGCATTGAATTCTATCCAATGCTGTTTCTCTAGTTTCAATTTAAAAAAATCATTCTTTGGATATGGATGTTGCTGGCAAAGCCGCCATTTATTGCCCATCCTTCATTGCCCTGTGAATGTGCTGGTGGGCCGCCTTCTTGAACTGTTGCAGTCTGTGTGATGAAGGTGCTCTCACCATTTTGTATCAGATCTACGCCTATATGAACCAACATAAATCCAGTTCAAGTACAAGGTGCACATATATATTTGGAGTCATTGTTGTGCTTCCTTCAGACTCCTCAAGAAAGAGGGCCAACAGTGTTGTGTTAGCTTTAGTATGACAACTGGAGCTGACACAATGGAGTTAGGTCACAGATCAGCCATGATCTCATTGAATGGCAGAACAGGCTCGAGGGGCTAAATGGCCTACTCCTGTTCCTATGTTCCTATGGAAATTATCTCTGGCTAACCTAGTTGCCAGTATGAGTTATTCCTCTCTCAGGCAGGTAAACTTATATGTGGGGTTTTCAGTGATTTTTATTAGGTGATGTGTTTTGGACAATTTGATGTTTTGTCTGTTTTTTATTGTCAGTGAGACTTTAGATCTGAATTTTATTGGTACTTTGATTTGATAAAATAATGAATCACCAATTTCCCACCTTCCCCTCAAAAGCTGGTGCAGCTGCCTCCTCCTCGATCAATGAGTTTGGGCACTGATCCTTTGCATGATGTGCAACGGAAATCACTCCCTTTACAGTTTAGAGACCAAAGCAGGACTGCAGACTGAAGGGGTTAAAAGTTAGATTAGCGGCTTAACTGACTAGCTGGCTGATGTAATAAAGGAGAAGTCTGGCAGAACAAAGACAGTTGGAAAAAGCACATTACACGATGATTGGGGGAGTAAAAGAATCAAGGAGGCCATACATTGAACAATGGGCTGCCAAGATGTGATTTGCGAAGATGAGGTTGAGCGTACATAAATTGGATAGAACAATGGCAGATGTGGAAACAGGGCAAATGAGATAAACAAGATGTGTTTTGTGGAGATGTGATTAAGTGTACGTGACTTGGACAATTAATTGGCCAAGTTCCGAAGATGTGAAGGAAACAAGATGTAAGATTGTATATAAGCCAACTGCTCAAATGTAAAAATGAGACTCCCGTCTCAGCTCAGACTGAGAGGGCCTCTCCCTGCACGTGCTTGAATAAAGATCGCTTGGAACCAGTACACGCTCGTCTCCGTCTGCTTTGGGGCAGAGAGAAATCCCACAACAACTTGGCGTAGTCGGCAGGATTCCCAGGACGCAGTCGAACGACTAACCATAATGGGACCGCAAGTCAGTGGAGTACCTTATATTACCACCCATAGTTAGGTGCAGAACCCCAGAAGGCTGGACGTGAGACTGTAGGGAATCAGAACAGGAGACTAGCGGGTACTGGAGTGATCTCTGCACAGTAGAACTGCGAGCCGCCGTAGGTAACCAGAACCGCGTTGTAGCAGGAAGGTCCAAGTTACCGTTTGCGCAGGCCAGAGGTATTAAAAAAAATGGCCACAGGAGGGGAAGATTGGGGACTGGAAGGGTCCATAACCAAATTTATAGCAGGAAAAAATAAGAAACTAATCGAGAAAATGAAAAAGAAAGGCTGGAGTCCGAACGACAGTCCGGACAGGCAAAGGGAATGGTGGGGCGCCCAGTGTAAGGGCAAGGAAGAGAAGGGAATACTTATAATTATTAGTAGCTACTTAGGACTCAGTAAACATGTACAAAGTTATATAGAAAAGGAAAAGGTTAAGGTCAGTGCGGTGCAGGCACCGGGACCAAGGTTTAGAGCGACAGACAATAATGACGACATTGACTGGGGAGGATTAGAGAAGGAAGCCACAGATTACGACAGACAGGACGATGATGGGGGTTGGGAGCCCCCACCTAAATATGACGCAGAGGGACCATCGGTCCCGCCACTGCCCGAAACCGGGACGAAGGGCGTAATGGCCATGGCCCCTATTATGACGGAGATTAGACAAGTGGGAAATGGGCAGGCTCAGACTACAGTACGGTATGTCCCGTTCACCCCAGCCAAGAAACAAATGATGGCGAGGGACCTCCCAACCCCTAAAACAAACCATGCAAACACCGACTTTTGGAATAAGTTAGAGGAGATGATAGATGTACACTCACTTCACCCGGAAGATATACACGTCCTCGTAAAGTCCAAGATACCCCGGCAAACCTGGCTAGGGATGCCCAACTTAATCCTTAGTGGAAATTGGAAGGATGCACGGGGATTGAATCAGCTAGGAAGATACAACCGTTTTAAGCGATTGGTAAAGGGAGGACTAGGGGAAGCCTGATCTAACTGGTCAGCGGTGGTGGGACTAACCCAGAATAAAGGCGAAAGGGCCCATGAGTACGCGGAGCAAAAATACACCACGTATTGCAACTTCTTGGGGACAGATAACCCAGGCAGAGACGATCCAGTGTTTCTAAAAATGTTGAAGGAAGGACTTAGTGCAGAACACCAGAAGATCCTTGAATTAGGAATACCGGTGGGAACTGACTTTGAGAACATAAGAACATAAGAAATAGGAGCAGGAGTAGGCCAATCGGCCCCTCGAGCCTGCTCCGCCATTCAATAAGATCATGGCTGATCTGATCCTAACCGCCAATCTACTATCACAGAACCATCTCCTGAACCTAACAGAATTGGACACACGAAATAGGAGCAGGATCAGGCTACACGGCCCCTGGGCCCGCTACGCTACCCACAGGGCCATGACCGATCCGAACCTAGACTCATGTCCAAATTCCTGCCCGCTCCCCGTAACCCTTAATTCCCTTTACTTCTAGGAAACTGTCTATTTCTGTTTTAAATTTATGTAATGATGTAGCTTCTACAGCTTTTTGGGGCAGCATATTCCATGGGCCTACCACCCTCTGAGTGAAGTAGTTCCTCCTCATCTCAGTTTTGAAAGAGCAGCCCCTTATTCTAAGACTATGCCCCCTAGTTCTAGTTTCACCCATCATCAGGAACATCCTCCCCGCATCCACCCGATCCAACCCCTTCACTATCTTCTATGTTTCAATAAGATCGCCTCTCATTCTTCTGAACTCCAATGAGTAGAGTCCCAATCTATCCAACCTCTCCTCATATGTCCATCCCCTCATCCCCGGGATTAACCGAGTGAACCTTCTTTGTACTGACTCGAGAGCAAGTATGTCTTTTCTTAAGTATGGACACCAAAACTGTATGCAGTATTCCAGGTGCGGTCTCACCAATACCTTGTACAACTGAAGCAATACCTCCCTATTTTTATATTCTATCCCCCTAGCAATGAAAGCCAACATTCCATTTGCCTTCTTAATCACTTGCTGCACCTGCATACTAACCTTTTGAGTTTCGTGCACCAGGATCCCCAGATCCCTTTGCACTTCAGTACTCTCCAGTTTCTTGCCATTAAGATAATAAATTGCTCTAGGATTTTTCCTGCCAAAGTGCATCACCTCACACTTTCCAGTGTTGTATTCCATCTGCCAAATCTCTGCCCACTTACTTAGCCTGTCTATGTCCCCTTGCAGATTTTTTATGTCCTCCTCACTCACTACTTTCCCTCCCATTTTAGTATCATCTGCAAACTTTGATATGTTACACTCGGTCCCCTCCTCCAAATCGTTAATATAGATTGTAAAGAGTTGGGGACCCAGCACTGACCCCTGCGGAACACCACTAGTTACTGATTGCCAGTCTGAGAATGAACCATTTATCCCAACTCTCTGCCTTCTGTTAGATAGCCAATCCTCTATCCATGCCAGAATATTACCCCCAATCCCGTGATTTTTTATCTTAAGCAATAATCTTTTGTGTGGCACCTTGTCAAATGCCTTTTGGAAGTCTAAATACACCACATCCACTGGTTCCCCTTTATCTACCCTGTATGTTACTTCCTCAAAGAACTCCAGCAAATTTGTCAAACATGACTTCCCCTTCACAAAACCATGCTGACTTTGTCCTATTAAATTATGATTATCCAAATGTCCCGTTACTGTCTCCTTAATAATGGACTCCAAAATTTTACCTACCACAGATGTTAGGCTAACCAGTCTATAGTTTCCAGCCTGCTGTCTACTGCCCTTTTTAAATAAGGGTGTTACATTAGCAGTTTTCCAGTCTGCCGGGATCTTTGCTGAGTCCAGGGAGTTTTGGAAAATTATTACCAATGCATCCACAATCCCTACCGCCACTTCCCTCAAGACCCTAGGATGTAAGCCATCAGGTCCAGGTGATTTATCCGCCTTGAGTCCCATTATTTTACCGAGTACCACTTCCTTAGTGATTTTGATCGTGTTTAACTCCTCCCCCCCTATAGCCCCCTGTTTGTCCACTGTTGGGATATTCTTAGTGTCCTCTACTGTAAAGACTGATACAAAATATCCATTCAGTGTATTTGCCATCTCCATATTTCCCACCATTAATTTCCCGGTCTCATCCTCTAAGGGACCAACATTTACTTTAGCCACCCTTTTTCTTTTTATATAACTATAAAAACTCTTACTATCTGTTTTTATATTTTTTGCTAATTTACTTTCATAATCTATCTTCCCTTTCTTAATCAATGTTTTTGTTATTTTTTGCTGTCTTTTAAAGTTTTCCCAATCCTCTATCCTCCCACTAGATTTGGCTACCTTATAAGCCCTTGTTTTTAGTTGAATACTATCCTTAATTTCTTTACTTAGCCACGGATGACTGTCTTTTCTTTTACACCCTTTTCTTCTCAGTGGAATATATATTTTTTGGAAGTTGTAAAATAACTCCTTAAATGTACACCACTGATCATGTATTGTCTTACCCTTTAATCTATTTTCCCAATCCACTCTACTCAATTCCGCTCGCATACCTTCATAGTCTCCTTTATTCAAGCTTAGCACGCTTGTTTGAGATCCAACCTTCTCACCCTCTAATTGAATATGGAATTCAACCATGTTATGGTCACTCATTCCAAGGGGATCCTTTACTAGGACATTTTTAATTAATCCTGTCTCGTTACACAGGACCAGATCTAAGGTTGCTTGCCCCCTGGTTGGTTCAGTTACATACTGCTCAAGAAACCCATCCCTAATACACTCAATGAACTCATCCTCAAGGCAGCCCTGCCCAATTTGATTTGTCCAATTAATATGATAGTTAAAATCCCCCATAATTATAGATGTTCCCTTATTACAAGCCTCAACTATTTCCTGATTGATACTCCGTCCAACAGAGTTGCTACTGTTCGGAGGCCTATAGACTACGCCCACTAGTGTTTTTTTCCCCTTATTATTCCTTATCTCCACCCAAACTGTTTCATTATCCTGATCTTTTGATCCAATATCATTTCTCTGTATTACAGTAATTCCTTCCTTTATTAACATAGCTACCCCACCTCCCCTTCCTTCCTGCCTGTCCTTCCTGATCGTTAAATAACCTGGTATGTTTAATTCCCAGGCATTGTCACCCTGCAGCCATGTTTCTGTAATGGCCACAAGATCATACCCATATGTAGTTATTTGTGCCATTAACTCGTCTATTTTGTTACGAATGCTACGTGCATTCAGATAGAGAACTTTTAAATATGTTTTGTGACACTTAGTTCCCGCTTTTGCCCTTTTTATTACTTTACCTTTTACTCCATACCTTCTGCCCCTTCCTGACACACTCTGGTTTTTAATTTCCCCACTGCTACCTAAGTCTATGACCTTCTCTTTTGTCAATTTTATTATTTGCTCTCCAGGAACCTCCCCCCCACTAGTTAGTTTAAAGCCCTCTCTACAGCCCTAGTTATATGATCCGCCAGGACTCTAGTCCCAGCACTGGCCAAGTGAAGCCCGTCCCAACGGAACAGCTCCCTCCTGTCCCAGTACTGGTGCCAGTGTCCCAGGAAGCAAAACCCATTTCTCCCACACCAGTCTTTGAGCCATTCATTTAACTCTCTAATTTTATTTGTCCTAGCCAAATTCACTCATGGCTCAGGTAATAATCCAGAGATTATTACCCTTGAGGTTCTGTTTTTTAATTTGACCCCTAGCTGCTCATACTCCTTTAACAGAACCGGCTTCCTTGTCCTATCTACGTAATTTGTACCAACATGGACCACAACAACTGGATCCACCCCCTCCCACTGCAAATTTCTTTCCAGCCCAGAGGAGATGTCCTTAACCCTGGCACCGGGCAGGCAACACAGCCTACGGGACTCTCGCTCTCGGCTGCAGAGAACTCTATTTATCCCCCTAATAATACTATCCCCTACCACTACAACATTTCTATTTACTCCCCCCTCTTGAATGGCCCCCCGTTCCACGGTGCTGTGGCCAGGTTGCTCATCCTCCCTGCAGTCCCTGCTCCCATCCCCACAGGGAGTAAGAACCTCGAACCTGACAAGAGCAAGGGCTGCGGCTCCTCCAACACTACCTCCTGGATCCCCGTACCTGCCTCACTCGTAGTCACACCGTCCTGTCCCTGACCATGGGCTACATCTGAATTAATTAACTTCATAGGTGTGACCACCTCCTGAAACACAAAGTCCAGGTACTTCTCCCCCACCCTGATGTGTCGCAGTGTCTGAAGCTCAGACTCCAGCTCATCAATACGGAGCTGGAGTTCCTGTAGCAGCAGACACTTGTCACAGATGTAATGTAGAATTCGCAATTATCGCGATTTCATTTTAATAAGGAGAAAACACAAAGTTTCGTTCAAAACAGCTTTTATTTCAGCGGAATGCTGTCAGGTTTAAATTGGACACAAGCAGCCTGTAAAATGGCCGCCGCACCGCGTGACAGAACATTCTAGACTTTTCAGCAGGCAGACAAGATGGCGTTCCAATAAACATTCTTGCAAGATCGATAACGATTCAGCACAGTGAAGACAATACACAGGACATTATGGGTTTACAGTATAAACATCGATACTGGAATCGGTCTCCCAGGTACAAAGGAAAGCCATCAAGGGCCCATCCAAAGGACATTAATATGTAAACTCCCAACGGCTCTACGATGAGAGAGCCGTTAGCAGGTAGTTATACAGGACACTTGGAAGCCCCAAACCCCTCCAGGGGGAACACCGACCGATTTAACAATGGGAGAAATATTAACAGGTACTCAAACATTCAGGAGTAGCCCCGAAACCCATTAAGGACAGAGATCACCCATACAGGACATTTTGGGCGCCAAACCTTAAACAAAAGAATGGACATTGTAGTTGGGCGGGAAACGGAAGAACTGTGCACTATAATTGCAGGCCCCAAACCGTCCATTCTCTTGCTCTTGCTCTTGCTCTTGCCTCGTGTTCTTGACTCTTGCCGCTTGTTGCTGTTATCATCGTGGCTGCTCCTGTGTAAAAGACTGTTGCAAAGACCTATGTTGGTAGCTGGCAGCGGAACCGAAGGCCCGGGATGAGATGAGATGAGATGAGATGAGAGGAGAAGAGAAGAAGACCTTATCCATCGCCACGGTCAGTAAATCCCGACCGCGCCTGTAGGTCGATCAGCCAAGTCTTCTCGACAGGAAGTTTTCTTCTTTAACAAGACATATTGCATCAATGATAACTGGACTGTGCAAACACATCGTATCAGTGATATTGACAACGGTGCTCCACGATTATACTTTGAAGCCAACCAACAGAGGTCTTCACTACAGCGGACGGTCCAGCCGACTGACCGAGCAGCAGAAGCAGTAAACAAGTGGGACCAGGAGATCTCCTGACCGACACGTGGGTGCTGCGGTGAAAAACATCCGATCAGCTATTCGGGATTTCTCCGAGTTATTACGAGTGGTGAGCATGAGTCTCGAGATCCTACGAAGCTAGTTTTAGGATAGATATTGATAGGGGAGGGTTTAAAGATTAAGGATATTTGTAATGTGTGCCCTATTTACGTTGTGCTGGTCGTTCCTCGTTTCCCTAAGAGTGATTATAACCGTTTGTAAGATTGTACTGTCATTAATCTGTGCGTATGACATGTATTTCATAATTTTAAGTATCATGCAATAAAGATTTTCCATTTCGTACCATTCAAACCAAGTCTACATGAGTTTTATCTCCATTACTGCTCTCGCATCTAAGTCCAGTGTCTAGAACCGTAAGGGAGAGTGATTCGAACCACTCACAGGGGTGTCTAGTGTTCCCAGACTGGCTGGAGACCAGGCCTAGACCCGCACTGACATACAGGCTGCACAGAGCCGCGTGAATCTCACAGGCTACGAGACACGCAGGGTCAGGAGAGAATCCCTTACAGAAAATGGCGACCGCGGCAGGACACTGGCAGCGAGAGGGTAGTGTGTTAGATTTTGGAATGACTGTACGAAATGTGATGCAGGAAAAGATAGCGGATTACGTATTTGGAAAGGTTAATCTAACGAAAAAGTGGATAAGCGAATTGTTAGCGGATAAGAGCCCACTAGAGGCAGCTGAAAGGTGGACGGATAGTAAGGAGCATAAAAAGGCAGTTGAGAAAGCAGTCTGGCTTATGTGCTACAAAAGGCAGGTTCAGATTTCAAACCAGACCAATACAGCGCTAACCGCTCGAATCAAGCATCTAGAGGAGGAAATGGAGGAGAAGGTTTCTGGAGGGGAGGCGCTCATTAAGAGTTTAAATGAGTTACGCCAGGAAAGCCAGGAAGTCTCCAGTTACCTTAAAACAAGGGTAGAGTATCTCGAGTGCCAGATCACTGAAGCAAAATTAAACGAGAGTAGGATGAAGGAAAGATGTAACCGTCAAGCTGCCCAGATAAGAACTCAAGAAGAGAGCTTAATGGGGGTTAGGTCGGCGTATAAGTTGGCCCTTGAGGATAAGTTTCAGGGAGCCGACCATAGCGCCTGCGAAAAAGAGATAGAGAGCCTCAAAAGGGCCGTGAATAATGCGAACGGCATGGTGTGCCTTATTAATCCGTCGGCACGCCAGCCGCTAGTAAATGAGAGATTTAGAAATTCCCCACCAAGTAAAGCAGAAGAAGTAGTAGCCAGTGCGCCCTCCGCGCCACCCAGCTATTCAGAAACCTGGGTTAGGGAGGAAGCAACGGAAGAAGCAAAAGAGCCCGTTGAAAAGGAGGTAGAAAAGGGATCGTTGTATCCAGTAACGGGTATTAAAAGGGGCCCAAGCAGAAACGGTGGGGAAGAACCGGGGGATCTCCTCGGACAGCTGGTGTTGCCTCACAGTTCACATCAGCTGAGGGCCATGATAAACCACGTAAGGAAGCTGACCGAGATAGACGACCCTTCCGTACATTTCAGGGAAGTTGAGCAAGCCGCAGCCATCAACGGCTGCGATGATGGGGAGACAGCAAAAATGCTGCTGTTCTCATTAGATAGCTCGGTCCTTCAGTGTCTCTCAGGCGATAGCAAGAGGGGTAATAAAAGTTATGAGGAATTGAAAAATGAGGTCCTAGAAGTAGTGGGAGCGAACGACGGAGGTCCGTTTGCTAGAGTGGGACAGACAGTGCAGATGGAGGGAGAACCCCCGAAGGTTTTTGCCGACAGGCTGTGGCCAGTATATGAGCGCAGCTGTCTAGGTGCGCCCGAGCGCGAAGATGTGGAAGGCGCCGCTTTAATTCATTGGCTTAGGTGCATAATAGCCAACAGTTTACCAGCCGTTAGAGAGCAGGCAAAAGCCTGGTTCGATCCCAATGACCTCAACCTTACGGAAGAGTCGGTCTTGAATCGACTCACGTTAGGTTACCGTAACATAAGGGGTATGACGACACGTCCCTTTAAGGGAAGAGTACATGAGGTACGACCCGCAGCCCCGACTCAAAGAGAGTGGCATCAGGAGGGTAATCGCGCCCCACAGGCAAGTAATGCCTGTTACGGGTGTGGGAAGACAGGGCACTGGCGCAAGCACTGCAGGAACCCTTGGAAGGATTCCAAGGATAAAAATCCCGCGGTCCGAACCCAGGCGCCTGTCCCGGCTAAGGAAGCAAAGGCACCCACCTCTCCCGAAGACCTCGAAGCAGTGTTAGGAGTCATGCGCAAGATGGTTTTGAATGCGCGTGGACAGGTGGCGGTCGCAACCGGCCCCGTAGGTGCCGCAGGACCGTCTAATAGTGCCCCATGACTAGAACCAGCACAGCCCGTCTACCTGTGTCCGCTCAGCTATGATGCGTGGAGGCGACCTGTGGTGGAGATGGAGGTAGAGAAACAAAAGGGCAGTTATTTGTTGGACACGGGAGCTTCTTGCACCATAATCCATACAGATGACCCTTTTGACTCGCCGCTATCTACCAAGGTCCCATTCACGCTAGCAGGGTTCACAGGGAAAGAACAGGCTGGCACGTTTTCCCTCCCGCTATCCATTAGTTTAGGGACACTTCGCCTTAAGTGGAAGTGTATACTGATGGCATGGCAAAAGGGGGGTGGAAGAGGTATTCTCGGGTCCGATCTGCTAGCGGGACACGGGATCCTCGTGGACCTCAGAAATCACTGTCTCTGGGGGGCTAAAGGTGAAAAAGGCGAGGTAATGGTAATTCAAGGGGAGGAAGAAACAGGGGTCCTGTGTACCGTACAGCCATCCGGAGGCTACGACCTCAGGCTTATGGTCGCAGATGTCCCAACGGACATGCAAACGTACGTGACAGATAATATGCACGCGTTTGCAACCCACAAGCACGATTGTGGGAGGGTGGTCGGGTTTGAGGTCAGCGTAGATGGGGACCCCATGACCCGACCCCAAAAGCAGTATAACTTCCCCAAAGAAGCAGAACCCGATATGGAGGCAGCAATGTCTTCCTTGGTGCAGCAGGGCGTGTTGAGACCGATAGCCACACACGTGAACTCCCCATTATGGCCGGTTAGGAAGCCGGATAATTCGTGGAGAGCCACGGTGGACTACAGAGTCCTTAACAGTAACATCCCCGCCTGCGCGCCCACAGTAGCAGCAGTTGCTGACCTAATAGGGAGCATCCCAGCGTCCGCGACCACGTTCACGGTGCTGGATATCTCGAACGGTTTTTGGTCCATCCCGCTGCGGCGAGAGGACCAGTACAAGTTTGCCTTTACGTTTAAAGGGCAACAGTACACGTGGAACTGCTTGCCACAGGGTTTCCACAATAGCCCCAGTATTTTTCACCAGTGTATGGCAGGAAGTTTAAAGGAGTTTAGTCAGCCCAATCAGATAGTACAGTATGTGGATGATTTGCTCCTATTTACGGACTCAAGGGAGGAGCACGGACCACTACTGGACGAGTTATTGGAGCTGTTAGCGAGAAAGGGTTTTAAAGTAAACCCAAAGAAAGCACGTATCGGTCAGCAGGAAGTAAAATTCCTGGGACTGACCCTACGCGCTGGGGAAAGAGCCATAGACAAAGCAAGGAGGGAGTCGGTGCAAGAATTACCGATTCCCAACAACGTAAGGGGTGTGAGGTCCTTCTTGGGACTGACCGGTTACTGCAGGGATTTTATCGAGGATTATGCGGCCACAGCGGCGCCGCTCCTCCGACTCCTCCATAAGGGAGTAGAGTGGCTTTGGGACGAGGGCTGCCAAGCAGCCTTCGAGAAGTTAAAAAGGGATCTGCAGACCGCGCCAGCCTTAGGGGCCATAGATGGGGGGAAGGAGTTTTTCCTGGAGGTAGCTGCCAGCGGAGACAGCTTAAGCGCCGTGCTGCTCCAAGAGCGTCACGGCAAGCTGAGGCCGGTTGTCTATTCATCCAGGGTATTAACGGATGTGGAGAGAAGTTTTTCCAATTGCGAAAGGCACCTTTTAGCCACGCATTGGGCTGTGAAAAGATCAGCGATCTTCACAGGGCTCTCTCCCATCACTCTCCTCACACATCACACACCAACTAAGATGCTTCTGGATGGGAGGATTAAAGACGGGACCGTAAGCAGCGCACGCATTGCGCGTTGGACCCTTCTTCTCTCCCAGTTGGACATCAGAGTAAAAGGTCTTTGCGAGCCCAGGCTTGCGGCCAATTTGGTATACCCCGGTACAGCCCACCGGTGTTCGGTGGAGGGGGTGTGGGACGTCAACATAGGTTTACGGGCCGGGATACATCCCACTGGGCGCGAGATTTATGTTGATGGGTCTAGCACAGTATCTGCTGGCGAGCGACTCACAGGGTGTGGAGTTTATGACCCTGCGGCAGACCTTGCCCTGGCGATCAAGCTCCCTAGCACCATGAGCGCGCAGCAGGCTGAGCTGTCTGCCGTGGTGTACGTGGTAACCCACCCAGACATTTTCCCAACCCCATACACGATTTGCTCGGACAGTATGTTCACCTGCAATTCGTGTACGGAATACCTGGCCATTTGGTCCCGCCGTGGATACACCTCCGCGGACGGGCGACCTTTAACGGTAAAGCCCTTGCTGGAGAAGATCTTAGCAGCAGCAGTAGGGGAGGAAGGGGAGATTTTCATCCATAAGGTGAAAGCTCACTCCTCCACAGAGCCCCGTGGGGAGGGCAACCGGCAGGCGGATGCGCTAGCCAGGGAGGGTGCCCGCGACGGTACTTTCTGGAACCCCTATAGAACCGGACCCATAGCAGCGGTCCGAGGTGGGGACGGGAATACCGGGAACACCAGGGTAGCATTGCCCCTAGACCTTAAGACCGTCCAAGCCCAGGATCCCGCCCTAAAAGCAGTCCTAAAAACGATTGCTGAGGGGAGGCAGGTAGAAGGTCCGTACAGTACGGCAACCCTCTCAGTTAAGGAAGGCATGCTGTTCCGCGAGGAGCAGTGGGTTGTGCCGCAGCAGCACAGGAGGGAATTCCTCCAGTTGGCTCACGAGGGACCAGGGGCAGGGCACCCCGGGCCCGAGGTTACCTGGCAACGGGTAGAGCAAGCGGGATGGTGGCCAGGGCTCAGGGAACAAGTCCGCGAGTTCTGTGCAAACTGTCTTGTGTGCGCTGCAAACAACCCAGACCCCCAGAAAAGGAAGGTGCCCATGGGACACGTAAGAAGGGTAGAGGGACCATGGCAGTCGATACAGATCGACTATATAGGACCCCTGCCCACCACCCAGGGAGGTTATAAGTACTGCCTCGTCCTGGTGGATGTGTTTTCCAAGTGGGTGGAAGCCTTCCCTTGTCGAACAGCTACGGCACTGGGTACAGCAAAAATCTTGGTCCGGGAAGTGTTCTCGCGGTGGGGACTCCCCCGTTTCGTGGAGTCAGACCAAGGGAGTCATTTCACCGGCCAGGTGATGCAGAACACCCTCATGCTTTTGGGCATTGAAGGGAAGTGGCACGTAGCACACAATCCCCAGTCATCCGGGATTGTTGAACGTATGAACCGGACCCTGAAGGAGAAATTGAGGAAAGAGACTAGGAACTCGCCCCAAAAATGGGCGGAAGTTCTGCCTTTAGTCCTCATGGGGGTCCGGGCCAGTCAGTCAAAAAGTACGGGGTACTCCCCGCACGAGGTAATGACCGGCAGGCTCATGCGAACCCCCACCCATGTGCTAGCCCCGGTGCTCACTGAGGGTCAGCTTCAAGAGATCAGCAGGGACAAGTTCGCCCAAACTCTCTTGGAGCGCCTGAAGCAAGTTTATGAGCAGGCGGCTGGGAACATGGGAAGGCAGCACCAGGGCAATCGCTTGTTGCTGGAACCCCGCAAAACGCGGGAGTGGGAAGTAGGAGACCAGGTCATGGTCAGAAACTACGCCAGAGTAGGGAGTCTGGAACCACTGTATATGGGACCCTACAACATTGTAGACAAGGCAAGTCCCATGGTTTACGCCGTAAAAGTACCTCGGCGCACTAAGTGGTTCCACATAAACCAATGTAAACTGTACCAGCCGGGTGCGCAAGGGAAAACTACAGGGGTAAATCCCGCCAATGGGAAAACACAGCCCCAGGTAGGACCACAAGGCACACAGGCAGGCGTAGCAGCTTGCATCAGGGGAAGGGACATCCCGGACGATCATGCAGCGTTTTTCTGGAGTTGGGGGTTAGATGACGAGGACCCCAGGGTACCCTGGTCAGATGAGGATAGTGCAGATGAGCATAGTGATGATGACGGGTGGTTTCTGAGGAACGGTCTGGGAGGATTGGGGCCGCTAGGTAGAGATCCATACGGGGTGGACACACAAGCTGCAGGTCCCGACAGCAGGAGGAAGGAGCTAGAGGAGGCCGGGCCAGCCGCTATGTGGTTCCCAGAGGTGTGGCCGCCCGCTTTGAACGTCCAGTCCTCAGGGGAGGCAGAGTTCACGAGTGAAGGGCCGCCTGCTGGGCCGAGCAGGGCGGGGCCCCGAACTGCCAGCCCCGAGGTTAGGGAGGCGGAGTCAGCGGAGGCGGGGCTGGCGCCTGTGATGGAACCCCAGGTCATCCCGTTGAAGGTCTCGGGACCCGGTCCGTCCGTCACGGAGCCCCCGCCCATAGCAATTCCCCGTAGGTCAAGCAGAGTACCCCAGCCCAGGAAGATGTGGTCAGGTCCACAGGCTGCCCCAGGGCGTAAGTTTCAGGTTAAGATAACCCGGGTAGAGACAGGCCACATCGAAGCAGTAACAGGCTGCGGCAGATCAGAGGAAAGGGTCAGCGCAGCAACAGGCTGCGGCAGATCAGAGGGAAGGGTCAGTGCCCTCCCACCGTCGGGAAGAGCTCGCAGCAGCCTTCTCAGGATTTAAAGGGGCCGCCCTGAGAACGGGCGGCATTGTAAAGTATTAGTTTAAGGTTAAGTTTTAAAGTTTATAGTTCAAGGTTAAGTTTTAAGTTTTAATAAGGTTAAGTTTGTAGTGTTTTTAACAGATAACGACAAAATGATGGGAGTTTTAAGGCTAGGTTTAGAGGAAGTCTGTTTAGCAAACGTTGAAGTTTACGTGAGGCGAGGTCAGGGGACCCGCTCACCCTTCACAAAAGCCAGAGACTTTTTGCGAGGCTGGCTACCTCATTCTATCTGATCACAGGAACCAAGGAAGGATGGAACGACTTCTAGTTTTGCTCGTGGCAATCGGATGTGGATTGGCCTATCGGGGCCTCACCAAGGATGTCGTGGTGTTTGGATGTTCCGGGGACACGGCCCCCATCGCGGTGGATGGGACCGGGAGACGGAAGGCAGAAGGGACCAGCACCTATTTCCACAAGGGAAGGTGGCCAGGATGGCTGGGAACGAACTCAACGGAGTATTCCAGCACATCGGGGTTCGCCTACAAAGAGACTTCTTTAATGTGCCCCAAAGTACGGATCATCGCACCCAGGATCAGCGTCACCGTCGGCAAACGGATTTGTTTGACCTGCAGTGGGAATGTCCCATTGAGCCGATGGTGGTGGCTGCGAAAGCTGAGCAAAACTATGAGGAACTCTTCGGTTGAGTGGGAGCGACTGGGTAATAATACCCATCGGACAATTACGGGGACAGATGGACAAGTGAAAGTCTGTTGGGACAAATGGTGGGAACCGGATGAGGGGATTTATGTTTGTATGTGGGGGTCAAAGTACGTTTGCCCCAAAGGCATCTCCATATTCTTTATTAACCAGTGGCAGGATAACGGACAGGGGATGAGGTGGGATGCGAGCACCAGGGGGTGCGGAGCCCCATACTCTCCGATCCCAGTAAATGCCACTGAGCTCATTACGCGCCCACGCAAAGCCCCGCCCACGATTCCGGTGGTTGTAACTGAGGAAGAAGGGTGCCCTAAAACTAGTAAGGGACCCGGGAACGGTTTGGTACTGGTCCCCACAGACCAGATACTATTTCAGGGGGTACATTACGCGGTGGCCTCGGTGATTTTAAATCTCACTGAGGTACGGTTACCAGAGTGGTGCCCCAAAAAGACGGAACAGTTGTACCAGGTCCTGTTGACCAAGATGTTCAGGCAATTCTACGAGTTTGATTTTGCAGAAATTGATAAGACAAGTTTATACACCGCACCGCAGGAAGTTTTGGACCAAGTAGGGAGGCAAAGAAGGGGTTTGGTGAACGATGCGTTCACTGCTTTTAACACAGGGACATCTGTGGTCAACGCTCTAGACAGTGTGGAGCTGCAGACCCAGATTAATGGTTTAAAAACACAGTTAAAGGATATTCTTACAGATGAGAATAAAGTGGTAGGGTCGGGTCTGCACGAGGACCAAGCCATGACACTACACTTAAAGGAAATCATAGCAGAGCTGGAGAAACATGCGCGTACGGTAAATGCCCTGATTAGGGAAGATCGGAATGCATCCGATCAAGCTGCGCAGAACGAGGTGTGCGTGCTTTACGGGGCGTGGTTACTGGGCGAGGGCCGCAGTAATTTGGAGGATTTAAAACAAGGTTTGGTCCCGTCCTGGATAAGTAACAAACACCTGCGGGCGCTCCACCCTTTTCAGAACGCATTAAGTCCGTGCCAGCTCAGGCTAGCTTCAGAAGCTTACCCAGTCCCCGTGGACTGCGGACGTTCAAACCATACTATTATGGGAATAGTATTACGCGTGCCGGTTTTGGGCAACACAGCAAAGCCCGCCCCGGTATATCGGGTAGAGAACATTGGTGTCATTCAGGGGGGAGCACACATTCGTTATGCAGCGGTTCCACCTTACGTCATCCGCTGGGAGCAAACGATGACAGGTACAGATCTCTCTGGTTGTCGTGGCAGGGGAGCACACATAATACTGTGCCCCCAGCACTTGAATGCCTTTTTAACACCACAGTGCGGGTTCAGAACGGCTGGCGCCAAGTCCATGAATTGCACCATGGAGGCAATGGCACAAGATCATGTGCCTCCGCAGGTAGCATACATCGGGGGTGGAACATATTGTGTTACCACTGCAGCGCAACACTACCAGCATGGAAACCGTAGCCGGTGTCCGGTGAGTAACAGCAGTTTCTGTTTTAAACCCAGGGCTGAAGTTCAAGTAGCACAACAACGAATCATCCCAATCCCTGAACCATCCACTGTTCATCTCACAGTAAAAGAGAATTTCACCGACTTGCAGCGATTTGTCGCACATTTTGGGTACCTCATTCCCCCTCTCCCCGAGCATTTAACCAAACTTCTGAAAGCCGTCGCGGTGTCACAAAAGCATTTCTATACATTAGAACAGAAAACCGTCGAGATAGGTACAGACATTTTGGACATAGTGGTTCCACCGTGGTGGAATCTGTTCACGAATATTGAAGTGCCCTCATGGGTCAGAATAGCCTCCCACATTTTAGTCGTCTGTCAAGTGTTTATTGTAGTATACCTTTTGTTCATACATTGTAAAAGAGACAAGCGCCTCACCAAGCATGAGAACACGGGAGAGTGGCGAGAACGTTACGTGCGCGTGCACGATGAGAGCGCAGTGTAATGGGAAAATGGCGTCACTCCCGCTCGCCACGTGCGCCGCGGAAGTTTGTACTCATTGTAAATACGTTGGAAACTCGACATGTTTAAGAGTCGGGATTTGTTTATTTTGGTGATGGTGTTGATTGTTTGGTTTTTGGGTTTTGTTTTTCCTTCCCTTGAATAAAAGACAAATATACAGGTGATGCGTGAGGTATCGGCCTGGTTACGCCGGGAAGGAAAACAAGTGGTGTAAGTTTAAGGGCAAATGATGCCTACGGTGATATAAAATGTGATTTTTCTTGGGAAATGAGGACGACACAGAGACCCTAGTGAAGTTAAAATTTATGGGATTAATTTACTGGATTCGGAGTGAAATCGAGATAAGATTGCTCACCACTGAGATTTTTGATACGATAAGCGGAGTTATTCGCATCAACAGGAGGGACTGTAGAATTCGCAATTATCGCGATTTCATTTTAATAAGGAGAAAACACAAAGTTTCGTTCAAAACAGCTTTTATTTCAGCGGAATGCTGTCAGGTTTAAATTGGACACAAGCAGCCTGTAAAATGGCCGCCGCACCGCGTGACAGAACATTCTAGACTTTTCAGCAGGCAGACAAGATGGCGTTCCAATAAACATTCTTGCAAGATCGATAACGATTCAGCACAGTGAAGACAATACACAGGACATTATGGGTTTACAGTATAAACATCGATACTGGAATCGGTCTCCCAGGTACAAAGGAAAGCCATCAAGGGCCCATCCAAAGGACATTAATATGTAAACTCCCAACGGCTCTACGATGAGAGAGCCGTTAGCAGGTAGTTATACAGGACACTTGGAAGCCCCAAACCCCTCCAGGGGGAACACCGACCGATTTAACAATGGGAGAAATATTAACAGGTACTCAAACATTCAGGAGTAGCCCCGAAACCCATTAAGGACAGAGATCACCCATACAGGACATTTTGGGCGCCAAACCTTAAACAAAAGAATGGACATTGTAGTTGGGCGGGAAACGGAAGAACTGTGCACTATAATTGCAGGCCCCAAACCGTCCATTCTCTTGCTCTTGCTCTTGCTCTTGCCTCGTGTTCTTGACTCTTGCCGCTTGTTGCTGTTATCATCGTGGCTGCTCCTGTGTAAAAGACTGTTGCAAAGACCTATGTTGGTAGCTGGCAGCGGAACCGAAGGCCCGGGATGAGATGAGATGAGATGAGATGAGAGGAGAAGAGAAGAA
Organism: Squalus acanthias; assembly: GCA_030390025.1. Classification (NCBI taxonomy): domain Eukaryota; kingdom Metazoa; phylum Chordata; class Chondrichthyes; order Squaliformes; family Squalidae; genus Squalus; species Squalus acanthias. The sequence goes on along the minus strand of CM059444.1, from coordinate 37,128,621 downwards.
GACCTTATCCATCGCCACGGTCAGTAAATCCCGACCGCGCCTGTAGGTCGATCAGCCAAGTCTTCTCGACAGGAAGTTTTCTTCTTTAACAAGACATATTGCATCAATGATAACTGGACTGTGCAAACACATCGTATCAGTGATATTGACAACGGTGCTCCACGATTATACTTTGAAGCCAACCAACAGAGGTCTTCACTACAGCGGACGGTCCAGCCGACTGACCGAGCAGCAGAAGCAGTAAACAAGTGGGACCAGGAGATCTCCTGACCGACACGTGGGTGCTGCGGTGAAAAACATCCGATCAGCTATTCGGGATTTCTCCGAGTTATTACGAGTGGTGAGCATGAGTCTCGAGATCCTACGAAGCTAGTTTTAGGATAGATATTGATAGGGGAGGGTTTAAAGATTAAGGATATTTGTAATGTGTGCCCTATTTACGTTGTGCTGGTCGTTCCTCGTTTCCCTAAGAGTGATTATAACCGTTTGTAAGATTGTACTGTCATTAATCTGTGCGTATGACATGTATTTCATAATTTTAAGTATCATGCAATAAAGATTTTCCATTTCGTACCATTCAAACCAAGTCTACATGAGTTTTATCTCCATTACTGCTCTCGCATCTAAGTCCAGTGTCTAGAACCGTAAGGGAGAGTGATTCGAACCACTCACAGGGGTGTCTAGTGTTCCCAGACTGGCTGGAGACCAGGCCTAGACCCGCACTGACATACAGGCTGCACAGAGCCGCGTGAATCTCACAGGCTACGAGACACGCAGGGTCAGGAGAGAATCCCTTACAGTAATCACCGTGAGTCTCAATGGGGTCCACCGGCTCCCACATCTCGCAACAGTAACACATCACCTGCTCCATTCTATGTAATTAATTAAATTTTTTATTGTTAGTTATGGACACTCTCTGCCCGATTATAGATGCTAGTATCCCCTCTAATTAATTGGATTTAAATTAAATGAATCCCTCTAAATTACACCAGTTAAATGGTTTACCAACAGTCACTCTGCACCAGAAAGGCCTTATTAACTACAAGCCAGAGTTGAAGTTTAAAAAGACAGAAATACTCACCAACCAATTACTTACCTGCTTTCTGGTGATGTCACACCTCGATTATTTTTACCTCTCTCCCTCCCTCCGAGTTCGGAGGATGGTCCCGCCTTACCTGGTCTCTGGAGCCTTTTAAACCCTCTGCCGCCGCCTCGCCTCACGCAAGTCCGCCGCCACACCAGAAAGCTGACAAAGATGGAAAAAGGAAGGCACACCTCCCTCCCCGAACTCCCTCACTCACTCACCAAACTCGCAGCTTAGCACTCTGCTCCAAATCTGCACTCTAGTCTCCCTTATTTATACTGCTGAGATTTAAATAAGTGAGCTCTCTGGCAGTTACAGAACTAGATTAGACTAGTTAATTAATTAATTACTATCACCTGCTCTCCAGCACAGAGCTTGCTTTGCCCTGCCCAAGCCTGGAAGAAACTTAAAACTTGAAACAGTAAATTTAAATGCTAATTGCAAGCACACAAAACTAGAATTTATAAAAATGTATAAAAATAAGAGATTAACCTTTAAGATTTACTCCCTCACTCACCAAACTCGCAGCTTAGCACTCTGCTCCAAATCTGAGGAAGTTGTGGAGTGGGCCACTGAGGTAGATTCGAGAAGCAGAAAGGGTAAGGAAGCACATGGCGGGAGGGTAGCGGCAGTGACCTGTTCTGGGAATTGTTACAACTGCGGCAAACCCGGACACAGGGCCCGCGAATGTAAAATGGAGAAAGGGAACAAGAACCAGAGGTGCGGTAACTGCCGTAAGATGGGTCACAGCCAAGCAGATTGCTGGACCAGAGGAGGGGGTAAAGAGGGCCAAGGACCTAGACAGGGGATAGTACAGTCTAACAACCCCCTGACCCGAGAAGAAGTCAGGGAAATGATAAAATTAGCCGCAGAGAAATAGGTCGTACCGGCCCCTGGAATGGCTGGAGGGGGGTGGGAGGGTGGTGCCACTGCAAATAGACTCAGATCAGGGAACACACTTCACTGGCAAAGTCATCAAGCAGACATGCGCCCTATTAGGAGTAAAACAGAGGTTTCACATACCATAGCACCCACAGAGCTCGGGAATGGTAGAGAGAATGAATAGAAGCTTAAAGGCGTCACTCGCAAAGGCCATTGCCGAGACCAGCAGGGGATGGATGGACCTACTACCTAGCATCCTAATGAGGTTGAGGGCTACGCCCAATCGCACAACCGGACTAACCCCGTTTGAACTAATGACTGGGCGGGCCATGAGACTGCCCAAGGGCACGATCACGGGTAGTGAGGACGTGGGACCAGCCCAGGACAGGATTAGGCGGTTTATTAAGGAACTATGCAAACAACTGCATGATCTGAGACAGGAAGTCAGGGACCAACAAATAGTCAGGGATATGGAATTGGAGGAAACGGAGGAAGAACAAAATTTACCAGTAGTAGGGGACAGGGTGATGGTAAGAGTCTTACCTGCCAGACCAGGATGGGCACCTCGCTGGCAGGGACCCTACGAGGTCCTAATGACCAGCGACACTTGCGCATGCGTAAATATGAAAGGAAAAGGTCGGTGGAAACACTGGATGCAACTTAAGAAATTCGAAAGCACAGTAAATAATAAGGACTAAACCGGTGACGACTGGCGTCCACTGTTTATCTCCCTCTACAGGACTCAGATATGGATGACTTTACTGATATGCCTGGCCATGGCGACCACAGAAGGAGCCACATCAGTCGACCGAAGGGAGCAACGAGGCCTGTATTACAAGAACTCAAGCGACGTCAGTTGAGATCGGGAACGTGGGGCGTTAACTGTCACGGTTGATAAAACAGTGTATTTAAATTGTAGCTCCGGGTTAACGGGCGTAAGCATATTTGACAACAAGCCAGGCGATACAGGGGATAGGGGTAACATGGGGATGGCTGTTAAATGGACAAACATGAGCACGGTATGCTTCGGCAGAGAAATACAGGTTTCCAAGTTTCAGTTTGCCAGATTTTACTGGCGTTACTGAAATAAACAATTACTCCAAATTGGTCAGGCTGGCAGGGTATTATTGGTTAAACATGAAAATCCTATTCATACGGTAACTAGATAAACTATGTATGCAGCCAGCGAGAGCAAGTCACAGATAGTGTGCTTGCACAGGGACAGGTTCCTGTACAATAAATAACATTCAAAGTCTTGGGGAGGAAAATGGTGAACATTTAAAAAAAATGTGGCAAACCCTGAAAAGACACTGGTTTCAATAGTTGTCACTGGCTGAGAAGGCGGAATGATCATGCAAAATATACAATTATATTTCTTCATGTTTGATTTCTTACTAAGTTTATTTGTGCAGTGCATGTTTGTTACAATCATGATGCATTCAATAACCGATGTCTCCTCTGCTTTCAGTTGGACTATCTGACCTTCAACCTAGTTGGGGATTACCCAACAGAATGCAGCCTGAAGTGTAGTTTACATGGCAACATTCATTATAGTATCATCTAACAGCAAATCTGACCCACATCCCCATTTCATTACTTAGCGTTGATCAGATGTTTCGTACATGGCATACCTTTGTCTGTTAAATAATTTGATGCATTATAATTCAATACTAAATAAGTACCTTTCAGGAAGATTGCATTTTAGTATGTAATGATCCAAAGAAGTATGCTGAATGGTCTGGCTACAAACATCCACAGTAGCTGGAAGCTAATTAAATTGGTGCAGGTCTTGCAGGCAGAATCATAAACTCTGTAATCAGGTATTGAAGGAGCATTTTTTTTTTGTTCTGAAAGACGCTTTGTGAATGAGGATCATCATGAACATCATTACACTTTAATTAGTAAGTTTATTAATATTAAAATGTTATATTCATGGGTTATTCTACTCTAAAAAGTAATCAATCTTCGAGTTCTTCATAAATCTGCAACTATTTGTTAATTTTTGCAAAAGATCCCAAGTTCTCCCTGGTATCTTGGCCAATATTTATGCCTCAACCAACACATAAAAACAGATTATCTGGACAAAGTCCAAAGTGAATACAAACCAACCTACACTTTCCTCACATTATGCTTCCCCTGGGTGAGTAAATGTCTCTTTCTCCTATTCTCGTGCTTTTCCTAGGTGCAACCTGAGGGCCACTTTCACGAGATGTGGTTGGCTGTTCCTGTGCTATAAGAAGGTAATGGGACTGAGATGGCCCTCCTCTCATGGCAGTTTGCTGTTGGGAGGAAGCTGCTGCTGGCTGCATCTCTAGAACTTGTGCAAAGGCAGCCTGCTGTTGCCTCCTATGTGCCACTGGCATTGTGCTCTGAGGCAGATTACCAGATACCAGTCAATATGCTGCTGTCCTGAGAAACAGCAGTATCTGGCTGGTCAACTCCAGCCACCATTCCACTGGTCTCTGGATCTGTGTCCCCACTGATCAGTAGGGTGGCTGGTCTAATGGTAGCTATCAGATCCTGACCGCCCTAAGAGATAGCAGCCTGCATCATGATTTCCCTTCTCTCCTACTTCTCCTCATCATCTCTCTGTCCCCCTGTTGTGATGGATTTTCAGGAAAGGAGGGTGCAAGGTAAGAATGGGTGAGCATAATGTTGATGTGTGTTCTCTTGGGCAGTCTCCCCCACCGAATTTCAGGCTTCAAAGGTCTGAAAGAGTGCTTCTTGGACTTAGAGACCCGGTACCCCAATAGACTTCCACCACTCTAATTTCATCTTCAATTACAAAGCACCTAGGTGGACAGAGCCTGTCAACTGTCACTGGTAAATAAACTAAAGCCTTAATACTACTGGGTATCTGCAACTGTTGTACAGGTCCTCAACTTACTCTAACCCATCTCCATACAAAAAAATAAGGTTACATTTTGTTTTACCATCTTTCTCTTTTCACGTCACTCAACTTTCCTACTGAGTTTCAGTTTCCTTGTGCACACAGTGCTGCAATGGAGCTGTCTATCTGTTTGGAATCTAACACTGTCTTAACTATATTCTTCTACAGTTTTCAAAGATAACCCAAAAAAGCCTTTAGGCTATGCTATGGTTACAGTAAGGTTACAGTCTAAGATTACAGTCCTCCTACTCAACGTAAGCAAACCCATTAGTAATAATATAAATGCACTCTTGGACTTCTTTCAGTTTCTGTACCTCAAAGCGTTGAAAACCTTCGGCAATCCAATCCAATCAGATGCTTCATCTGGCTGCTCTGGAATGCTCTGTCTCTCATGTATCTACTCTGATGTATTTTTTCTCTTCTCTGCTGTGATGACAGGATTGTTCTTAATGCTGTTCTTGTTGTTCATTTCTCTCTCTAAAACACATACAAAGGCAATTAAAAAAACAGCAGGTTACCACCACTTCATTCTCGTTTATAACCTTTAAACAAAAATAGAAAAGGCAAAAAAAAGTTGGTTGGAAAAATATGGTTCTAAAAAAAAAAGGATTTTAAAATCTTTTGAAGAACATAAATCTTTTTGAAAATAAAATATTAAGCATAACTTCAGGTTAACAAAATTTCAGGAAGTTGAATGTGGTTAAACTAAACTAAAATGTATGGAAAGATTGGCAATAAAATGATGGTTACAAACTTGAATTGTTAAATAAAAGGAAATCAATATTTTGTGAAAAACATCAAACTTTAGAAATATTTAAAAAAGTAAATATAAGTATAACCTTGAAAAGTCAGTCTAAAAAGTTTAAAAAAATCAATAGTGAAAATACCGAGATTCCACTAAATAAACAAGAAAAGGCAAATACCTGATTTAGTCCTCCAAGGTTAAGATAGTAACATCGCTGCTCCATTAGTTTATTTTTCATTTCTCTATCTTTTTGAGAAGCCACTCTCCCTGTACTCTCTTCCGTTCTTCAGGCTGAGATCCTACAACCATGAATGGTGGAGCTAAACAGGTTGATTTTAGGTGTCAGCCTTGGCTCAGTGGGAGCACGCTCACTTCTAAGTCAGAGGTTTGTGGGTTCAAGCCCCATTCTAGAGAACTGAGCACATAATCTACCCTTTAAGGTGGATGTAAAAGAAAAAAGAAAACAGGAGTTGTCCTGGCTTACATTTATCCTTCAACTAACACCATTAAACATTATTTGGTCACTTATCTTGTTGCTTTTTGTGGGACTTTGCTGTGCGCAAACTGACTGTTGCATTTGCCTACATTACAAAAGTGATTACACTTTAAAAGTACTTCTGTGAAATGCTTTGAAATGTTCTGAGGTGATGAAAGTGTTATATAAATGCAAGTTTTTTCTTTCGTTATGCACAGCAGAAAGCATCTGAGCTGAGTTCCTGCAGCCAATAGGAAGGTCGCTTTTCAATTTGAAATTTATGTTTGGATTTCAGATCGGAAACCCTTCCTTTTGGTTCCAGGAACAACGGGTTTTTCCAGCCAAAAGAAGGATTCAAGCATACAATAGTGACCTACCTGTACTGTTACCCAAAATGCAGAGCTTTTGCAGATCTTGATGACACGACAGGCTTTTCGCTGTTTAACTGTGCGATTGCCATTCAATGTGGGGCATTTGAGAACTCAGACCTGAAGTGAAATGGGATGAAAGGTAGTCATAGGAAATACTGCACTTCTGGTGTGAACGTAATAACATGATCGTTACATGAAATGCGCTATGTGGAGAAAGCTGGAAAAAAACAAATTTTGATATAATCAGAAATGGGGTTATGATGGTATAATGGATCATGGGCTGTTAGGAAGAGGTAATGCAACCATAGTTCTCCACATGGAGAGTTGCCAATTTCAATTGTGCTGGCACTGGAAGATATAAAACAGGATTGAGTTAAAAGTGGATGATGATTCATCTTTAAATGGCAAAGATGTGGGATCACATTATCTCTCTGCCATTTTGGCCAAGTAATGGTATATGTAAGAAAGTCTAAATTGGAGGCAAAAATTTACATTTTAAAATGGGGGAGCAAAAATAAAATTGATATTATAAATGTGGGTCTGTCATGAGATTTTACAATAAGGATGCCCTTTGTCAGTTTTGAATTACCTTTTTTTCACAGAAAGGATCTGTATGGAAACTGCAGTTTTGAAACATTTCAAAATTCTCTTTAATATAAATGATGGAAATACTCAGCAGGTCAGGCAGCATCTGTGGAGAGAGAAATGGAGATAATGTTTCAGGTCGATGACCTTTCGTCAGAACTGGAAAATGTTACAGATGTAACAGGTTTTAAGCAAGTGCAGAGGCAGGGAAAGAGGGGAGGGGAGGAAAGAACAAAAGGGAAGGTCTGTGATGGGGTGGAAGGCAGGAGAGATTAAATGACAAAAGGGATGATGGTGCAAGGCAAAAGGGGGTAGTAATGGGACAAGTAAAGAAATAAAAAATGGGTCCAGAGGAGCTGTAAATGGCAGAATCATTACCAACACATGCTGTCTGGAAAAAATTGGAGCAGTGGTTATAAACTGAAATTGTTGAACTCGATGTTGAGTCCGGAAGGTTGTAAAGTGCCTAATCGAAAGATGAGGTGCTGTTCCTTGAACTTCCAATGAGCTTAATTGGAACAGAATAGGAGGCCGAGGACAGAGAGGTCAGAGTGGAAGTGGGGTAGAGAATTAAAATGGGAAGTGACCAGAAGCTCAAGTGACGCTTGCGGACTGGACGGAAATGTTCAACAAACGGATCACCAAATCTGCGTTTGGTCTCCCCAATGTAGAGGAGGCTGCATCGTGAGCAGCGAATACAGTATACTAAATTGAAAGAAATGCAAGTAGATCACTGTTTCACCTGGAAGGAGTGTTTGGACGGTGGGAAGGGAGGAGGTGAAAGGGCAGGTGTTGCATCTCCTGCACTTGCATGGGAAAGTGCCTTGGGAAGGGGAGCGGGTGTTGTGGGTGATGGAAGAGTGGACCAGGGTGTCGAGGAGCGAATGGTCCCTTCGGAATGCTGAAAGAAGAGGGGACGGGAAGATGTGTTTGGTGGTGGGATCACGCTGGAGGTGGTGGAAATGGTGGAGGATGATCTGTTGAATGTGGAAGCTGGTGGGTGGTAGGTGAGGACAAGTGGAACCCTATTGTGGGTCTGGGAGGGAGAGGAAGTGGTGAGGGCAGAAGTGCAGGAAATGGGATGGACACAGTTGAGGGCCCTGTCAATCACGGTGGAGGGGAAACCTCGGTTGAGGAAAAAGGAAGACATATTGGAAGCACTGTTGTGGAAGAGGACATCGTCAGAACAGATGCGATGGAGACGGAGGAACTGGGCGAATGGAATAGGGTCCTTACAGGAAGTGGGGTGGGAGGAAGTTTAATCAAGTTAGCTGTGGAAGTCAGTGGGCTTATAGTATACATTGGTTGACAACCTATCACCAGAAATGGAGATAGAGAAGTCGAGGAAGGGAAAAGAAGAGTCGGAGATAAACCATATGAAGGCAAGGGAGGGCTGGAAGTTTTCATTTGACTCCTCTCACTTCCTGCAACTAAAAGGTGTCACTCTCAGAGCCCGTCCTGGCTATGCCTGCCTTTACGTGGGATACGTGGAACATTTTTTCTTCCAGTCCTACTCAGGTCCCCTTCCTTACCTCTTTTTCCGGTACATTGATGACTGTATTGGTGCCGCATCCTCCTCTCATTGCGAACTGGAAAATGTCATCAACTTTGTTTCCAATTTCCACCCCTCCCTCGCCTTCACATGGTCCATCTTCCATTCCCCTCCCCTTTCAGCATTCATAGAGTCATAGCGTCATAACGGCACAGAAGGAGGCCATTCGGCCCATCGAATCCGTGCCGGCTCTCTAGAGCAATCCAATCCGTCCCATTCCCCCACTCTATCCCCGTAGCCCTGCAAGTTTATTTCCCTCAAGTGCCTATCCAGTCTCCCCTTGAAAACATTGAGTGTCTCCGGTTCCACCATGTCCGTTGGCAGCGAATTCCAGGTCATCACCACTCGCTGCTGTGTAAAAAAGTTTTTCCTCACATCCCCCCTGTATCTCTTGCCCAAAACCTTAAATCTGTGTCCTCTAGTCCTTGTGCCATCAACTAGTGGGAACAGCCTTTCCCCGTCTAGCCCATCCAAACCCGTCATAATCTTGTACACCTCTATCAAATCACCCCTCAACCTCCTTTGCTCTAATGAAAACAAATCCAGCTTCTCCAACCTGTCCTTGTAGCTAAGATCCCCCATCCCCCCATCCCCGAAGGGACTGTTCCTTCTGCGACACCCTGGTCCACTCTTCCATCACACCCACTTCCCTTCCCACTGTACCTTCCCATGCAGGCGCAGGAGATGCAACACTTGCCCTTTCACCTCTTCCCTGCCTATCGTCCAGGGCGCCAACACTCTTTCCAGGTGAAACAGCGATTTACTTGTACTTCTTTCAATTTAATATACTGTATGAAAGCTGCTCACGATGCAGTTTCCTCTACATTGGGGAGACCAAACGTAGGTTGGGTGATCGCTTTGCTGAACACCTCCGTTCAGTCCGCAAGAGTCTGCAAGCATGACTCTGAGCTTCCGGTCGATTGCCATTTTAATTCTCTGTCCCACTCCGACCTCGGCCTCCTACACTGTTCCAATGAAGCTCATTGGAAGCTTGAGGAACAGCCCCTCATCTTTCGATTAGACACTTTACAACCTTCCGGACTCAATGAGTTCAACAATTTCAGATCATAACCACTGCTCCCATTTTTTCCAGACAGCAGGTGCTGGTCATGGTTCTGCTGTTGCCATTTACAGCTCCTCTATAACCATCTTTTGTTTCTTTACTTGTCCCATTACCACCCCCTTTTGCCTTCCACCATCATCCCTTTTGTCATTTAATCACTCCTGCCTTCCACCCTATCACAGACATTCCCTTTTGTTCTTTCCTCCCCCCTCCCCCGGCTCTGTACTTGCTTAAAACCGGTTTCATCTGCAACGTTTTCCAGTTCTGATGAAAGGTCATTGACCTGAAACGTTAACTCTGTTTCTCTCTCCACAGATGCTGCCTGACCTACTGAGTATTGCCAAGATTTTCTGTTCATATTTCAAAATTCTCTTTGTTGCGAAACAGACTGCTTTTCAGTCACCATCTTTGACATTATAAATTGGTATGCCCAGGGGTTGGTAAGCAGGTATTTTGATAACCTGGTACTTTGATAGATATCTGGAATCAGCAAGTCACTGTTTTCCCCCTTCTGAATGAACCCTATTAACTGCAGCTTTCAATTGGGGTTGTGGACCCAGTGTTCCCTTTGTTTTCTGCTATTGCCCGGCTTGTACCACATATCCTGTAGAAATTACATTTAGTTTTCATATAATTTCCCAGGCTTTATACCGAGAACTAACAAGATTCAGTTCAGGATGTCTTAAATTACTTGACATATGTGTGGAGTTTTCTTTTGGTGACAGATTCACAATAACCATCTGCCTGGCACAAAGCTCCTGTTTCACAGTCCTAGCCAACATTGAGATCAAGAGACAGGAGATTTTACCCTGCAATATAATCAGAGCAAATTACTTTGCCCTTTAATACTCAATCCTGTAAATTAGCTCCATATTCACAGGTGTAAAGAGTAAACTGGGTAAGCAGTAGTTAAAGGCATTCATCAGTTAAAGGGATACATCTTTTATCCATGTATTTATTATTAGTACTGTAGTTCTGGATGTATTCAGAAAAATTCCCAAATTGTTCTGTCAGGAGGATAGAGTGAGTTAGGGCAGAGTGGGTCACAACAAAACTTGATTTTAACTTAGAGGATTTAAGGAAGATGTTCTTGGAATGCGACATATTTGCAGCTTAGGAAGAACAAAAGATGAAAGTTCAGATGAGCACTGATCACAATAATGCCAATAAATTAAAGAAAGAGAAAATAGATTGCTGCAGAGAGAGAAAGGGGGAGAAAAAGAGAGAAGCTAGAGGCTAAAGGTAAAAGAATGCACATACAATAAGCTTTCCTTTAATCTGTCCAGGAATGTGAGAGAAATTACTTTCCAGGTATGAGAGCAGTTTTCAATTCATCCAAAGAACACCAATGTATATTTTCTCAGTTTGCATGCATGATTCTTCACATGACTTATGTGCTATTCATCTTATTTGATTTATTGTTTAACTGTCTGTACAGTCCAGAGGCTGGGTCAATCTGACTAAAAATAAGTCATATTCAGTCTGGAATGTTTGCGGTCAGTTTAGTCTAATAGTCTTTGCATTTTAGTCAGATGAGTGCAATGTTGGTGGACTTTTCTTCACAATTTTTTTTGTACCTGTATTCTTTTTCTCCTCCATTTTATAGAACAGGTGGAGACAGAAACCGCATTATCATACATATGTTCCACCGCTTTCAGTTACTACTGTGAGAAGTCGCACAACACCAGGTTATAGTCCAACAGCTTTATTTGAAATCACAAGCTTTCGGAGCGCTGCTCCTTCGTCAGGTGATGTCAGGTCACCTGACGAAGGAGCAGCACTCCGAAAGCTTGTAATTTCAAATAAAGCTGTTGGACTATAACCTGGTGTTGTGTGACTTCTCACATTTGTCCACCCCAGTCCAACACCGGCATCTCCACATTCAGTTACTACTGTGAAGCTTCTCTGTAAACGCTGCATCAGGGCTGTGTGAAATAACACCTTAACAGCCACATTAGCACAGTGCGTGACTATAATATTATGCTATGAAGTTGGGCCTAGGGATTCTGCTTCATTTTTTTTATTCCTCCAGTTTTAATTTATTTTTCTCCGTTTATTTTAGATGATGCACATCATTCCCTAGACATGATTATCTGCTCTCAAACTGTGAGCATGCAGCTCCTGAGTCAGCCACTAGGGGATGCACCACAGCAGCTGGAGAGGGTGGCTGGCTGGGTCGGGCGGGTGGGAGGCTCACTTGCAATTTCCCTGCTGTGCTTGTCAGAAAGTGTCAAGCCTCTGCTGTTCCTCTCTCCCTGACGGCACAGCCAAGATCAGGAGTTGATCTTGTGGGGATTCCCGTGCAAGACTTGCACTCAATAATGCCAATACTGAGCATTAATTTTGGATTACCTAGGACTGCTACGAACCCTGCATGCAGTGTGGCTGCACAATTCACATTTACCTCAGATAAGGCGGCAGTTCTCTGAATTGTTTCCTATTATTGTCACATCAATCCGATTGTAACAAGATCAGTATTATGAAACAAACAACCCAGTGAATTAGAATTCTGGTTCAGTCCATCTACATTTGCTTAATTTAATTTAATTTAAGGGAGGATTTGCTATTGGATCTAGTAATGGGGAATGAACCAGAGCAGATAAGAGAAGTAAAAGTAGGGGAACATCTAGGCAATAGTGACCATAGTATAATACGCTTTAAAATAATAATTGAGAAGGACATAAGTATGACAAAAACCAGGGTAATAGTTTGGAGAAAAGCTGATTTTGAGGGGCTGAGAATAGAATTTGGGAAAATAAAATGGACAACAATATTGGCAAACAATGACGTAGAACAGCAATGGGAAACATTTAAAACGGTGTTCAACAGAGTCCAGGAAAAATATATTCCGCTAAAAAACAAGAACAAGCTAAACACTAATGAGACACCATGGATGAATAAAGCCAGAAGGGAAAATTTGAGGGTAAGGAAAGAGGCATATATTAAGTACATGGACAGTAGGGGAGAGCATGATAAGGGAAATTACAAAGAGATTAGGAAAGAAGTCAAAAAAAGTTAGGAAGGCAAAGAGGAACTATGAAATTGAATTATCAAGGAACATAAAAACAAAATAGTAAAATATTTTACAGGCACATCAATAAAAAAGGAAGGTCGGGATGGGAATAGGGCCACTGAGGGATGGACAGGATAATACCACAGGCAGTGATAGAGAGATGGCAGAAATATTAAATAATTACTTTGCCTCAGCATTTATCAAGGAGATAGAACAGGTGGACATGACATTGGATCATGAGATTATAATGAAATAACTGCATTTAAAATAAAGAGGAGATATATTAAATAAACTAATCAAACTCAAAGAGGAAAAAAACTCTGGTCCGGATGGATTACATCCGCACATTTTAAAAGAATCTAGGGAAGAGATAGCCGAGGCATTACTACACATATTTAATAATTCGTTAGAAAAAGGTGTAGTGCCAGAGGACTGGCGGATAGCTAACATAATACCTATATTTAAGAAGGGAGACAAAACATGTCCAAGGAACTATAGACTAGTCAGCTTAACATCAGTGGTAGGAAAAATAATGGAATCTCTACTAAAGGAGAAAATAGAAGAACATCTAGAAGCCAAATATATAATAATGAATAGTCAGCATGGATTTCAAAAGAGAAAGTCTTGCTTGACCAACCTCATTGAATTTTTTGAAGAGGTAACAGAGAGAATAGACAAGGGTAATGCAGTAGATATAATTTATCTAGATTTTCAAAGGGCCGTCGATAAGTACCACATAATAGACTAATGAATAAGGTCAGAGAATGCGGAGTCAGGGGACAAGTAGCAGCCTGGATAGCTAGCTGGTTTCAAGACAGAAAGCAGAGAGTAGGGGCAAAGGGTAGCTATTCACAGTGGCAGAAAGTAGGTAGTGCTGTTCCACAAGGATCAGTACTGGGACGACTGTTGTTCACAATTTATATTAATGATTTAGACTTTGGAATCAAAAACACAATTTCTAAATTGGCGGATGACACCAAATTGGGGGGGATAGTCAATACTGAGGAGGACTGCAACAAATACAGGAAGACATTAACAAACTTGCAGAATGGGCATATAATTAGTAAATGAAATTCAACACAGATAAATGTGAGGTATTACATTTTGGTAAGAAGAATAGGGAGGTTACTTATTACTTGGAGGGTGCGAGTCTGGGTGGGGTAGAGTAGCGACACAGGTTAACAAGGCCATAAAAAAAGCAAACCAAGCACTAGGGTTTATTTCTAGAGGGATAGAATTGAAAAGTAATGAAGTTATGCTAAACCTGTATCGAACCTTGGTTAGACCACACTTGGAGTACTGTGTACAATTTTGGTCGCCATATTATAAAAATGATATAGAGGCACTGGAGAGGGTGTGGAGAAGATTTACAAGGATGATACCAGAAATGCGAGGGTATACCTATCAGGAAAGGATGAACAGGCTGGGTCTCTTCGCTTTAAAAAAGGCTGAGGGGTGATCTAATTGAGGTCTTTAAAATTATGAAAGGTTTTGATAGAGTAGATACAGAGAGAGTGTTTCCACTTATGGGGAAGAGCATAACTAGAGGCCATCAATATAAGATTGTCACCAAGAAATCAAATAGGGAATTCAGAAGAAACTTCTTTAGCCAGAGAATGGTGAGAATGTGGAACTTACTACCACAGGGAGTAGTTGAGGCAAATAGTATAGATGCAGTTAAGGGGAGGCTAGATAAGCATATGAGGGAGAAGGGAATAGAGGGTTATGCTGATAGAGTTAGATGAGGAAAGACGAGAGGAGGCTCGAGTGGAGCATAAACGCCGGCATGGACTGGTTGGGCCGAATGGCCTGTTTCTGTGCCGTATATGTAATTTATTTTATACTCCATTATTATTATGTGACTAGTATAGCTATGAACTATTATTTAATTTTCATCATTTAGAAGCAACATATTTTGAAAAATGCATACACATATCAAAAGTTGTGTAACCAAGGTGGGTAGATGGAGTTAAGATACAGATCAGCCATGGCAGAACTGGCTCAAGGGGCTGAATGGCCTACTCCTGTTCCTAATTAATTTTAGTATGTGGGAGTCATTATATCCACCCTATCACTCAAGGCTAATCTTCTAATCTAATATCCATCAACATCACTTATTTATCCGTTATCTCATTCTATAACTTTGCTTCCTATTCCATTTGGCAGCGAATCAAAAATTCTTGGTTTTTTTTTTCATTTGTTTTACAGTTAAATGATTATGATTGATTTCACTGCATTCTTTTGGGGAACTCCCAAGGTTTTCATCTATCAAATACGGCATACTTTATTATTTTTTTCCCTTTCTTAGAAACAGCTTTCTGGTTAACATGAAGCTGCAATCCAGAGGAGTTTCTGGATTGTTAATATTTACCTCGCCTGTTACACTACCAACTGCTTTTTATAGAGTGTTTAACCCCCCCAGTTCCATGTTAGTGGAATTTACTTCTACTAGAATGCAAGGTTTCTTTATGTGCCAACTTCTGAACACACTACTGTTTCTGATATTTTGGCTTTTCCATCTTTCCCACCTCTAATTTTCTTCTTTTCACTCATGAATACTTTGACTCCTTACAGTTCTGTGGGCGCTGGCTACTCTGCACTGCTTCCACCCAAGACGTCTCTGGCATCAGCCACAGCTTCAGTGCTAGAAAGTGTGAATGACGATGGGTCCTCTGTCGGAGAGGCGGTGGAGGCCTATGTTGCCCGTTGTTCTGGAGTTTCCATGTACTTCAGAGTTAACCTGCATTGCTGAACTCAAATCCATCATGGAACCACAAATGCAGGTAATGGACTCCTCCAATTGAGCCATCAGCTGCAGCACATTCTGGGATACCATCCCCAGTACTTGGATGTAAGTTTGATGCTCTGCCAGAATCCTTGAAAATGCAAGACCCCAAAGATCTGGGTCCTGAAGCTCCTCATCCAAGGGTAGAGGAACTACTGACAACTTCGGTCAACTTATGATTCTCTTATCACTTTCCACCCCAGCTCCGTGTGACCACTTATGCTTTGTGTGTTACTCTGTGAACTCCCTTCAGGCTCACTAACTACTCCCCAGTATAGGACCCCGCTATTCATACATTAATGAGGCACCTGCCTGAATCAGGCTCTTGCTGCTCCTTTACAGGACCGGATGGAAAAAACAGCAGGCAGATAATTTTCCCAGCACCACTGCCCCGTTCCCATCTGAAAATGGGGGATGAAAATTGGCCCCATGTTACACTTGCACCTGATTAGCTCAAAGGTTGTATTTGTAAATCAGTGGCAAATCAGGTGAACAGCTAGGCACTACAACCAAGTGAATGTGAAAAATATGGCCAGCTAAACTTCCAATGGAAAACCACCGAGGACTTATAAAACAAATCTGGAATATTTAGTTAGGACAATAAATGAAAGGAGAAAGCAAACCAAACAAGCTGCTCAAGAAACATTTTTTTTGAATTGTCTTCATCAACCATTTTTTTCCTCAGCGGAGACAAATGTGTGGAGCATAAACACCAGCCTAGACCTGTTGGGCCGAATGGCCTGTTTCGGTGCTGTAAATTCTATGTAATGTAACTAAAAATAACAACTTATAACTTATCAAACATGTATAAACATAACAATTTACAGAAAAATTTAATTTAGCCATAACATTTTCCAAATCCTATAGAAATGCATCTATAAATTTTATTCCTTGAGGCCTAACCTCACAAGGCCTGAGTCTTGAGTTTTGCCCTATCGTGACCTATTCCTGACTCACTATGACTTGCTGCAAACTGTATTGATCTCTGTATTGACCAATGTCAACACCATTCCTTCTAGGCCTATATCAAAATCATTGGCATACACAGTGAACAAAAATGGCCCCAGAACTGAGCCCTGAGGCACACCACTACCCACTTCCAACCACTCTTAAAAACTGCTCTTAACTCCAACTCTCTGTTTTCTAACTAATTTTTAATTAAGTTTGCTTTCCTCCCCCTAATTCCATACCCCTTAATCTTCTCTCGTAATCTCCCATATGGTACCTTGTCAAAAGCTTCCCTAAAGGCCATGTCTGTTACTTCCTCAAAGAGTTCTATGAGGTTTGTCAAGTACAATTGTCCCTTTTGAAATCCGTGCAGGCTATTTCTAACAATTTTCTCATTATCTGGATACATAGTAATTTCATCCTTAATTAAAGACTCTAAAATGTTCCCTACTACAGATGTTGTTATTTGGTCTTTAATTACCCAAATTAGCAGATGACACGAAAATTGGTGGCGTGGTAAATAGCGAGGAGGGAAGCCTCAGGCTACAGGACGATATAGACGGGTTGGTCAGATGGGCAGAACAGTGGCAAATGGAATTTAACCCTGAAAAGTGTGAGGTGATGCATTTTGGGAGGACTAACAAGGCAAGGGAATACACAATGAATGGTAGGATCCTAGGAAGGACAGAAGAACCTTGGTGTGCATGTACATAGATCCCTGAAGGCAGCAGGACAGGTAGATAAGGTGGTTAAAAAGGCATATGAGATACTTGCCTTCATTAGCCGAGGCATAGAATAAGAGCAGGGAGGTTATAATGGAGCTGTACAAAATGCTAGTTAGGCCACAGCTGGAATACTGTGTGCAGTTCTGGTCACCACACTATAGGAAGGATGTGATTGCATTGGAGAGGGTGCAGAGGAGATTCACCAGGATGTTACCTGGGCTGGAGCGCTTCAGCTATGAAGAGAGACTGGACAGGTTGGGGTTGTTTTCCTTAGAGCAGATAAGGCTGAGGGGGGACCTGATTGAGGTGTACAAAATTATGAGGGGCATAGATAGGGTAGATAGAAAGGAACTCTTCCCCTTAGTAGAGGGGTCAATAACCAGGGGGCATAGTTTCAAGGTAAGGGGCAGGAGGTTTAGAGGGGATTTGAGGAAAAACTTTTTCACTCAGAGGGTGGTTGGAATCTGGAACTCACTGCCTGAAAGGGTGGTAGAGGCAGGAACCCTCACAACATTCAAGAAGCATTTAGATGAGCACTTGAAACGCCATAGCATACAAGGCTACGGACCAAGTGCTGGAAAATGGGATTAGAATAGATAGGGCTTGATGGCCAGCGCGGACACGATGGGCCGAAGGGCCTCTTTCTGTGCTGTATAACTCTATGGGGGAAAAATTCAGTTGGTTGCGCCTCCCATTAGCGCCTTAAGACGCCGCTAATGGGGCGCAAAGCGTCTAGCGCCCCGGGCGCGGCGATGTTTGCGCCGCTCGCGAAATTAACTAGACATTTAGCGGCGGCGCTAAACACTACCGCCACGATCTCCTGCGCCGGCAGATCGTGACGTCAGTCGAGTGCGCAACGCCCCGGTATCGCCCCGGAGCGGATATTGAGTGGTGCCCCCTGCCTTACCGCCTGCCGCTAGCAACGACAGGTTGAGGGGAGCGTTTTGCAGTCAGGAAGGGACTGGGGGAGCGCTATTTAAAGGCGACCGCTTCCTGCCTTTTATTGTTGGTGACATTTTTGAACCACGCATTCTGAGAGAGAGAGAGAGAGAGAGACTTCTGGAGAGATTCAATGCTGTGTGAAGGAGTTTTGGGTACTGAGCAGCACTTTGCAGGTTCATTTTGATTTGCCCTTCCTTGTATCGATTTAGAAGAGAGTGTGGGGGCTGTACTCTGAGCTCTTTCCCTGGTACTCTTCATTGTTCTTTCCAGCAGATTTGATGTGCAGGTCTCTCCAGGCCGAGATTCAAGGCTGCAATGAGCAGGATGTGGATGGAAAGCAAGATCAACCCTCCCCTTTAAGAACTGGCCCGCGCCATTGTGTGTGTGTTCCATTGCTGACTGACCTCTCATGAGCTTCGCCAGCGCTCTGAGGTTGCGCCTCGCTCCTCGGCCTTTGCGCCTTAAGACAGGTGTGAAGCACCTGATTTAGCGCTCCAATCACCTCCAGGGGCGATAAAAGTCAAGTTTGCAGTCGGTGGCGATAATTAGCGGCAGGCGCTAATCTTTGTGCCCGGCCGATAACTGCGCCCCAAATGGAGCGATACTGAATTTCTCCCCCTATGACTCTGTCTCCCTTTTAAAAAAAAATGGGTGCTAGATTGGCCACTTTCCAGACCTCCAGCACACATCTACACTCAATAGAGCCCTGAAATATAATTTCTAATCTAGGGCATCAGCAATTTCCTCCCTCAACTCCTTCAGGAGCTGAGGATGTATTCCGTTGGACCCTGGCATTTTGTCCCTTCCTTTAACTTAACTATCTAAAAGCTTCCTATTTTCCATCACAATATTGCTCTCAACCACTTCAGGATCTACCTCCTCTCCCATATCCTTCTCTTTAGTATATAAAATGCCCCTTCTGTATAATATACATCTTTATGGATCCTTGATATGTTCTTAATCATACTTAGCCTTTTAGTCTACCAGCCAGTAACTGTATAGATATTTACTGTGTAATTGCAATATATTTGCAGACTGCTAGTAGTGTAATGGTTAAGTATAAGCATAGCATTTGGGAAGCAATCTCTGAAGCCAAAGAACTGGTTGGAGGTTAGATCGAAAGAGTGAACAGAGATGGTTGGCTGGTATGGATACTGGCCACTGTAGCTGCTGCTCTAAACCACAGTGGATCTCAGTTCTGAGCATAAACTGCATTTACACTTCAAACTTTGAGATACAAAGAAAAAGGCCCAAATGTGCACTGTTTGAATATTTAAGGGGTCTTCTTTAGTACTTGTTAATCCTGAACATTGAATTATCACACTTAGAAAAATATATGTTGCAGTTCCATGCACATTTGTAAAGGGATAGGATATATGTTTATAAATTTAATATATTATTAGCTTTGATTTTTAATGGTTGTGCCTGAAAACAAACCTACTAGGTTTGACGAACCTACTGGAGTTTTTTGAGGATGTAACTGGTAGAATAGATAAGGGAGAACTAGTGGATATGGTGTATTTGGATTTTCAGAAGGCCTTTGATAAAGTCCCACATAAGAGGTTAGTGTGCAAAATTAAAGCACATGGGATTGAAAATTGGTTAACAGACAGGAAACAGAGAGTAGGAATGGGTCTTTTTTGGGGTGGCAGGCGGTGACTAGTGGGGTACCGCAGGGATCAGTGCTTGGGCCCCAGCTATTCACAATATATATCAATGATTTGGATGAGGGAACCAAATGTAATATTTCCAAGTTTGCTGACGACACGAAACTAGGTGGGATTGTGAGTTGTGAGGAGGATGCAAAGAGGCTTCAAGGCGATTTAAACAAGTTGAGTGAGTGGACAAATACATGGCAGATGCAGTATAACGTGGATAAATGTGAAGTTATCCACTTTGGTAGGAAAAACAGAAAGGCAGAGTATTATTTAAATGGTGATAGATTGGGAAATGTTGATGTACAGAGGGACCTGGGTGTCCTTGTACACCAGTCAATGAAAGCAAACATGCAGGTGCAGCAAGCAGTTAGGAAGGCAAATGGTATGTTGGCCTTCATTGCAAGAGGATTTGAGTACAGGAGCAAGGATGTCTTACTACAGTTATACAGGGCCTTGGTGAGACCACACCTGGAGTAGTGCGTGCAGTTTTGGTCTCCTTACCTAAGAAAGGATATACTTCCCATAGAGGGAGTGCAGCGAAGGTTCACCAGACTGATTCCTGTATTCACTAGAGTTTAGAAGAATGAGAAGGGACCTCATTGAAACGTATAGAATTCTGACAGGGCTAGACAGACTGGATGCAGGGAGGATGTTTCCCCTGGCTGAGGGGGTCTAGAACGAGGGGTCACAGTCTCAGGATACGGGGTAGGACATTTAGGACTGAGATGAGGAGAAATTTCTTCACTCAGAGGGTGGTGAACCTGTGGAATTCTCTACCACAGGAGGCCAAATGTTTCTAACAAAGAAAAAAACTGTAGTAAGACAAATTTGCATTTGTTGAGCTTCAGCACAAGTTCTTAGAAGAGAGGAATGAGGGCTTGGTGGGTAAATTCACTTTGTGATGTTACTGAGTCTACAAAGCAGAAGAAGAGAGGAGAGTAGAGACGGTGAAGGAGGGGAACCAGGAGAGGAGAGAAAAATTGAGGAAGGATGTAAAAAGGGGAAGGGAAAGTGGAAGAGCAAGGCGAAGGAAGGACAGGGAAGGGGTGAGAGACAGAAAATTAAGGGAAAGTGGTGGTGCAAGGGGTAGAATATGGAAAGGAAGAAAGTGAAGAAGGGAGGATCCCAGAAACTCAAAATTATAGGAGGCAAGGTGTTCCATCTGGAGAATATATACAAAGTTTTTTTTGGGTCAGCTGGATGTCTGAAAAGAGAGGAAACATCTAAATCTATCAGCATAACCCTCTATTCCCTTCTCCCTCATATGCTTGTATAGCCTCCCCTTAAATGCATCTATACTTTTTGCTTCAACCACTCGCTGTGGATTTCTTGGTGACTATCTTATATTGATGGACTCTAGTTATGCTCTTCCCCACAAGTGGAAACATTCTCTCTGTATCCACTCTATCAAAACCTTTCATAATTTTAAAGACCTCTATTAGGTCACCCCTCATACTTTCTTTTTTCAAGAGAAAAGAGACAGTCTGTTCATCCTTTCCTGATATGTATACCCTCGCATTTCTGGTATCATCCTTGTAAATCTTCTCTGCCCCCTCTCCAGTGCCTCTATCATTTTTATAATATGATCAGAACTGTATGCAGTACTCCAAGTGTGGTCTAACCAAGGTTCAATACAGGTTTAGCATAACTTCCCTACTTTTCAATTCTATACCTCTAGAAATAAACCCTAGTGCTTGGTTTGCTTTTTTAATATCCTTTTTAACCTGTGTCGCAACTTTGTGATTTGTGTATTTGTACTCCGAGATCCATGGTAGATCCATCCTTTCAGATTCCATTAATGAGCTATGATGGCTAGTCAATTACCAAAAGTACTCGAGTGCTCTGGACATGTGTGAACAGGTATATTACCACCATCCTTCTGACATATCATACTCCATTGAATGTTGCTTCCATAAGTTGCAGTGTGGAGCTACAGCAGTAGCTCATTCCCTTTGCAATCCAATCATGGTAAGCACCGAGCTTTAGATATATGAGCGCATGTTCTCATACCAGGCCTCTAGGCAACATCTTTCATCAACTGTCATTCCAAGTCTGAGTTTCCTCATTGACGACATGACAGTCACCTGCCTTCAGCATGGTAGAAGGGCTTGTATCATGTCAACTACCTCTTGTTGTAGACAAAAGCAAAATACTGCGGATGCAGGAAATCTGAAATAAAAACAGAAAATGCTGGAAATACTCAGCAGGTCAGGCAGCATCTGTGGAGAGAGAAACAGAGTTAACGTTTCAGGTTGATCACCCTTCGTGACGAAGGGTCATCGGCCTGAAACGTTAACTCTGTTTCTCTCTCCTCAGATATTGTTGTAGACATCCATGTCCACTGATGCATACCAGGTTTATTAATCTCAAACTGCTTAATCTGGGTCCCCAAGCTTGGGAAAAGAGGCATACTTACCGTGAGGTTGACTCCTTCTCCAAGGTACATGGAATTAAGTTGGTGTAGGCTCCCTGCAGCTGCTTTCCCTTTTTTAAAAATACATTCACCTCACAGCTTGGTCCTGTATCTTGCACGTGGGCATGCTTAGAAGTTCTGAACCATGAAGACGACCTGTTTGGACAAATGTCCTAAACACTACGGCCTAGAATTATCTCAATGTGATTTGCATCACTGTTGCACATTTAAAAAAGTGTCTCAACCGCCGGTGGCCTTCAGCGAGAGAGCGAGCGATACTTGAGTTTCCTGGGTCTGCTCATTTGCATGCTCATTGGTGCAGGCATTGGTGTAAAACTGGTGTAAGCAGCTGAACTACCAAGTCCTAGAATTTCCTCAATGTGATTTCAACTGCTGTTGCCGCTTTAAAAAAGTGTTACATCTGCCACTGGCCTCTAGAGGGCGATATATGGAAGTTTTCTGGGAATGCTCATTTGCATATCTATTGGTGCAAGTATCAGCCTGAAACTGGCGCAAACAGCTGAACCAGCAGGAAACTGATGTGCAGCCTTTTAACTGCACTCTTCAGCCTCACAGCCCGAAATCTCTTTCTTCAGCTCTTATGCCAACTGGCACACACTACTCCACAACTAGCCTTACCTTTACTCACTTGATGGTTTTTCAGGATAAATTGGCGCATAATGCCTGCCACAGCCGGGTGGGTCGCTGACGCGGCTTCTCCAACCTTAAGTATCTCACCCACTTTGAAGGCATGCAGCTTGTGGGAAGTCACTTTTTGCTGAAGAAGATGGCGAGGTCAGTGGCATCTTGCCAGCGTCAGGTTACTGAGTGAGCATTCGCCCTGGCATCCCTGTGAAGCGCCACAGAGCTACCACCTGCTACCCCTACTCTGCCTCCTTAATTCCAAGGGGTGGGGGGGGGGGGGGGTGATGCTCACCTATTCCTGGCCTCTGCCCTCCTTTCCTGCCAATCCACCACAGCAACAGGCAGCGCAGGAAGAGGAAAATAATGGTGAAATAGATAAGGCCCAAACCAGGCAGGAGTCAAAGCTCGAAGCTGAATGGCATGTGCTGCAGGCTTTCAGGACGGCAGCACAAGCCAAGCCTCCAGTTGCCCCCTTAATAGCACTACACCCGTGGACTGCGGGAGGCGAGACCAAACTGCCAAAGGGGCAAGCTGCCCTGATATGAGGGCCGCCTCAGTCCATTGAGTCTTTTGTGGATCATGAGAAGCCAACCACCTCCCGTGATCCTGGCTCTCAGGTGGCACAGAGAAGCACCAGAATAAGTTTTTTTTAAAAAGCACATGGAGGCACCCAGGGGAAGCACGGTGCGAAGAGTAGCTTAATTGCGACAACTTTGTAATTCACTGTAAAATAGAATGTGCGTTGACATGGTGCTTTGTTCCTGATGGAGGTTAGAGTCATACAGAAAGGGAATTGGATATATACACTTGAAAAGGAAAAATTTGCAGGGCTATGGGGAAAGAGCAGGGGAGTGGGACTAATTGGACAGCTCTACCAAAGAGCCAGCACAGGCACGATGGGCCAAATGGCTTACTTCCGTGCTGTATGATTCTATGATCACCCCTTCCCAGTGCAGTCCTGAAGGACTGTATCCAGGCTAAAGTCGGTATCGGTCAATTGAATATAAATACAAAACTGAAACCTTCGCAACCTCCAATCAATGGCCCAGAATTTTCTGAAAACATGCACCATAGTAATGCCGTGTACATGGCGTGCACCATTACTCTAGCACAGAGGTTCCAGGAAATAATGGCGTGACTTTTGCAATTTCTTACACCGCACACCATAATTTCCTGGGACTTTTGCGTCACTCTACCATTGACCCTTGCTGAAAATAGTTAAAGGTAATTATCATAGCTCCACTCCCATTCGAATCAAGGGTGATCACAAATTTTCCATTCTTCACACTGCTGCCAGTTAGACTGAAAAATAATGTCACTGGACACTTAGCAGTGGCGTGATTTATGGACTTATATTTGAGGAAATTTTTTTTATTTCCCAGGCTTTGGGAGTCTTTGTGGAGCTCGGCACAGACCCCACACAAATGCTGCCTATTGACCCAAATTAGCAGGTAATGAACACTTTTGGAAAACAATCTAAGCAATCTGGATCATTCTCTTTCAGTGAAATTCGGACCGATATCTTCAACGTTCCCTCTTGAATTGTGCAAGCCACTATATCACATTGGGGGACAGCCAGCCCCATATCCCACTGGTTAGCCCATTGTTCAAGATATCAGATAGAGTGCAATAGATCAATCAATGAGTTCACCAACAACACACTATCATCTGTGAAAGGAGGTGCCACAATTCTTTCAAAAATGCCTGGAACAGACATTCCAAACTGTCCCATAGCTTTTAGGAATTCAGGATGAATACAGTCGATGTATGCTGTCCTACCATTGGTGACACAGCACAGAGTCTACTTCCTCATTTTGAACTCATCATTAGGACCTTCTTTCTGCACAGCACACTCCCATCAGTTTTTCCAACCTCCATGCAGGTGGGTCCTTACAACAGACCGTTCGTTCAGATGCTAGTTCAATAAAGTCCTCTTTCTCGACCCACAATGTGCCCTCATGGATTTTTTGGTGAGCATTGGACTTGTCAGCCATTGGAACTACCCACAGAAACATTTAATCGTGATTGAAAACAGACTGGCCGATTAAAAAAATTATGGATCATTTTTGTGTAATTCTGCACCCTTATGGAACCCATTACATCTCCCTAATGACCCTCCTGGTCTCACAACAAACTGCATCATAATCTATCTTTGCAGCAGCCCTTGACGAATCTGAAAAGGCTTTAATTACTAGTTTAACAGGAAGCTGCTTAGTGTATGAGCAACTAGCAGCTTTAGTCTTAGTTTGTTTGTGACTTCACCTGCAAAAGCAAGGAAATCAATGGCCACATAAATCTGCCTTCTAATCTGCCCTATTATCAGTTACACAAACCTAGTCTTGACTTTGTGGTTGGCAACAACCGGCTTCTGGCCAAGCTCCTTGGCCTGATCATTTGCCACACAGAAACAATCAGCTTATCCAACTAGACGGTTACCTTTTGTCATGAGATAAAAAGGAAAAGATAAAAAAGGAAAACATTA
The DNA here is from genome assembly GCA_030390025.1 of Squalus acanthias. NCBI lineage: Eukaryota > Metazoa > Chordata > Chondrichthyes > Squaliformes > Squalidae > Squalus > Squalus acanthias. Next base: position 37,103,363 of record CM059444.1, on the reverse strand, counting down.
TTTGACTTATTCTATTTGAATCATACCTCCATTCATCGGAGGTAAGCAGTTGAGTGCAGCTAAGACTCCAAGCCACAAAATTCTGATCGAAAAACAAATGTGGTTCTACTATAGAGCCTGCTGTCTGCTCTCACTGCCTTTAAGCATTTCTTGTGGTTTTCTATTTGCACATCCTTCAGTCGCTCATTGCCTGTCCAAACCATTATTATTGTCAACAAAGAAACATTAGAATCTATTGGAACCAGTTGGTTTATTGAATATACTTTCAATCCCATTAAGTAACTGAAAGAAATCAAACCATAGCCTGAGGCTTGCAAGGAACATCTACTTCCTGAATAATAGTTGATAGTGTAAGGTATACTAAGCATACCCACTTTTATTTTTGGATGCAAATTTCAAGGCTCCAAAATCACAAGATAGCAAATCATGCAAGGCCAAAGAAATATGGACAGCCATCTTCCATTCACGATCATAAGGCTGTGGTAGTTATCATAATGAAGAACTTTTTTTTTTACACTATATATTATCATTGGTTCAATTTGAGACCAAAGCCTAGAACAATCGGTTGGCAGATGTTAGTAGATTAATTTTTAATGCATTAGTATGTGATTCCTTTGATGGCTATTTTAATAGGGCTGTTAACCCATTTAAGTGGGCTAATGCCTGTATTAAAATAGCAGGTCAGAATAAGATGGCACCAGGCTGGCATCTCCCTGCTGAGTTCCACTCCTTTGTAACTCCATCCATTGCACCCCTCTCACCCTCCCTAATGCTTAAGAGCCCCGCTCCAAAAATTAGGTATAGTTTAATCTGCAGTTCAAGCTACCTATACAGAGCACACATCCCACCCCCTGACCCTATTTGTTCTGTGTTTTTAACCTGTTAGCGCTCTTTTGAATGGTTGAGACTTTGCTCACATTTGATTTCCTGGAGTCCTCTGCCATCAAAACTGCGCTGCTCTGCTGGCCTACACTTTATGCCTCAGCTGCTGTTACTGCAGTGCCACTCTGTCTGATCAAATATAACTTAACCTGTTCAAGCTTACAGTGCTCATCACCCACCTGCTGCAGTAACTGAGCTTCCGGATCATACTCTAATGCACTGCTGGCTGCTGAGCTTCGGATCCTGGGTAGAATCCCATTTTTCTGCTGGCATCTGGATTTTAACTCATCTGCCAGTAGAAAGGATTCAAAGGCGGCTGTGGAGCTTGTCCACTGCATTCCTTGTTAAGCACCACTGTGCATGTATTGGCTGTGCTTTCGATAGCATTCCATACATCCCCCGTTCAAAAACAAAGTGCTATGGAAACATGAGGAGAGCATGCTATTGTCATATTATTCTCCTTTGTAAACAGAGTATTGGAAGGCTTTATAGTCACTTACCTGTCCTCAAAACTAAAGTGAAAATGTGTTGGGGAAAGCAACTAGCTGGGGAGCTGCACTTCTCAGCATAGTTAATTGAACAGAGAGCCTCCTTTGTTTCAGGCCACTGACTAGATGTGGGCACCATCATATAGCACCAAAAATCACACTCCAGACAATATAATAGAGTCCAGGATATGTACATCGCCATGATTGTCACCAATGCTATTCCTTATCCTGCAGCACCCAGTACTACTCAGTTAGAGCCAGATGAACAGCACTCCTGCATCATACAGTAGTCCAACTAAGGAATGACATACCCATTTTTTTTTTAAATATGAAGACCGGCATATTTATCATTCATGCCATTTATGTAAATTAAGATAAATTCTTGGTATTAAGTAGCATTTGGTCTAAAAGTGAGATTGCTATACATCCTCAAATAGTGCCCATCTATTGACAGTCTGATTTAAAAATGAATTGCAAAAAAGGCCCTGGTCTAATTTATTATGTAATTTATTTGTCAATGCTTCAAGAAAGTTTAAGGCCTAGACATTAAAAAAAACATTTCACCACACTAGTTGGAATTCAACTCTATTTACCGCACACCAATGCGCAACATCCTTAATCGTCTCATCGCATCTGTTCAAATTCAAATAGTCACAGGAGTTTCATTTTGCTTCAATGCACAATAAATTTGGATTTGCTTTTGACTAACAATTGTGTGTGTGTAGAACTGGATCGGAATAAAACTGAGAAACCACTCCTTTTACAAAATTACTGCGCCTTTTCAGTTTATTCCTTCAACTGCCATGATCTTACTTCTTGTATCTTCCAAGTGAGGAGCTTACCTAATGAATAATAGTATTACCTCCAGGACTAGGCTCCTCCTGTTGGTTATATATGTCATTACATAACATAGTCTTAAACATTGCAATAGCCATATTTCTTACTATTTTCCATCTATTTCTCTTCCTGCCCATGGACACAGATACCTGCAGAATTCTTTTTTTTTTAAATTAAGCATTTCAAATAAATCACCAATGGCCAAATAGAAGTTTTGCAACTTGTGTAAAAACTATAAATACAGGAAAAATTCTACTAGATAAAATTAAACATTACTTTTTTTTCCCCCAAATAATAAAGGAATATGCTTTGGCTTGTCAATTTTTCTCACTGCTTTAACTTGTCATTCGTATTTCTCATATACTGTACATATGTATCACATTATGTACAAAAGAAAACATGACACACACACAAACATTCTGCCTTAAACCCATCCAGTAGCATTGCAAACAGATTAGGCAACATATCCATGATTTGGCAAATTCAGCAGGTGCTATTGTGAGCGATAGAATCGATCCAGTCAGTATAGCGCGATTATTAGGCAGCTTCCTCCTGAAGAAATTACCGTAAACAAATTCCATTAAATTATAATTACCATTGATCATATCTCCTTAGAATGGACAATGAGATGCTTTTAGCACATTTCTATAAATGTTTTGAGTATTTTGTTCAGTTTTGCTCAAATGCATTAAATTGTTGCCTGATGTTCTGTATAATCACCTGAACTGCTCACTCGCTGGTTCCATGTGTATCAATCCATATAGAATTGGTCCAAAAGATAACAGCAGTCGAGAAGGTTACTGTCCAGCAAGACTATGTAGATATTAATCAAATATTTCATCCATCCAACATGATGATGTTAGAGAAAACACAATAAACCAGAAACAGTGGAGACAACAAATTCCAGCTTACAGACACACATTTGGCAGTATTTGTCAAGTATACACAATCAAAAGACCAAGGACACCATCACAAGGAATAAAAGTGCTTTTCCAAAATGCTCCTTATGGAATGCAAATACTGTACAGGTAAAATGCCGTGGACTTCTACGAACTGTATTGATGATGTCAAACATCTGTCTCTATTCTTTTCTGATTTACACAACAGTCTGTTTCTTCCATCTGTTCATAGTCCCCACTAATCTCACTGGTATCCATACTACAGTCTGATTCATTGTCCGATTGGTCCATTCTTTCAAGCTTTGGTTCTTCACGGGACATCCTGATCCCGTTTGGGGTTAGGTGGGTGCGCCTCTCACAGCCCAACGTTCCGGTCTCACCTAATGACCGCCGCACAGCTTCTTTGGCCTGTCTGATGCAGTTCAGCCACTGCTGCTTGTTGAAGGCATCATTTGCCTGAAGTGAGTGGGACTGGCCTTCAGAAGGATCAACAAAGCTTACTCTCAAGAAGTTTTTTGCTAAGATAGAAACAAAAATGACAATTAAAAACAATATTCAGTAAAAGCAAAAATCTACAGCCTAGACTTTCCTCCGCATTCGCGCCCAGAGCGACGTGTAACCTGGGCGCAAACCAATTACGTGGCTTGTTTGGGCGGGGTCTCTTAATATGTGACCAGATTTTCAGGCGCAGCAGGAAAGTAAGTCATTTTTCTGGCGTTTAATTGCAATTTTGAGTGTTTTTTTAGATAAATTATCCTCACAGAGACCGGCTTTGTATTTTGTGGTTTTTTTTTAAATGGATTTTTATGGCATAAGTAGAAGTCGCATTAAAAATTGAAAAGCTTCTCCGATTGCAGGTTCTTAAACATGCTGTGCCTGAGGTGCATGAATGACAGTTAAATGAGTTGAAACTTAAATTTTCATATTTACAAAATGAAATATATGCTGTGGCTTCTGCACTTTCCTTGGGCTCCAATTGTTTACACTGATTTACGTCCATTTAAAGTTTGGGTGTACACTAATGACATTGCGAGGATACTTGGGTGTAACTTGACATAGGCAAAATGGGCATAAACGTTGTGCACATTTTTGGGGTCTAACTTCGGGGTTGCACCCAAGGAAGAAACTCCAGGCCTACATCAGCATTTCTGGAACAAATAACTGTATTGTCACTTCATAATTTATTAAAAATATTAACCAGGTGACATTTTGTACTTTAATTCCGCCGTAGAATAAACAGCATTACAATATCATTTTCAGAGAAACCAATACATAATATGCATTTTGAATAGTGTTCAGGCCAAACACATTCAGGCCTCATTAAAAAAGCAAGTTAAATTGAGGAGAGAGAATGGTCTTATCTCGTCCTGCTCCATTTTATTTCTTTCTCAACAATTCTCTCCCCTCTCCTGAACTTGCTGGGTTCAAGTTTCACGACACAGACATCCTCCTTGTCCAAGTGGCTATTATTCTTGCGTCAGCTTTGGCCACAAAGCTAATATTCACATGTAATTGGTTTCTAAAGTATTTTTCTTAGTTCACCGGACACCGTTTACTTCTGCTACATTTTCAGTGGAAGAGAACAGTCTCCAGTGTGAATGACTCTCTGATGTATAAATTACACATATAAAACACACAAATAAATACACACTGGAGGAAAAAAAAAAGTAACAGAATAGCTTTGTACTTACTTCTCTCATTATTGCTGAAGGCGCCTCTAATGGATCCACCTAATCGTACCTCCCCATCCTGCAGGTCATCCAACACCAGATCCCCGACAGGGATGGGCTGCCTGTACAACTGGTAGCACAGCTGTTCACTGCACGTCACCACCCTGGTAATTACAAGCACCTCTTGAAACAGGAAAACGTGCAGCTTCTGTAAAATGAAAAGGAGAGAAGTCCAGAATCTGCTTTTAATACTCCAATTGCCATTTATCTTAGAACCAGGACTTAGTGGATTGTATCTGCCAGAATAATTGTCCAAACAGAGCTGAAAGGTCATCAGATGTGAGCAAGCAGACATCACCAGACAGCATTGTAATGAAATCAAAAGAAACCAATTTCCATCAGGTATTAAACCTCTGCTATTAATATCAGCTGAAAGATCACATCTTGCAGAATACTTAAGGGGTGTTTGGCTGTTCAGAGATTTTACTCTTGAATTTTTATTACATTGGATGTTAGGCCTTGCATTGGGATTCCCAATGCAAGAATGTTCGAGATTCCCTTCACTGGCTTTCGTCCCGGAAATTAGAGCATGATGGGGCATGGGATGGAAGAGAAACACCGGCAGGACTAATCACACCCTGCCGAAGTATACTTAATGTCAGCCGGTCACAAAGAGCAACAGTGAGCAGTCTGCAGCCTCAACATCCCATTCTCCCAACTAAGAGAGGAAGTAGCAGGGCAACTAAAATAATAGCTGCAGGATTAAGAAACAAACAAATAAAAAGCGACGATGAATTATCATTGATAATTAAATGCACGATATGATTTTGTCATCACATAGACTAATTCCCTTTTATAAGGTTCTGATGACAAATGGAGTTAATACAGATGCTTCACTATTACAGATCAGCTATAAACAGCCCATTTATAAATACTTTATGCATGGCTCGCAAATATAAATTATCTAGGCAGATCTACTGTATTATAGTATAATAAATAATCATAATATTGTATGTTGATCGTGATCTGCTCATTTTCCAAATGAAATTAACTTTGCCAAGGGGCAGAGGCCTTGTTGAGATCTTTAAAAGCCCTTTCTTATGTACTGATTATTGCAAATCATGCTTTATGATTATTGCAGCAGGAAACACAGTCCACGACCGACTGTTTATTTATCCTGATATGATGCATCAATCCTGCACTACAAAACGTCAATACTGTTCTGATATTTCATCAAAAAAGTACATATTTTTCAACAAACACCGAAAGGAAAATGAAGTATCTTCATCCTGCTAAATTTCACATTAACCTCAATCCCCTAAAGGTCAGCCTGTAGATGACTGCTCTGTGTGATGTGGGGAAGGAAGAAGCATCAAATACAGAGGCCTGGCCTAAAGCTGGAACATTAAAGTGAGACAGCTTGAAAGAGCAGACTGGCTCTGATCCTTTCATCTCTCACTTAACTTACAAAACAGAACTCATCAATCTATGCCACAGAAGCCACCTTCCTGGTACAACATTACCTTCAAAGCCCTAACTTCAGTCTCTAATTACTGCATCTGTTTCAAAACTATGGAAGTTTCTCACTTACATTTTTCAACATAATTAATTTTTTTTTAATTGTTTTTTGTATTAAGATATACTTTATTGAAAACAGCAAGGGAGAAAAGCTCATCTAAAAACTTGGATTCTACATTGTAATACCACATAATCTAATTTCATTCTAAATTGAATGTGTATAAATTACTAAGCAAATGGTAAGGCATTCTTAATAATGTTGCTCAAACCTCAAATGAAACTGTTCATTTCCCTCTTCAGAACTTCTTTTTATTTAATTTTTTTGTCAAAACGAAGTTCTCCTAAGACAACTTTTGGCAAGACAGAGTTTGGGTCATCAAGGTTTGATATAATTTAAAATCTTACTATTCTTAAAGAATCTAGTAATAACTCAGAGGACTATTCCAAGGAAAGCAGAGAGTGGGAGTGATTAAAGCAGGAAATCATAGATCACTTACTGCTCCTCTATTGTTCTTCAAGTCTCCATGACAGCACAGCACTTTAGAATTGTCAATCAGAGGGTCCTTCTGACTCTCCTCAAGAAAGACCAGTCTTTCCTTATAATACTGGCATTCCGACTCCCCTGTCTTCTTGTTGATTTCAGCTACAATCCCTTGAACAATGTTAATCTGGAGTACAAAAGCAAAATAAGAATGGACAATGGTTCACACGGACTCGTATCTCTACAGATTCCATCACTAAACATACCAATAAATCAGTAAAGCTGCAATATTCCACTGCAGCAGAGGAGAAAGTTCTAGCAAGTCAACAAAATGCAAGCCAAAAGAGCCAGTGAATGAATTTTATGTCAATCAAAGTTGGAATTTGAATTCCAAATTGTCCTGGACTGGGAATCCCAATAATCGCATCACATTGATGCTGGATCCCTTCCCTTGAAATTTTTGCATTAACTTGTGCATTTATCTGGGCTTAACTGCACATGTGATTGTAAGTCAAAAACTGCCCCGAGCTCTCTATTTTCCCTTCCCAAAATCCAGGTAGACATGTTGTTTTCCATCTGAGGGCAGAGAAACCATATGCAAAGGTTTTCAATTGGTGTAAATACCTTGAGTGGACATACACACACACACTACAGTTATTTTGAGCTTTCTGTACTATAGGAATGGATGCATGTGTCACCATTTCTCCAAGTCTTAACTTTGTGATTTGTTTCTCTTCAAGGTCAGATCACTATGCACAGATAACAGCTGCATCAGACCAATCACTTCACTTGTTCTATGAGCAGCCCAATGAAGACAGTGCCTTGCTGTGTGTTTGGAGTATCTGCTGGTCCACACTTTCCCTTGAACCTAGGCACTAGCGTCCTTAGCCTTGAGCTAAGAGGGGCATTAATATTCAAATTGGAGGGCAAATATAGGTTTGCACACATCCAGAGCAGTGTTTGAACCAGAGGCATGCTGGAAAAGATGGGGCATTTTTTTGGTAACACCAAAAGGCAAAAATGCTGTAAATAATATTTCTTACAATATTTAATTAAGGATGAAAGTGTTTGGCAGTTCTGGTTTTGAGAAACCATTAAAATCCCCTTGCAAAGTTCTAAAGCATAGTTTTGGCATGAAAGCACCACTAAAAAATGTATATTAGGTGTTCAGTAGCGATTAGTTTGTAGCCAGCCAGTGAAAGTTAATACCGGTTGCCAAATGGCAATGGAGTGTGTCTGGTTGCCTCTTGGAATCTCATCCATTAGCAACTTTTCAAATTTCAAAGCTGGATTAATGGAGGTTTAATGAAAAGCCTGATCTGGTTCGTATCTCATAGCTGCTGTCCAATATTTATAATGCACTCTGGTAGCTTTGGCAGTATCCAGTAAGTGGCCTATTACAAGAGAAATAGCTAGTAACTGAATACTTTTTAATTCAGTTAAGATCTTATCAAACAACAATAGGAAGGGAGAAAAGGGATACACAAATCTCTATTTTCAGACCTTTCCCCCCCCCCCCCCAACTAAAATCCATATAAGGAAATACAAGGGCATTTTCTTGCAATTTATAAAACTTATGATGTGACAGTATTTGAAAAGTGCCATTAATGAAAGAACAGAAACAAAAATTAATTTATTTCTCACACATTGCTATTGTCATTATTGAAATCATCAGTGAATGTCATTCAGAATGATTGCTCTTTAAAAAGCGCTTCAAAACACATTCTTTAATCATCAAGAATCAGCAGGTTGATTAATTATTTTAGTTAAAAAGGTGTTGCATTAATATGTAAATGAGAAGAAACATGCAAATGATTCAATGCCATTTTCCCTCCTCTCTTGGTCAAATCCTTCATCCTTGAAAGACTGGGCTCTACACAGTAGTGATGTATAAATAAGAGTAAGGATGTGAATAAAAATTAATTAATAAAAGGCAGCATGGGAGCACTCACGATTACAGAAAGTAGATGAATCGATTTTCCTATAGTCAGTGCAAAATAGTCCCTAGGTCCCAATATTTTTATTTTAACCAGATTCTTTAAATGGGGGTTCTTGAAACCCTGTTTTCCTCTACTGCAAGAGGATTTGAAATGTTTTATAAGTTCAGGTCTAAGTTGTGCCAATGCCCTGCTGCCCCCTGGGCACAGAAGACACTTGAGTATTCAGAATTCTGTCCAAATACAATTTTAAAAATTGGTAAGTCATGCTGTGAAGTAATTGGAGAGAGAAATGAAAGAGCCAAGTGGTCTTCCCCGCTTGCACTGGAGAACAGTGCATTTCTAAGGCTGCACAGGAGTTTCCTGATGGTTTATCTGCGTCCACCAGTTTTATAGGGGTCTTCTCCACCATGAGGACAACCATGAGAGACAGAGGTATCTGATCCATCAAGCAATGCTCTGAAAGAGCGTACCACAATGACGACCAGTTTTAGACCAATATCTGTACCGATTGGTATGCAACTGAGCAGACCCAGGAAACTTGTGTTCATCTCCCTTTGGAGGCCACTGCGGATGTACCAAAAAAGGTTCAGCAGTCGGTGCAGTCATTTCAAAGAAATTCTAGGCCATAGTGTCAAATCTAGAGCCAAAGGATCTACAGCGGGTGGAGATATTTTCTGTTTGATGAACCCAGACTCAACGACCCTGGCAATGTCAATGTCTTGAAAGGAACATTTTCCCACCCTGCAGCCTCTGGCTACAACAGGGTTTCTCTTGATATTCCCATGACAACGTGAGAAAAAAATGCCCCCTCCCGCCCCTGCGGTAAATTGGATGTGCATAGTTGCACCTTGCCTGGAGATGCAATCCTCCACTAGCTTGTGGTACTCTGCATAGAATCCCTCATGAAACCTGCTAATTGAACAAAAGTGGGAGTGGCATCTCTGGGATTTAAGCATGCAACTTTCTGGTTGGGACTCACGAGCCCATCCATTTGAGCTGCAAGGACCTCTGCAGAACAATGTTTTTATTCTATAGTTCAACCACTCTGGAGTCACTTCTGTACAAATGGCAGAAGTCCACAACAACATCAAAATGAATTCTCTTTTGTCACTTACTGCTTCTTCCAGGTGCTGCTTATCCGGGTGGTCATTCGGAGTATGCCGGAGGATCTCTTTTAAGAGCAGCGGGTACTTCACCAGTCGACTACGTGGAATATCCAGAAAATTCCAGAGATCCAGCTTGCGACTAAAAGGAGACTCTAAACATCGTTGGAGAAAGTCATGCACTCGATGATCTTGTTTCTTGTGATCCAAAAGGGCCTTGGCTGCTACCTGGTTGCTGCAGTAACTATCATAGGAGTTTAAGCAAGGAAGCTAGGGAGGAAAAAGCAGTAAAGAGGATTTAAAATACAGGCCAGGCAGGTGTGCTTCAGAAATCGCTGATACACTACATGGCAGTATCACTGGATCACAGCAAAATAAAGAAGAAAAACTGCAAATGCTGGAAATCTGAAATAAAAAAAACAGAAAATGCTGGAAATACACAGTAGCTTAGTTAGCATCTGTAAAGAGAAGAGACAGGTTATAACGATTCTGGTGTGTACCAGAGATTTTTACAAGATAAGATAAGGGAGTGAAGGGTTATGGGGAGTGGGCAGGGAAGTGGCTTTGAGCCCAAGATCAGCCATGATCTTACTGAATGGCGGAGCAGGCTCGAGGGGCCAAGTGGCCTATTCCTGCTCCTATTTCTTATGTACCCTTCATCGGTTCTGTCCTTGCTCTTACAGATGCTGACTGGCCTGCTGTGGGTTTCCAACATTTTCTATTTTTAATCACTTAATTCACAGATCCACTCTGGGTCTGAATTGAGTAAAAACAACTTGGATTGAAAATAGAGACAGGTCAGGCTGATCCCTTCAACAAGTTACCTGAATGACAAACTACGATGACCATCCATTATTTCAACAGCATCAGAATCAGTCATATTTTTGATTTGAAAATCATTATTTCAGATCTAAAGATTTAGAGCTGGTTTTGACATAGCTCAGTTTGGCCGAGGCGGCACCTCTTACAACTACTGTAGTTCATACATGTTCCCAGGAAGTCTGTGGGTGCATTTCTGAGATTTCAGGTTGAAAAAAAATGTTTCTTGCTACACAATCTAAAAGAATAGAATTGCAAATCGAATATTACATCTTTATTTACATCCGAGGCTTTTTAGGGAAGGCCGAAGCACATGAGGCTGAATTCTAATTGGTTCTATAAGGGGCACACTCAATTTTTCAAAATGTCCTTCAGTTGAAAGTTGAGGACAACCATTAACCCATCAGATTGTGCAAATCATGCAATGTGCAGCAAAATATAACATTACTGCATTCAGCAATGTGGAACTATTAATAGGTACAGAATGGCACTGCACTCAGGGATTCTACAAGAATACTGCACTGCAGCATTAATGAAACCAGTTGCTGACTACAGAGCAAAACAACTTAAAGCCAGAATTACTTTATATTACAACTGGCACAGTTGGTGTTGTGGAATCCATCCTGCAATGTAAATGGGGCAGGCTTCACCATATTGACAGCAAGACTATTACAGAATCATTTTTACTTGTGGTAGAAAGTAGAAGTAATGGTTCTGCAATATAAATGGGGGGGGGGGAAGAGAAAGAGGTTCAGTCCTTAGTAAGGTCCTAAGGAATGATTTTTTTCCTCTTGTGCTTTTTAAAAAAAAAAGTCTGCAAATATTCCGTTGTTGTTACAGAAATGCAAATTAGCGGTTATGCAAATTGGGTGAAAGGGAGGATCCCGAGGCTGCCCATCTCCCATCTGTGCCATTAATTGTCTGCTAGCTGGCTCGACAATAAATTCCACCCATAATCTTGTTTTCACACTTGATGGATTGCCTTGTTTAGTCTATTCAGTTTACTGTCAATTTTAAGATTAGAGCTTCATATTTGTTTTTGAAAGTCGGTGATAATTGCCAGCACAGTGTCAAGTCTTTTGGTTTCCTGATTCATAATGACCTATCACTATGGAAGGCCTTTCAGAATCAGCAGCCTGTATAAAAGAACTGCCAAAGAAGTCCCCTGTTTTCAATGAATTAATTCACTTCAAAATCATCAGAAAAACAATGGCCACCTTTATATTTAATGTATGGTCACAACTGGGATCCATGACCTCCATGCACTGCTCTCAACTCTTCCACGTTTAAGTTTAATTGTGCTGGCACATGTGTGTGAATCCAAGTCCTGTTGATTTTACACATCTTCAGCAGTGAGTGATCACTGACCAGGAAGATTCATTGTAAACACATAAATAGGAGTGCTACTATAGCCATAAATGCTAAAACTTCTGATCACATAGGCTTGAGGAATAGTATCAGTCTCTCCATGGGAGTGTAATCTACAGGTATATTTACACTGCTGTAGATGCTCCAGAAGAATGGATTGAAGCAGAGGCCCACAACTCCCAAGAGCTCCTGCCTTCTTACTGCATCTGCATGCCACAGATCTCCACTGGAGAACCAATAGAAACAGCCCTGTCTTTTCTGCATCTCCAGCCTCAGTTTTCAGGACACATGAAAAGTAGAATCATGGGTACCATCAGAGAGACCGCATTTAACTCATTTATATGGCAACGTGTCATCGGCTGGAGGAGGATCAAGATCCCATCACCAACAGCACACTGTAGGCAAAGATTTCCTCTATTCACTCTTTGATGTAAAATCACTATTCTATTCCAAGTGTTGACCACTGTGTGTAGAAGAACTTCCTGAATTTACCGTTTACCCTACTCTTGCAATTTAATTTACAGTATCCCAGATTTACCTTTTCGATTCCCTTAACTATTTTGTATTCCTCTACAAGATGACATTTCAGATGTCTCCTTTTCAGGCTGAAAAGCCCATGTTTCGCCAGCCTTTCCTCATAACTCAGACCTTTTACACTAGGGATTGGCCTTGTGGTTCTTCTCTGCACCGCTTCCAACACTTGAGTGTCTCCTCTGTTTCCTGGCAAGTCCGACCAGAGCATTGCACAGTTCGATCACAACCTTCTCTGATTTACATTCTACTGTTTTGCCTACGTAGTTTGTTGATTGCTGCTCTTCACGGTTTGGACATGTTCAATGCCAAGTCTACTAATATTTCTAGGTCTCTTTCAACTTCATCCTTACCTATTTCTAAAGTGCTTCACCCTGCTTTCAACTCTATATGAATCCATTCTTTACTTTAACTGTGAATCAAAACGATAGTTCTAAAGAGAGGTTTGTAAAATGGCAACAGAGTAACCATCTCCAGCAGAACAACTCATCAGCACTGCTATGCATGACTGAGATGTTAATTTTCTCCATTAGTAATTTGTTTTAGAACAGTTAGAATTCAAACATGAAGATTTATTTTTAATTTAAATCATCTTCTACCACCAAAGGTACTGAAATCCAGTAAGGAGAAGAGGCTTGATTAAGTCAATTTTGAAATAAAATGATATGATATTTGAAGAAACGCTTTCTGTCACATCACGTGAGTATACACAGACATACGGTACCGGTTACCTGAATCTCTCTGTACCAAGCACAGGGCAAAGTGATAAAATGTTAAAGTTTGCAATACACCATCAATTAAATCAATCCACTCTATGCATATTTTAAAGGGTTATATTTACATTCTTTCATGTAAACTTTAGCCCTTTTATTTTGGTGTCAATGGGATGTTTGTGCTGTTGAAGCTTGGGTCTGGCTCAGCTGACAGCAGCCCCAATTCAAAAGCTGTTGGACTTGCTAAAGGTAGCGGTTGGGAAGCCCCTTTTTAAAAAAGAAACTGGATCTTTGTGGTTATCTGGATTTAACAAATCTGGCAAGTGTACATTAGGGTTATCGTGGCCTGTGTGAGACCGCACTTTGGGAACTGGTGGCAGAAACACACCAATAAAAAAGCAGATACAAAGAATAAAAAGGCTGAAACACTTTCTTACCCAGCCTACAAGGATGTGGCCGACATGCTCCGTGGTCCCATCTGGTTTCCTGGCTTCTCGGAGCCTGCTCAGAAGATCTGACCAAAAATAAATAAGGAAATGTGAGGGTCAAAGCAAAGAGGATTTCCTCAAGAGGAAGTATGTAAACCTTTACAGAAACATGACATTGCTCCGTGTGAACCATTAAGTTCTTTATGACATTCATGGCAGCCTTCACATAACTTCTGTCTGTTCAATCAAAGAGGAAAGCCATACCTTCATGCAGGGGAATAAGGGAATCCAGTGTTCCAAATATCTGATTCAGCTCCTGTTCAGTCATAATGGAGAGTTTGAGCATCGGATCGTGATAAGCCTGTGTGAGAGAGACAAACATTGTACATTTAATGATCCATATTTTGTCATTTCAAAAGTACATTTTGTAAAAAGCACATTTCAATATATACCCCTGACTTGTTCCTTTATTGTCATGTTTCTGACAGACACCTCCGAGATCCCAATGTCTTAATGACAGTTGCAATTTTGTAAGTAGTATTTATCCGATTAATTCCACAACAGGATTTGTTTTTTTTTTAATGAAATTTAGCTCCTGGGTAAAAAAACAGCTTAAAACAAAAACGAATTCAGTGATCCCACAATTAATTCAAGGACATTTAAGAGCTGCTTGCACCCGAGGCCAATATTTCCACAGCACAGCAGAGTGTGTAAATCACTGTTGCAGCAGAATGCTTACTCTGCAAAAACCGATTCACATCTTCCAAAATAAAATGGGTTGGGGTATACTATTTGACTAATGCTAATGGTGATACAATGAAATAGAAATATGAAAATGTGGTAGACCTTTTTATTAAAAAGATAAATTCAATTACTAATAAAAGGCATATCTAAAACCAGTAAGGTTCAAAATATGGTTACTCAATTATAACAGTATTAAAGCGGTGAAAAATTCCAAAAACATTTTATCTGAACTGGAAATAAAGCTTGCATTACCTTTTTTGCTAGCTTCAAGTCTTCAATTAAAACTTGTTCTCCCTGGGAAAGTTCAAAAATCGCCTGCAAAAGTAAGATTTAGTAACTGAATCATTTAATTGGAGAAGAATTGGTCAAAATTACAGCGATGACATATGCGCAATGTGATTAAGGTGACATAATTGGCTGACCGAATGACAAGTCATCAATCTAATCTCTCAAGAGGGCAAAAGTGGTATCCCCAATGTTTGTGACATTCACTGAACTGTTTTATTATAAATATTTTCAAAATAAAGTAGAGTTGTGGGAAAGGTGCATATTTTCTGAACAAAAATGTGGCGAGAACAAGACAGCTGAGTTTTCAGGACTTCCCAAATTATGTGCAGAGGCCATATGTCCCCAAAATCTGTTTGAAATTCCTAGACATATTATATACAAGGAGGAGCCATGTGCTTTGTGCCATTCATATACAGACATCTATAATACATTATTAAAAATCTTGCGTATGCATTTACTTCCTGTTGTCATGATTTCTGGTCACATTTTTATGTCATTATTTAACATTTAACCTGCCTATATAAACATTTAGATTGGTAATCCTCTATGTAACAGTTGCCAGTTAACAATTCAGTTGTGGTCTTTGGCCAGGAGGTGTTGCTGTGGAGAAAATTTTTGAAGTCTCTCCCGAACTCCATTGCCATCTTGCATTTAAAAAAAACCAACCATGGGCAACGCCACAGGCAATTTACTAATACACTAAAAATTTTTTAGCATCTAGCACGCCTGTCAAAAGTTGTTACAGGTTACATAGAATTGCACAGAATCTTCAGCACATAAAGGCCATTCTGCCCAACTGTTCTATGTCAGTGTTTATACACATGAGCCTCCTCCCACTCTAATTACCTCTTCCCACCCTGCCCCCATATCCCTCTATTCCCTTCTCCCTCATGCATGCATCAAGCCTCCCCTTAAATGCATCAATGTTATCTTCTTCAACCACTCCATCTGGCAGCGAGTTCCACATTCTCACCACTCTCAAAGAAATTGCTCCTAAGTTCTTTATTTGATTATTTAGTGGCTACCTTGTATTTATGCCCCATTGTTTTGAACTCATTCCTAAGTGGTAAAGGGTTTCTCCACAGCCACCCTATCGGACCCCTTCATAATTTTATTCTCCCTTTATTCTTCTCCTTTTCAAAGAAAACAGCCCCAGCCAGCTCAATCTTTCCTGACACATGCATCCTCTCAATTCTGGTAATGTCCTTGTAAACCTTGTCTGTACTTTCTCCATGGTACTCCAAGAGTGGTCTAATCAAGGTTCTATATAAATTTATCACCTCCCTATCAACTGGTGTTGCTACTTTTAGCAATTTATGTATCTGAATTCCCAGATTTCTTTGCTCCTCTACCCCATTTAGTTTCTTAGTTTGAGGAATAAGCGACCTCCTAATTCCTCCTACCAAAATGAAGCACCTCACGTCACTATGTTGAATTTTGTTTGCCATTTAGCCACCCACTCTGCAAGCCTGTTTATGTCTTCCTCTATTTGGTGCTATGCAAACCACCCCCCCCCCCCCCCAATTTGGTATCCTCTGCAAATTTCAACACTATACCTCCAATTTCTGAGTCCAAGTCATTTATGTATGTATATAGTGAACAGTGGTCGCAGCACGGATCCCTGTGGGAAATCACTTCCACTTTTTGCCAGTCCGAGAAGCTTCCCTTAATCCTACCCTCTGAAAAATGACTACAAAACAGAAAACATCGATTGTGCTACTTGACCCCGACTCCACACACTCTGACCTTTGACATGAGTCTCTTAGGTGGCGCCTTATCAAAGACCTTCTGAAAGTCCATGTATACCACATCCACTGCATTGTCCTTGCCTACCCTTTGTTATTGCTTCAAAGAATTCAATAAAGGTTGGTTAAACAACCTTTGTTTTAGAGATCAATGCTGACTATTTTTTATTGTATTCTCTGAATCTAATGTTTTGTTATCTGATCTTTAGTAAAGATTCTAGTATCTTTCCTACCACTGTTGTTACTCTACTGTTCCCTGGATTAGTTCTATCTCCCTCTTTGAAGATAGCAATTACCTTTGCTGTTTTCCAGTATTGCCTTTTCTATTGAATTTTTAATATACGAGTACTAGTGCCTCTGCTATCTCCTCCCTAGTTTCTTAGCGTATCTGCGGGTGCAATCCATTTGCAAAACAATCTTCTTTTTAAAGAAAAGAAATAAGCTTGGAGGATGGAAATTACAAGCAGTTACAATTATCTTCTGATTAACCTCAGGATTTTATAAGAAGCTACAATATTTAGAGCAGTGGCTTTAAAAGGTACAGTCCACCTTAGCAGCTAAACACAACTGTTGTCTAGACCCCAGCATACCAATGAGCATTGCCACGGGAGATTTTCCAAAGTTAAAGGATCTTTGGTTAGCCCGTCACTTGTACTCAGCACCAATAACCCATATAAGTGCAAAACTGTCTTCATTTCCGTTTTAGCAGAGATTCAGACAACATGTCACCCAAAACTATGTGTTAATAAACAATTTTCAGACATCAGTGTATTATTCTATTAGTTTTGTTTTGATCTTGGGATGTGGGTGATGGTGGAAAGGCCACTTTTATTTCCCATTCTTAGCTGCCCGGAGGTAGTGGTGGTGGGCCTTCTTAATGTGTTTAAGTTCATAACTGCATATTTCCAGTTCCATTGAGGAAACTGTTGTATGAAGGATTTTTCCATCTTGACTGTATATTCTAAAAAGTTATATCGCAGCTTCAGTGCTGATCTGTAAATTAGTTTCACACAATCACTAATTGATGATAATTAACATTCAAACATCTGCTTTCACTTATAAACGTAAATGCTACGATTGCAGGATCCTTTTACAAAAAAGCCATTTTTCTTTTGTATTATTGCGACCACTTGCTAATGCTTTCATAGGACCAGTTACTTTGATGCCACAGGCGTATTCCTTACTTTTGTGCATCGAGTGATATTATTACAGTAACAACCATTGAGAGAGAGGATGGATTAAATGTTACCCAAATTGGAAAGAGACTGTTAAATGATACAAAACATTTTAAACCTGGAGTCTCCCACAAACGAAAGACTATAATAGCGGTATTATTTCAGTGGGAGGGTTCCCTATATTGAAAGGTCGGCAGGTTATTATAAAGGCCCTGCTAAATTTGGCAACTATATCCCAAATATACAGGACCAGTTGTTTTTTTTAAAAAATTACACAGTCATACAGCTATTATAGGGAACCATTAATAAAAATTTGTTGCTGTTCGTGATAACAGAACACTTGGCTCTCTATAATTTCGACAAGTCAACTACATCTCTGTAATTTTGCAATAGAATTGAATATAATTTTTTTTAAATTACTGTCATCAAATAAAGTATAATGTAAACAACTGTGCAGTGTGATAAACAAATGAGAGGTTTCTCCACTATTGAGAGAACAATTTAAGAGTGTTTACCTCTAACAAAAAAGTTTCAACTTGCTCGTACTCTCACTCACTCCTAATCTACTAAGACAATGAGGTGGATGTTTGCAGTCAGAAAGTAAACCACATTTCCAAGCCATGGGACAGCCATGACTGGAAGTGAAGCTCGTCATTGATTAAACGAGTCCATTATTCTATTTGTTGTAAAAGAATAAAGCTGGTCTGCACTCTTACCTCTTGCCTTTTGATTTCCTTAGCGGTGAGCATTTGATTGACACGAATGTCAAACGTTTCACTCCAAAGTTTGCTATCTCGACGCTTTGCAATAGCAGGGGGCCCATGTCTAGAAGAGGGTCTTGGGGTGAAAATGTCAGGTCGGCTGTCACTTCGGAAGCTAATGGAACGCTGGAACAAAGAGGGAGGAAAGAATTGCTACAGATTTGATGCACAAAAAAAACTGAGGCAAAAACAGTTGAAGTAGGAGTTACGTAACTGTAAGTGAATGGTTTGTTACAAATGTCACTGTAATGGAAAACTGTTTTACAACATGCAACACACCAGAGAATTTGCAATTTGACACCTTTGCTCAGAAGATTATTATACCTTATGAAACAGGCTTGCTTTAATGTCTTGCAATAATGACGGATCCAGCACCAACATGAACGAATGATGATTCTGCCAGCTAGTCAGAAATATTATACACTGGAACAATTTTGATTAGCCCCAATCCAGTTGATACAAAAGCATACAAGGTAAGATTGCTTTTCAGCACAATGCAAAAAAATGCTGAGACTCAAGTAATGTAGAACTCTTGCTGCATGTATAAAATAAAGCCATTGGATAGCTTGCTACCATGCTAAGCACTCAACCCTGTAAATGAGCTATTATTTCACTGGATCAGTGTACATTTGACACCATAATCACTTCAGCTTGCATTTACACTGCAACTGCAGCACTAATTTTGCTTCATATCAATTCTAAGAAGCTGTGATGGAAATCCAGAGTCAGAAGCTGACTTGCCTGTGGACCAATGCGGAGTAAGACGCCCTCCTGCACTCCTCTTAGCATTGGTGTGAAGTTGTAGTGCAAATGCAGTCTCGGAGACTACGAAATGTATTTTGTATCCTTGATTTAAATACAGCAAGCGGATTAGGAGAATTTGTGAAAGAATGTTGCTGAAGGAACAGTGCTAACCAACATCCCAAAAGCTTACCAGGACATTTTGCACATCTTCTTAAAAAGGAGAAGTCTTCATTAAAACTCACAATGGCAGTGACTCGATGATGTGTTTCAATGAGATTAACTTTATGCTGAGTATTTGCTAACAAGCTGAAAAAGCATTCCAATCACTTTTTTTTGTGAATGCAGCATCTCTCTACAAAGGGTCAGAAATATTTTATTTGTCAGCTGCTGTTCACTGAATAATTTGTTCCTAACATTTCCATTCTGGTCAACATTTAATGGCTCCACTATTTCCTAAATCATTAAATGTACTGGTGTCCATTTCAATTTTTTTTTAAACTGTTTGTAATTTGTTGATCAGTAATTGTTAACTATTTTTCTCTGAATATGTGGGTTGACCCAAAGAAGATGCAGTTTATGAACAGATTTAGTACCAAAGGACTCAATAAGGTTCACTGTAAGCGAAAAGTGTTGAGAATTTTAGTGCAAGATGCAATATTGTAGGCCTTTAAACTAATGGGAGCGGTATTAATCTTTTAAATTATTTTCTATAAATGTTGCTTCAATAATCTGAACATCCTACGAGATAAAAATACAACTTTAGAGCTTACTTGAGGAAAAACAAGTTTCTTCCTACATCCCATAATTTTTCCTCAAAAAGTTTTTTTAACCATCTGCTGAGTGAACATTTAAAAAAATATTAATTTTTTTTCCAAACCATTTCCTGCAAAGCACCTTGCCCAACCTGGAGAGCCCAGACAGCCTTAATCCCAGGCCTCTATCATCGACCTCTATGAGTAACCACTGGAAGGTGCTAAAGAGCAGCTTTGGGATATCAGCACCGTAACTTTTTCATTTTAGGCATGTGCCTGGTAGTTTCTCACATGGATTAGAAAGTCAGTGTGTGAGGAATGGTATTTTAACTCCATGGACAAGTGCCTACAGCTCCGAGCATTTCAAAGGAGGTTTAGACTGTCACATTTACCAGATATCAACTATAAAGGGTTGACCTTAAATATTACTGTAATCAATGGCAACATGGGAAAAAAAAGTCTCAGTATTAGTCAGCTTTCTGCTACCCTGCCATCTGCAAGCTTTTAAAGCCAGGAGCTAAAGTGCAGTGCCCACACTCAAAACTTGTTGTGAGCACCAAAGTATAAACCAGCTTTCTCGGCCCATATTTTATTGCATTTTATTGACAGGAGGAAATCCAGGCTCAGTGACTGCCATCACTTCCACTTTTTATTACAGTAAGCAGGATCTGAAATTGAAAGCCAGTCTACAATTTTCATGGTCTTTTAGCTTTTTTTTCACAAAATTGGTGAATGGTAGTGTAGCTTACTCCAGTTACCTGTGAAAGTGACCCTCCAAAGGAAATTAGAAATATTCGTGTTTGAAAACAGTCTTTATATTCAAGTTCCTGCAGGTTAAGTGCTGCAAGTAATAAAGTCCCACAACAGCTGTACAAATATACTTGTAGCGGTAGACAGGGTGCCAGGCACAGCTCAAGTCTCGCCAAAGCATAATTTGCTTTCACGCTCAGGACAACTGGAACTAATGCAGTTCTCTTTCAGAAACATCAGAAACTTTTCACACACAAATTCTGGGAAGAGATTTATTGCCCCCAGGGAATGCAAGAATCTCAGTGCAGTCACGCTATTTCTCTACCTTCTGGATCAAACACTAACCGAAGTAAATTAGTAACCTCCCTTCCCCCGCCTCTCCAGGCAAGGCCTATTACTAGTACAACATGTGGAGCACAGCAGAGAAAGAAACACAACAGACCCTTATTCTGCTTTCGACCAATGGCAAAACTCTGTATCGCTTCACGGCTCAACGTTGTCCGTGCGGTGCTGCAGCTTTCTCGGCTCACCTTATCTGAATGTGCGGACTCAAACCGGGGTACAATTCCTGTTCCTCCCGTACAGTGTCTACAATCTCATCTAATTATATCAGGTAAAAATAAATTCAGATTGGAGTTCCTTCACAAAATTAAATTAAGATTTTACTGTGAAAATTTCCATTTTGCAGTATAGAGAGAGAGTATGTTAATTACATTTCCCACAAGCTTAAATAAAGATGTTGGAAGAAACTGAACAACGCAACGCCGTTGCTGAGAAACATGGGACCTGGCACAGAGGAATACAGTCCCACTGCTGGATGAGAAAGGCTAGGCTGGGTCCTGCAAATGCAGTTTATTCCACTTGAACTACAAGTAATGCCATCATCAGGAACAATTATTGCTGGGAGCCAGAAACAACATCATCTACTTTGTGCCCAGGATGGAAATTATTTGCATTGCTCCTTTGTAAAGCAATAAGGTTTCATTTATTATATTGACTCTGTACTCTTTGCAAGACTTGCCTTGGATTTACAAAGTAATCATCTTTTCATTGCTGGTTTTCCTTTGTACCATACAAAATTCAGACATGGGCTCACACAATGCTTCGATGCAGCTCAGCATCTCCTGAATTTCTACACTCAACCTTTTGTGGCATGTTTGCTGCCCAAGGATCAGAATTTTGCATAAAAAGTCTCAATGGCAATGAAAATGCCCGTTTGAGCAATAACAAATCACCTGCTCTAATTGTAACCTGAAAACCACCACAATATATAATACTTCAGCCTGAAACGTTAACGCTCTGTTTCTCTCGCCATAGCTGCTGCCTGGCTTGATGAGTATTTCCAGCATTTTCTGTTTATATTTCAGATTTCCAGCATCTGCAGTATTTTGCCCTTATGTTACAATATAAAGCTTTCTAACTGATCCCTCTTTCCTCCCCGCCCTTCCCCTATCCTGTTACTAGTGTTGGCATGCAGCTCCGCAGCCATCAGCAGTCCTCTGGTTCCTCACTCAACTGAGAATCTAAACAGCAAGTGCTGGTGGGCAATGCAATCAGTGGAGGTGGAGGAGTCTGAACTCAGCTTCATTTTATCCCCTTTAATGTCCTCATGTGCATATGTTTTGCAGATGTCACAGGACAGAAGTCAGTAAAGGCAACCCTGACCAATTTTTCCCCTCCCCAGTTCAGGCAGGAAGCCAATTGTAGTGCCCCCACCAGTGTGCCTCCGAGCTCAGCTAATGGACTTGGTTCCTTCCTGCTCTCTATAGCGGAGTAGCAAGGCAGAATGCATTTACCCACTGAGCCTTCAGATACGAAAAATGTGAATTCCTTATCATATACATTTCACTAATAGTCTGTAATGTTTTATATAAAACTCTCTCTATGTTGTAATGTTATATATATAAAACTCTGTTGCTGATAGTCACTATTTTGCATTTTTAAGTTGCATGAATGATTATGGTAGATTTATAAAATGATATAAAAGACCAGTCCCAGCAAGCAGAGATGAGAGTACCGGTCAGTCTCCGAGTACCGTGTTGACATCCAGCGGGGTGCCCGCACCCATTGGGGGAGTGGAGTGGCAGAGTGGTGAGCAATGTTCCCTCTAATTTGTATTTTTGGTGCACGGTCCCTTTAAATTTGCAACGGCCGCGCATGTGCGATATCGTTTCCAGCGGAACAGCTGGTAAGCGGCCTGCGCGGGACCTTAGGGGGAACGTTGGTGGTGACCCTCATTTCCCCCCCCCCCACCACATTGCATCTGTCCATATATAAAAAACGGGGTCGTTATTACAGAAACAACCCAGATTATGATCTGCTGGATTTAAAAGCAGTGGAAGAAATGAGTTGCCTCTTGTGCCAAAAGACACGGAAGAGAAGAGAGAAGAAGATACCAGAAATTTAGCAACAAAGTAGTGAATTAAAACCTGGTAGGTTAATTAGAGTGCAAGACTCTTGAGAATTTTCAAAAGTTGAATTGACGGCATTGTCTTTAATAAATTCAGGCACTGATTTTCTAGGGAGAAAAGTTCTTTTTTGACTTGCTCTGACATCAGAACACATACTAGAATAGCTCTGGAATTTTGCTCCTTTGACGTGATTAGTTCATTGTTAACTTGAAATTATTCATTTGCATTCTTACCTAATCAGATAGGATGTGGGAGATTTTCTAAAAAGATATATATGGGCAACAGTTGGCTTGGGACATGCGTATGAAAGCGAATGTAATCCCTCGCTGGACTTGTACATACAGATGTGGTGAGTGCAAACCAGCTCAGCTCACTGCGCGCCTTTATAAAGCCTCACTCATCACTCTACATGGATAATAAATCCCACTGGGGGAATCTTACCTGTAACGTCTGGCTGAATCGTTTCAGAGGCGTGGCCTTCACAGGAGGAATGAGATTAGCTAAAGATGTGACTCGGGAAAGAGGTTTCACCCGCTTGTTACTGGGTTCCTAAAAAAACAAAACATAAAAAAGGTGGTGAGAATGTGTCAAAATAATTCTGCATTTGTTACAGCCGATGAATTGTTGGGATAAACTAAGCACGATGATACTTGTGCCAGTGAGGCTGAACAGACTCACTGAAGATGGTTATCGCTTCTCATGACTGGCCACAGAATGCATCTTTCATCCATGCACATTTTTATCATTCTACATTGGAAAATTCATGTTCGCATAATACTGTAGTATGCTGTGTCCCCAGAATAAATTTACACTAATCAATAGCCAGCAGTCTGGATAACAAACAGCTCTGTGGTGCATAAGGGATTTTAATTAGACAAAAGCACTACACACTCAGAAACATACTCACATCAATATGCTAATTTACCACACTCATACGATTTAAAAATTTATCAGGCTCTAAAGGTAGGAAAGCTGCAGGCAATGCAAGGAGGTTCATTTCTCCCGGTTGAATGGCCATATACCTTGTATTTTTTAATCTCCATTCCCCAAGCTGTAGAAGAAAAAGGTCCAGTAGACAAAATCCCAGGAAATTATTAGCAAAAACCTCCATAAAGTACCCCAGAATAAACATCTCTGTATCTGAATCGATTCCCACCGAAAATTCTGTTTCTTCACCTCAGACCGGTGAGGCAAATCTCTGTAGACGCTCTGGGGTTTCAGTGCATGCAAGCAGTCCTTCTAGAAGAATCATTCTCTGATTGCAGTCCTATATTTGGCAGTGTGCCACAGCATCCACAATTAGGTAGCGATCGACACAGCACAATGCAGCTGCTTTAGTAGAATTCCGAGCAACATGCCTCGCTTCTGTCACCCCTCCCGGGACCATCTGTCTCAATGTTATGATGTCTGCAGGATCAGTAAACGCTTCCCTTTCCATCTTATCGGAGATGGTACTAAAAGGCGGTTTACAATCTTTTCAGACATGCATAGCTTCACCTTTGAATGTCAAAAAGGCACCACAGCCTAGTTAACAAATGTTCATCTTCAGAAACATTTCTCAGCAAAAAAATCCAGAAAAGCTTGCCATATTTCCTTCTGCAACAGCAGATACCTTATGCAACGTGCCAGCTTTTGACTACCCCTCAGATGCTTCAGTCTCCCAAAGCCTCGTCCTCAATTACCATCTCCTTGATATCAGCACTCTGAGGCCTTCTGACGTCAATGCAGTTGCATTCATATGCTGATCAAACCTTCTATTCAAGCCCCTGAATAATCCTCCTATGGCAAAAACACCTTGCTTAACAACGTGTGCTACCAGCTGACAGAACAGTAGCTAAATAACCAGGCTTGCAGAATGGTACCCAGACATACAGCCTACAATATACATCTTTACAATGCTCCTCAGGCAAATGTGCATACTTACATTTTTAACAGTATAAATGATTTTAGCACCTCATTTTTCATACCCAAGACTGATAGGTCTGGTTAACATCACCAAATGATATTGATGTTAATTTATTTCAATAAGTTTCAAAGACTACTTAAAGCTACAATGCCGATAGTTGCTTGGGTGTTATTCTTTCTCCAGGATCCAGTGCTGCTAATATTTTTTTTTAAATCAGATTTTGATGCCAATTATCCAAAACAATGTCAAACCTGGTCAGATTAGTTTGTCACAAAGTCAATGAAGTGCACAAATACACTTGTTTACAAACTTCTGTTTAAGGGAGTGTGAAATGATTGGTTCATGTATAATTTGACCATGTCAGAGCAGAGAGAAGCGGGTCACTTGCATTGTGCTTTAAACTCCTGATTAAAAAAAACTTTCAAAATCAAATGCACCATTTTCCTGTCTTTGTTTCGTCAGTAACTATAACATACAAAAGCATTTCTGCCAAAATTCAAAGGAAACCGATCCAGTTTGAATTTATGGTTTTATTTTAATTTGCAGTTTGTTTGAAGGATAAGATGGGCTCGCCGTGCTATGTATGAGTGACTTGCTTAAGTAAAACATCCTCCTCCTCCTCTCCCTGCTTTCCAGTGTACGATGGCACTCGCTTATCCAGCATCTCTTTCAGCTCAACGGTGTTGATTGCTCACTGGCTTTGCCTACGCAAGTACTCTACCACAAATTCTGCAGGGTTTCACTATCAGCTAACAGGGCATGCGTGTAGTGGGGCGAGACGCATTGCATCATTTCCCATCCCCTTGGGAATGAAATGTTCCATTATCACAAGGAACTCCAGCAGTTTGGATGAAAACTGACAAAACTCACTGCAATTCTGACAGGCATGTGAGAGTGACGGGCTGGGAAATAAATCGATCGGCTACTTCTTTCAGTGCCTTACGTTAATTTGCAAAACAATACAAAGGTATGAATAAAAATAGAAGATATGCAATGGGGAACAGCGAGGCCAACAGTTTGTTCTCCGAGCCCACATAACCCAACTGAATGTCCATGCAGCTTATTATTCCCTACATGCATTATTATTCCCCATTGTGAAGTTGGTTTAAGTTGCAGGTAAATACTCTTTTCAAATTCAAGTTACTTTGGAATGCATAGAAACTTTGTTTTTCCGGGAGGCAGCTGAACCACTTTGAGACCAAATGGAAGCTGCTGTGATCTCAGAACAGCTGTGACATGAGAGGCAAGTTATTTTCATTTCAAGTGTAAAAACTTGGTTTGTATTCCCTTGGGTTTAGAAGATTGAGGGGGATCTAATCGAGGTGATTAAAATGATTTGATAGGGTAGATACAGAGAAACCTATTTCTTCTGGTGGGGAATCCAGAACAAGAGGACATAATTTTAAAATTAGAGCTAGGGCATTTAGGAGGGAAATCAGCAAGCACTTTTTCACGCAAAAGATAGTGGAAATCTGGAAGTCGCTCCACCAAAGGCTGTGGACACTGAGTCAACTGAAATTATCAAGATGGAGATCGATAGATTTTTGTTGGGTACAAGTATCCAGGGATATTGAGCAAAGACTGATAAATGGACTTATGGTACAGATCAGCCATGATCTAACTGAATGGCGGAACAGGCTCGAGGGGCTGAATAGTCGACTCCTGTTCTAATGTAATGTGGTTAGTGTCTCCACATCAATGTTATACTATGAGCTACCTACAAAATCAACAGGAAACTTTTAAAGAGGCCTGTCAAAGCAACGATCTTCAACAGTTTGAGAGTTTTTAAATTAAAGAACAAAATATTGGATTGCAAAACTGAAAATATACACCCAGAGGGCTAGTGGGAAAATGCACCACCCATTGTAACACTAAGCCATACCGACCAGATGGCCCCAGGTTAACTGACCTCAGCCAAGGCAGCAACTGGGATGCTACAAAGAGCTTCAGCACCTTGGCCAGGGGAGTGGAAGGTTTAAAATAAAAGCCAGTGTTCCCACTTCTGATCCAATGACTCATGGAAAGTGGTCATGCGCATATGTCAGCTGAGGATTCTCTCATATGCCCTTTACAGTTGAACAGTCAACTGAGATTCACTATTTAGGCTCACATACAAAAAAATGGCCAATTGGGCCAGGTATCAGATGGTGCCCAGTGTTCATGGAATCTTGTCCCCAGCATAACAACAACTTGCATTTAAAGTACCGTTAGGTAGACAAACGTCCCAAGGCATTTTACAGAAGTGTAACCAGACAAATATGGACGCAGAGTTAAAGGAGGGCCTATTAGTAGGCGTAAGCTTGGTAAAATAAAAAAGGTGGGTATTAAGGAGGGCCTTAAAAAGAGGGGTAGGTGGTGAGGTAAGGGGTTAAGGGAGGGAATTCCAGAGAATGTAAACACAAGGATGAGAATTTTGAATTGGAGACGTTGGGCGACTAGGAGTCAATTTAGGTCAGCAAGGACAGTGGTGATAGGTAAGCACGATCTGGTGTAGGATAGGATACAGGCAGCAAGAGTTTTGAATGAGCTGAAGTTTATGGAGGATGAGAGGCCGGCCAGGAGAGCACTGGAATAGTCGAGTCTGGAGGTGACAAAGCCAAGGACGAAGGTTTTAGGAGATAAAGAAAGGCTTGCATTTATATAGCGCCTTTCACGACCACCGGACGTCCCAAAGCACTTTACAGCCAATGAAGTACTTTTTAAAAGTGTAGTCATTGTTGTAATGTAGGAAACACAGCAGCCAATTTGCGCACAGCAAGCTCCCACAAACAGCAATGTGATAATGACCAGATATTCTGTTTTTGTTATTTTAATTGAGGGATAAAATTTGCCAGGACACCTGGGATAACTCCCCTGCTCGTCTTTGAAATAGTGCCATGGGATCTTTTATGTACACCTGAGAGTAGACGGGGCCTCGGTTTAACATCACATCCGAAAGACGGCACCTCTGACAGTGCAGCACTCCCTCAGTACTGCACTGGAGTGTCAGCCTAGATTTTTGTGCTCAAGTCTCTGGAGAGGGACTTGGACCCACAACCTTCTGACTCAGAGGAGAGGGTGCTACCAACTGAGCCACTGGCTGACACTATGGGCTGAGGCAGGGGCTGGAGGTGGGAGATTGTTATGGAGGTGGAAGTAGATGGTCTTTGTCATTGAGAATATATGTGATTGAAAGCTCAGCTCGGGGATGAATAGGACACCAAGATTACAAACAGTCTGGTTCAGCCCGAGACAATGGCTGGGCAGGGGGATGGACTCGGTGGCAAAGGTACAGGGTTTGTGGTTGAGGTGGGGGCGCGGTGAAGATGATAGCTGCAGTCTTACAATGCTTAACTGAAAGAAATAGTGGCTCATCGAAGACTGGACATCAGACAAACAATCTGACAACAAGGAGAAAGGTGGGGGAGTGGTAGAGTTGGGTGTCATCAGCATAGATGTGGAAGCTGACCCCAAGTCTGCAGATGATGCCGCCAAGGGACAGCATGTAGAGGAGGGGCCAAGGACAAATCCTTGGGGGACTCAAGGTAATGGTGCAGGGTTGGGATGAGAAGCCATTTCTGGAGATGCTATGGCTACGTTTGGATAGGTAAGAGTGGAACCAAGCAAGGGCAATCCCACGGAGCTGGACAGCGGAGGAAAGGCATTGAAGGAAAATGGTGCGGTTGAGCATTTCAGAGGTCAAGGAGGATAATGTAGTACAGTCACAGTGGATCTCATTTGTGACTTTGGTTAGGGCCAATTAAGTGCTGTGGCAAGGATGAACACCCTGATGGGGAGATTCAAATGGGGAGTTGCAGGAAAGATAAGCACAGATTTGGAAGGCAACAACACATTCAAGAGCTTTGGAGAGGAAAGGAAGGTTGGAGATGGGGTGGTAGCTTGCAAGGAAAGGAGGGTTGAGGGTGGATTTTATTTTTGAGCAGCAGAGTTTTTTTCCCCATTCATTCACGGGATGTGGGTGTCGCTGGCAAGGCCGGCATTTATTACCATACCCTAATTACCCTCGAGAAGGTGGCGGTGAGCCGCCTTCACGAACCGCTGTAGTCCGTGTGGTGAAGATACTCCCACAGTGCTGTTAGGGAGGGAGTTCCAGGATTTTGACCCAGCGACAATGAAGGAACGGTGATATATTTCCAAGTCAGGATGGTGTGTGACTTAGAGGTGGTGGTGCCGCCATGCGCTTGCTGCCCTTGTCCTTCTAGGTGGTAGAGGTCGCGGGTTTGCGAGGTGCTGTTGAAGAAGCCTTGGCGAGTTGCTGCAGTGCATCTTGTAGACGGTGCGCCATTGATGGAGGGAGTGAATGTTTAAGGTGGTGGATGGGGTGCCAATCAAGCTAATTGCTTTGTCCTAACTTGTGCCTTGTAGATAGTGGAAAGGCTTTGGGGAGTCAGGAGGTGAGTTATGTGCAGCAGAATACCCAGCCTCTGACCTGTTCTTGTAGTCACATTATGTGTGTGGCTGGTCCAGTTAAATTTCTGGTCAATGGTGACCCCCAGGATGTTGATGGTGGGGGAATTAGACGATGGTAAGGCAGTTGAATGTCAAAGGGAGGTGGTTAGACTCTCTCTGATTGGAGATGGTCATTGTCTGGCACTTGTGGGACGCAAATGTTACTTGCCACTTATCAGTCCAAGCCTGAATATTGTCCAGGTCTTGCTGCATGCCGGCACGGACTGTTTCATTATCTGAGGAGTTGCGAATGGCACTGAACACTGTAATCATCAGCGAACATTCCCAATTCTGACCTCATGTTGGAGGGAAGGTTATTGATAAAGCAGCTGAAGATGGTTGGGCCTAGGACACTGCCCTGAGGAGTGTTGTAGCCTTTGCTGTATCCAGTACGCACCGCCGTTTCTTGGTATCACGTGGAGTGAATCGAATTGGCTGAAGACTGGCTTCTGTGATGGTGGGGACCTCAGGAGGAAGCGGAGATGGATCATCCACTCGACACTTCTGGCTGAAGATGGTTGCAAACTCTTCCGCCTTGTCTTTTGCACTCGTGCTGGGCTCCGCCATGAATGAGGATGGGGATGTTTATGGAGCCTCCTCCTCCCATTAGTTGTTTAATTGTCCACCACCATTCACGACTGGATGTGGCAGGACTGCAGAGCTTTGATCTGATCCGTTGGTTGTGGGATCGCTTACCTCTGTCTATAGCATGCTGCTTCGCATGCATGTAGTCCTGTGTTGTAGCTTCTCCAGGTTGGCACCTGATTTTTAGGTACGCCTGGTGCTGCTCTTGACATGCTCTTCTACACTCATTGAACCAGGGTTAGTCCCTTGGCTTGATGGTAATGGTAGAGTGAGGGATATACTGGGCTATGAGGTTACAGATTGTGGTGGAATATAATTCTGCTGCTGCCCCATAGCGCTTCATGGATACCGACTTTTAAGCTGCTAGATCTGTTCTGAATCTATCCCATTTAGTACGGTGGTAGTGCCACACAACACGATGGAGGGTGTCCTCAGTGTGAAGACGGGACTTCGTCTCAACAAGAACTGTGCAGTGGTCACTCCTACAATACTGTCATGGACAGATGCATCTACGACAGGTAGATTGGTGAGGACGTGGTCAAGTAGGTTTTTCCCCTCGTGTTGGTTCCTTCACTACTTGCAGTAGGCCCAGTCAGGCAGCTATGCCCTTCAGGACTCGGCCAGCTCAGTCAGTAGTGGTGCTATCGAGCCACTCTTAGTGATGGACATTGAAGTCCCCCACCCAGAGTCTATGCCGTGCCCTTGCTACCCTCACAATGTCAGCTAGCATGGGGACAAGAATTGAGGGTGTGTGGTCAGCATTTTAGTGGGAATGGGGTCAAGGGAGCGGGAGGTATGTCTCAGACAAGAAGAGCTTAGAGAGTCCATGAGGGGAGATAGGCGAGAAGAGAGAAAGATGCAGGTTTAGGGCTACGGAAATGGGAGGATGCAACAGAGGCAGCTGAATAGATGGTCTCAATCTGTGGGATAAAAATGTTCATGAGCTCTTCGCACTTGTTGGAGCGGAGGGGGCAGGGGAGAGGGGTTGAAGACGGCGGTTGGTACTGCAGAAAAGACACCGGGGTTATAAGTCACCATCTTAAGGAGAGAATGGGAGAAAATTGAGTGGGGTGGAAGAAAGCACACAAATATAACAAAAATTTGGGATAAACCAAAGCAATCACTCACACAGAAAGATGACTTTTTATACTGAGGACCTTGGTGTGGTTATTGTAAACAATGCACCAGTATCCTAGCAACCACAGTCATTTTTCTGGAAAGGTTATATTATAAACAGGTTTCATATCTAGAATCAGATATGGTTATTATTCATGAACCAAACTGTGGTTCTTTGAAACCTACTACCGATGTTATATTTTGAGAAAAAAAATTGGTATTGCATAAAAACTTACATGTATTCTCCACTTAAAGACCTTAAGGGTCAGGGACTGGGCGACGGTGGGGGAGCACACTGCTCTTTCATCTCTCCGACCTGGCTCAAATTTTGCTCAGAGGAGAGGATAGGATGAAAGTCTCCAAGTCTCCCTTGCACCCCTCTCTCTCTCTCTCTCTCTCTCTCTCTCTCTCTCTCATTCTCTCTCGGTCAGCTGCAAAGGGCCATATGTAAAGTGAATTCAGCCAATATCAACCTATCTCCTGCTGGGCATGAATCCATAGCAGAAAGCGGTGCATCATTCAAAACACATTAGCACTGGACAGGCAATTCACTCACAAGTTATCGGGTGTTTGGAATGGAAATGTCACACTAAGTGTTCTTCTGAGGTCAGGGTTAATGACATTGTTGGAGGGAGTATACAGGAAACCTGATTCAGTATCTGGCTAAGCTATACGGGGTGCCATAAGTGGATTGTTTTACTCCCCATTGCAGACATCTCCCACCCTGAACAATGAAAAACAAAAACAAAAATGAAGAGGCAATATTCAAAATTTTGATCCTATAGATTAGATGTCACATATCTTGGTTATTGTTTTCCTTTATTTCAGACATTAGATTTAGGAATTAATTTAATGTGCCACCTTATTTTGAATCAGTTTGGGGTGTAGGGTAAAGGTGATATCTCTGAGCAGTACATCCTTTAAGATGGTCCAGCAGCCACTGCTCCCCACACCACAAACTCAGCTCTCACTTCTGACTCCTGGAGCTGTCTAGAGCAGTGACCACATCCAGTAAAAGGGCTAAACCAAGTGACATTAGCAGCAATGAACAACTCTTGCCCTAATTTTTTGTGCATGAAGATATATTTGGCAGAGGAGGTTTGCTCAGCGAGCGCAAAAGGCAGTGATTGCAATGTTGCACAAACTGGTGAAGGTAACACTCAAATTTGCACACACACACACCTGTTTAAAATAGGTGGGTGGGCTGCTCTGTAAAATGTTACTTACTGTTATTTTTTGTAATACTCAATGTGTTTTAAGGTAAATTTGTTCAAGTTAGTCCTTTCACCATTGAGTAAAAGTTAGATTAGAACATTCTTGCCTATTACAGTATTGTGAAACTTCCTACCTTTGGAAAAAAAAGCCAGTAATTAGAATTTCATGGAGGTGCATGAAGGTGGTGTACGCCAATACCTTAGCTGTTGAATGGCCAACTCTAACAATTGATTGAGGGAAAGGAAGAGTAATGGTTAAGATGAAACAAAAAGGTCAATAGATGTTGCGTTTCATTTTCGGTTAAATGGTCTGCCACTCCGTTGGTAATTTTGAGCTTTTTTTGGGGACACTAAGGGAATAAGGGATATGGGGTCGAAGATCAGCCATGATCTTATTGAGTGGTGAAGCAGGCTCGAGGAGCTGCATGGCCTACTCCTGCTCCTATTTCTTATGTTCTTATGCTCTTGGTCAGGGTAAATGTGTCAGAACATGAAAGGGCACATAACACCTCTCTCTATTAGCATCATCCCATCACACAAGACATTTTTAAACTGAAAAACCCCCCACAATATTAATTCCAAACTTTGTTCAACCATCTTCTTGATGCTTTTGTCCTTCAGTATTCTTCAATACACTGCTTCCATGTGGTCTAGGAGAATAGTTGTCAGACTCTGTTACATCTACCTCTCAATATTCTGTATTGATCATTTCCCCATTGAGTTTTGTTATGCAAGACAAACTACAGTCTTTATAATAGCAGACCATTACCACACAGAGCTTCAGTGAAAATTAAGTTTGATCTCGGACTATTAATTGATCAAGGAGAAAGAACGAGGCAAGACAGTTTCTCCATTGTCTGCTTTAGACTGAATCAGTGACCTGAATCAATCTATATGGGGACTGCAACACTCAGACCTGAACAATCACAATGAATTCTCTTATGTTGCTCCTTCTCTTATTTGGTTGTATTAGCATTGTCCCCATAGCTGTAATCCTTTGACTGAGGCCACAGAAGAATGAATGAGGATGGGTGGCTGGCACATCACACAATGGTCCAGCAGGGTACTGCAATCAACCTGTCTGGCTCCAGCATTTCCAGAGATGCAACTAATCCTGACAAAGACATGTAAAATGCAGCAACTAAAAGAATATGGAACACGGCCAAGAAATCAAGCATTATGTAAAGCCCTATTGTCAAATTTGACCTGACTGCCACTGTCAGTGGAAGCACAGATATGGTTTCTAGTGACTAATGCAGTTTTTTTTAAATTCACAGGAGTCTAATTAACTCATGTGTTAATTAGACTCATCTGTGAATCACAGAGCCTACGTTTGTATGGACAATTATTTTGAGTTTCAGATTTCTTTCTTTTCTTTATGCTGATAGCTAACTAGCATACTTATTATTTTGTCACAATTGTCAGTATCCAGTGACTAGAAATAAGGATTCTGTTCTATCTTTTTGCGATATACAGAGGTATGAAGGATGGGCCATAAAACACAGGGTGGCGGTGATAGTAGCAAAGAGAGACATTGCTGGAGGTTGGGGTACAAAATTAGTACAGGGAGGAGCAGGATGATCATGAGTGATCAACTTGGCACCAATATGGCTAGCAGGGCCAGACTTTCATTGTTGGAAAAGCAGCAGGGGTTGGAGGTACTGGAGCTCCACAACTGCTTTGGTTTACTTTATTTTTCTCCTAAACCAGGTCTTTTAAAAAAGAGAATGTACGTGCATGATCTGATGTATTGGATTCCCACTTAGTGGGAGAGTGGGAGTGGATTATCAAGCCTCACGCAGGATAGGGAAGATACTACCGGGCTGGATATAACAAAGGCGTACATTGATATATAGGAGGTTTCAGAGCAGTAAGCCACAATTATACACATATCATCACCCTAATTACCACTTCTATTCTATGCCACTTACTGAACTGCAGCTTGCAGAATAATACAAAGTTTTAAAGAAACTCCACTTCCACTGCCTTTCCTAATTTTTTTTCAAACAGTAAATTTGAGAAAACAATAACTTGAATTTATATAACACATTTAGCATAGAATAAAATCTCAAGATACTTCACAAAGGTGCAAGAAAAAAATGAATGCTGAGTCAAAGAATGAAACATTAGGAGAGGGCACCAAAAGCTTCTTTGAAGAGGTGGGTTTAATGAAGGTCTTAGAGGAGGAGATGGAGGTGGACAGGCAGAGAAGTTTAGGGAGGCAAATCCAGAATGTGGGGGCTAGGTGGCTGAATCCATGGTCTCCAATGGTAGGGCAAAGAAAAGAGAGGTTCCATAGGAGGCCAGAGGAAGAGAGTTTGGGAGGGGGGAGGGGGTGGGAATGTGGACGTTACAGAGATAGGAAGGGATGAGGCCATGAGAGATTTAAACACAAGGATGAGAATTTTAAGTTCCAGGTGTTGGATGACCAGAAGCTAATGCAGGTCAGCAGGACAGTGGTGATGGGCGAGTGGGACTTGGTACACAATAGATAAGAATGATTTGAAATTAGCTTAAGCTAATGAGTAGTTTTTATCATAACCATTTATGGGCATATGTTTAAAGAATATCATCCAACATCTGGAAAAATGATACTGCATCGATATGAAATGGCAATTATTCAGTAGATGTATGGAACTACAGATCAAATCTTCAGCCACAGCCTTCTTTCAATTCCCTTGATAGATATGAACTTTTTTACAAAATGTTATGCAAAGTATGACTGCATTTGATTTCTATAAATTTGTCCAATGATAGAATCTTCCGCAGATGAAAGGCCCTGAATATAGCAGGTCATCCAAATGGATCCTAATGTTCTGAAACATATAGTTTCAGCTGTCTGTTTTTCAAATTATGGTACAGTCAGTACTTTGAGCTTAAAGTAATTATATGGTATGGCAGTACCGCATGCCTGATTTATTATTTTGAAAGAGATACTCCTCACTATCCAATATAGACCTACAAAGCAAACAAGTATTGCTTCCTCCTTCTATACCAGATATCCTTGAAGGTTGAGTGAATCTTAATTTAAAAGATGTAATTCAACTGTCTCTCTATCGTCGGGGTTTTTTTGAAAGTAGATCTTGGTTTTTTTTTAAAGTTCGAACCACATTCACTATTTCTACAGCTACACATCTGTGAAGATTAAACTACCTTCTAATTTACAGCTGTTGTCAAGGTCTGTCATTGAACTGGCTATTAAAATCAACAAATTCTACTTGAAAAAAAGTTTGGATATGCAAACATGAAATTTATTGAAATATTTCAGATAACCAAAACTATTCTGCATTATCATGGCGAGGAAACCTGTGAGGTGTAATATTTTGCATGGAACCAGCAGCCCAGCCAGTACCAGATTAAAGCAACTTTGTTGTATTCATTTGTAAGGCAAGAACCAGCAAGAATTATTCCTGATCTGGGCTAGCAAAGATATGATTGGAATTGCATGCTGCTCATCGACTAAAGTGTTCCAAAAGATTAATAACTTACAAATACAACGATCTTCTTCTTTAACGTTACGTACAGTAAGGCACTTATTCTGCATTGAAGTCTGCCTGTCTCCTGTGATTAGGTGTTACTCAACCGCTCAAGACAACAACACACAAACTTAAAAAAAAAGACTTCACATTTAGCTAGAGCCCCATTATGTACAGTGCATGTCAAATGTTTCCTGCTACAAGACTAACAGGATTGAGAAGTTGGATTCAAGCATTCCCAAAGCCTTAAATCTGGTTGGTATTAAATTACCTCAGAGACAGATGAGTCTTTGTGCTGAGCATGCTAGCATTTCTTTTGAGTGATTCACCACAACCTGAATCACTTTTACCTGCACACACCCAAGAGGAAGACTCCAATGCATGAAATGACTGGTGGGTCACTAACCTGTACCGAGGTGTACTAAATAGTATCCCTTTGACAAGTGGAACTGTTCTGGGATTTTTACAGAATACAAACTTGTTTCACTCTACCCAATATTTACAAGAATGTTTCCTAATGAAGGGCAAAATATTGTTATTCTAAATGCTGATGAGATGGGTTATTATTTGAATTTAAAATATATATATTTTTAAACTCTTCTGATTTCCTAGGGTTAATTAGTACTTGATATGGTACTAAGCCACACAGACCAGAAGATCCCTGCACACATTCCAACCTCGAAAACTGGCAAAAGGTGACTAAGCGCTTCAGAAAAGCTGACACAAAAACTCAAAGACGGCCCTGAATATAGGCCTGATGACACATGATAAGGAATTGCACTGAAAATGCAGTGGGACATCAGCAGGTCATAACTTACGCTGAAGGTACATCCAACATTTGGTCACTTATTGTAGGTACACAACGGTGCAGTTTGCAGCAATGGCAAATTAAAAAATTGCTGAAGGTGTGAAATTTATTTTCTGGGAGGAACTGGAGCGTTCCTCCTTTAGAAGGTTTTCATTTAACACCTTTTGTGTATTTTCCACCATTTTGGAGCCTGCTGCAATTCTTCCTTTCAAAGCAAAATAGTTTCTCAAGGAAGGATAAATTTAAAATAAATGAGTCAATGCCTTCTGTTAAAATAATGGACAGAGAAATACCATATGAATGAATCAAGCATTCACACGCTATTAAAGCAATAGTAATTTCTAGCTCTTTTGAAATGTTGAAAAGGCTTATTTTCTTACACACTGCAGACATTAAAGAAATGAAGTACATAAAGTTGTCTTTCCCATGAACAGGCACAGGGAGCTGAATTTTGTGTTCTCAGGCACATCTGACTGAGCCCCTATTCTTGGGGTGGCAATATAATATACTCTTATTATTAAATGTCACTCTTTATATTTGCCCATGAATGTTGACTGATTTAATATAGGTGTTGCGGACTATTTCCTCAGTTATTCCACGGTAACAAAAAGGGACCTCAACCATTTGTGTAAACAAATTGAAATCAGCTAATGTACAGAACGTAACCAGACATTATGACTCGCATACAAACAAGCCAATGGCCCACATCACACATTATAGCAGTATACCAGTAAATTCCCAAATATGGAAATCTTTGTAATTTGTCTAAATTAAGTAAAGCTCATCACCACTTCAGCCCCACTCTATGTCAAAACACCTGCAATTCCACTAGCAAGTGAAAAAATTCCTCAATAAATCCAATTAATGCATTCACAAGAGGAAACATCCTCCTTATCTCAAAAAGGTGCTACAAGTAGCCTTGATGAAAATAAGCCTTCATATAAGAAAATAGCCAGAAAGTATCTTTGAGAAAAATTTAACGTTTTTAAAAGCTGCAATTTAACAGCTTGTTATATCAAAACTCTTTAGGAACAGACACTAAATAAAAACACCTGTAACTGTGATTCTCAGAAACCATCAGCTCATCTTTTCTGCCTCAAGTTTGTGTACAACCAACAGTGGAAAAAAAATTGTGTTTAACAGACTTCAGTTCTGCTCCTAATTGATTTGATTGTTCCGACAACCTCCAGTTGTGCCTGCTGACTGATTTGAATGGTTCATATCAACAACCTCCAATCCCAGTAAAAATAAACACGGATATATCTTGTAAAATGCTTACAAGGTGACTCTTGGATTGAAAAGGTGATGGCTTGCATTTATGTCTCTGGCGAACCTCACCTGGGACAGCACGTGGGCCATACAATTGGTCCCAGTGATCCTGAGCTAGGGAGGGAGAGAGAGAGAGAGAGAGAGAGAAAGGAGAAAGGAGAGAGAGAAAGGAGAAAGGAGAGAGAGAAAGGAGAAAGGAGAGAGAGAAAGGAGAAAGGAGAGAGAGAAAGGAGAAAGGAGAGAGAGAAAGGAGAAAGGAGAGAGAGAAAGGAGAAAGGAGAGAGAGAAAGGAGAAAGGAGAGAGAGAAAGGAGAAAGGAGAGAGAGAAAGGAGAAAGGAGAGAGAGAAAGGAGAAAGGAGAGAGAGAAAGGAGAAAGGAGAGAGAGAAAGGAGAAAGGAGAGAGAGAAAGGAGAAAGGAGAGAGAGAAAGGAGAAAGGAGAGAGAGAAAGGAGAAAGGAGAGAGAGAAAGGAGAAAGGAGAGAGAGAAAGGAGAAAAGAGAGAGAGAAAGGAGAAAAGAGAGAGAGAAAGGAGAAAAGGAGAGAGAGAAAGGAGAAAAGGAGAGAGAGAAAGGAGAAAAGGAGAGAGAGAAAGGAGAAAGGAGAGAGAGAAAGGAGAAAGGAGAGAGAGAAAGGAGAAAGGAGAGAGGGAGGAGAGGAGGAAGGAGAGAGGGAGGAGAGGAGGAGGAGAGGAGGAGGAGAGGAGGAGAGGAGAGAAAATTTGGTGCCTACAGAACACGTGTCAACACAACCAGGAGAGGAAGGAGGAATATTTATTTTTATTTAAAAAAGATATAAACATTGTACAGAAGTACTGGAAAGGACAATTTCAGTTTTATTCTGAAACTTATTAATATAGAAATCAAGAATACATCTTGTTAACAATCTGAGAACCTACCTCCCCAAAAAATTACACGGGTTACTGATATACCCAAAGCAAGAAAAGCCTGAAAATAAAAAGCAGCCAGGGGTTGCTGACCCAGGATAATACCTTGAGGCTAAGTGAGCTACAGCTAGAGATACAGGTGTGCTGTCACCGCAACTCCCTCCTGCTGGGTCACTTTCTACACCCAATATTTTGTGTATTGAAAGCCTTAGGTAACAGAACCTGAGCAACGAAAGGTACTACATTAATAGGGTCAAAATGCATTTTTAGTCATTGTTACTTAACCTTCTGTTCACACACTATTATCTCTAAAATGAAACTGAATCCTTTTACGTCAGTGTTCCTGTCAAGCGAACAGAAATGAGGAAGGTATCCATTTCTAATCTGTGCTACTTGTTTCAGTTCTCATTACCTGAAAAATAATTAATCTTGGCAGTATTGGAAAAGACTCATCAAGCACAAAATATTTTACTGTAAAATGCATTTATGATGCAGATAACACCACTAGATATTTCAACTGTAAATTCCTTCTGAATTAATAATTAATTTGCAGACTGCATATTTTCCAAATGTTATTTATAAATTACCCTTTCTTCACACCAAGTGCCATCATGTGGCTGCTGTTTCTCCAAAATAAATTAAACATCAAGAGAAAACAGCAGTTATCAATTTTAAAATTGTAATTAAACTTGTGCCAAACACTTACATCTTGCCCAAACTGGCAAGATGATGAGATCAATCAAGTTTAAATTTGAATAAAGTCTAAACAGAGCTAGTTGAAGACTTGAATATACTCAGACAGACAGAACGCTTTGTTGTTAACCACACGGTAAGCTCTGATGCTGTTGCAGCATGCTGAAGCTAGAAGGCATCCTAGTCATGATTATTCAGAGCATCAAATTCTAGACTGCCATATAGCTCCTCCCCCACCCAAAAACACAGCTTGTGGGTTTGAATCAGCAGTGAATGCTTTAATGACTGTTGTGTGGTTATGAACTTCATATAAAACTCAACATTATTTTGTTAAAATTTCCTTTAAAAGCAATCAGTAGAAAAAATACATTTTGAGTGATTCAAAACAACCCGAATCAAAAGTGAATTTAAAGACAGACTTGATTTGCACAGTACCTATTCACATCTCAAAGTGCTTCACATAATAAATTACTCTGACGGGAAGTGGCTGTTATGTAAGCAAATGAATTATTCTGTATCTCACTAAACAGTGCCTAAACCTCAACACTACTTGGGAAACCATGCAAAGACAGAGGATTGAATGTAACTGGAAGAATATTAAGCTAGAAAGGGTTGTTTAAAAGGCAAGTTGAGATAACGTTGATTAATTGCAAAGATTTAAGAAAGCTTTTGAATTCTTTTGAGATGATATTGTAGGTCTGTGAGACTCTTCAGGTAAAGAGATACAGCAGCTTCAACTTCATCTCTTCAGGT
Source organism: Squalus acanthias (assembly GCA_030390025.1). Classification (NCBI taxonomy): domain Eukaryota; kingdom Metazoa; phylum Chordata; class Chondrichthyes; order Squaliformes; family Squalidae; genus Squalus; species Squalus acanthias. Next base: position 37,063,163 of record CM059444.1, on the reverse strand, counting down.
GAAAACTCGACTGACTGGATGGGACAATTCAATTTACCACTGAAAATGTTCGCACTTAATCAAGGTCCTCTGCCTAAAACTGAGCAAAAACTTAAAATACATACAGCAACATATTAGCAAACAACCATTTTCCAACATTTGTAATGAATGAGATTCATCAGAATTGGTCTCGTCACTGTCCCTTCTTACTGTAATAATCTTTCACTGACAGCCTAACTTTTAAATCAGCACAAGTACACACGGAGAACAGGGAGTTGATTTTGAATGAAACTGACAAGTGGATCATTGCTAAAGGTTGGAGCTTCCAATCAGCAGACATCGCCTTATAACAGGTACATTCCCCATTTAGGGTGCCAAGTCCTTAGAACCAATCTCAGACGGTTTCAGCCAAAGAAAAACGATGTACTCTGTAGGTTTAAAATAAACATATTTGGGACCCATTAGATCTGTAAATACAACTAACACAGGGAGAGAAGACTCCAGGTTTTACTCTCCGCAGCAGGGTTTTTGTGTATAGTTATATTCTGCTTTAGTATTAAGAGCACAACCCCATATGGAAACTGCACTGCAAAAGTCCACTCACAATAAAATTCCTGCACTTTTCCTGAGCCCAGGAGGGCTAGACAGCTTTCCCTCCCCCTCTGCTGGCTGCCAGTTCTAATCCTCAAAGGGGTTGCACATTACTGTATAAACAAAGTACAAACCGCTGAGTGAAGCGGCCAGGATGGAAGTGGCAGACTTTGGAAATCAGAGAGGATTTCACATCAGCTGTTGTCTGGATTGGAGACTTCAAAGACACGGAGGGACACTGAGCAGTTTCGCCTCTTAACAATGGAATCGAGAAACTCGGTCGATTTACTACAGCGAGCTGGTGAAGAGGGGTTCAAAGGCTAAGAGGAGAAAGATTTTGACAGCTAAAAAGGGCTGTCATTGTGGAGGGAATGTCAAAGCTATTTTCCATTCTTTCAACATTAAACGCTTCATCTAAAATAAACACTTATTAAAAAAAAGTCAACTTGGCATAATTTTGCAAGTTTAACTGAAGAAATTTGTTTCTGAAGTAACAAGTTAGGCGGTTCACAATGGAAAGAGGAAAGTTTGTACAATTCTAACCTCAATAGCGTTTCTTGTATTCAGAAGCTCAATGATTAAGTAAATCATCTCAGCAAGAAAGTCAGCACAAAGCAACTGTTATCAAATCTAGACACAAAACACATTGCTACACGGTACCTCGGTCTCTTTAACACTGGGGCTGACTGTCTGCCCTTCCAAGGCACAGTTTGTCCTCTTAGCTGCGATACAATATGGGTAATCCTTGGCCACCATGGTGACGGCAGGTGAGGAGATCTTGGGGCTCACAGCTGACGACACTGCAGTACGGAGCTCAAAGGCCAAGCTGTGTCTTCCAGCCACGGTGCTGCCGAGCACTGCAGTCTGTCCGCTCCGCTATCCTCGCTGCGCCTCTGCCTGCATGACCTGAGGAGCTTCCAGCGCACCACTGTAACAGCAGAGCGGAACAGGCTCCGGGTAATAGCAGCAGAGTGGGAACGCCAGTCATCGCAAACAACCCGCCCACAGGCAGCGGGGAGGCGGGCGCACACGGTGGAACCGGATCGACGGAATGGAGCAAATCACTGACCCACACAAACCGTTCCGACGGAGAGAAAAGACTCACACTTTCCGACCAAGTTAGCGAAACTCTGCTTTTTGCACTTCTGTGTTTGATCTGCACGGTCTGGAAAGGGGGGATCCCTGATTTTGTTATTTTTTTAGACTGCAGTGGGCTAGTTGTTAGTTTTGCTACCTACATTTCTGGGGCTATTACATTTATCTTCGGGTTTTTTTTATCAAAAAGAGGTACTCGTATTTTTTCCACTTGGCATTTTTCCTCTTTCCAAGCACCATCTTTCTTCAACTGAAAGCCAACCATGGCTGCTCCCAGTTCTCTGTCAATGCCACGCTATCACCAGTCGCTAGGAAGTATGAAAGGGGTCCCAGCAAATCATCCCTGCTGATTCTGTTTTCCCCTCTACTCCCAGCCCAAATTTGGCATCTCCGCCGAGAGCAATTCAAGACCTGGAGCTTACAATGTCAAACTGTAGGTTGGAACCAGCATCCCCTCTATTCCATGGTGGAAGAGCATCAATCTGCCATGCTACTGAGCCATTTCCTATCTTCATCCTAAATTGACTAGAAGCCCGTTAAATAATTTATTTTCAGCTAACTCTCTTCAGTGGCTCAGTGAATGGGGCACTACAATCGGCTACAGCAGGTCTGGGTTTGTGAGGAGAAAATTGGCCAAATCCCTGGTCGTTATCTGGACTGAATTGAGTTTCACTGTGATCCCCAATGGTCGATTATTATTGTCAAGGTTCAAGCATGTGGAGTGGCCACTTAGGTGAGTCAATGGCTTCAGGAGAGGAGAAAATTGGCAAGAAAAACAAATTGTATTCTTTGCCCCACCTCCAACCCCCCTTTCCTCTCAAGTTCTAGAATAAGTTGTCATCTTCCAAATCTGTGCCCATCGTTCCCATAACTCCCTCTTTGAATCTCTCCAATCATGTTTCCACCTCTACCACAGCACCAAATTGGCCCTAATCAAAGTCGCAATTGACATCCGCTGTGACCGTAATGTATTATCCCTCCTCAACCTCTCTGCAGCCTTTGACAGGGTTGACCGCACGCACTCATACATACATATTGGAACTTACGCTCGATCGAATGAACGAACGAACGAACGCTTGAATGAACGATCGAATGAACAATGCCAGTAGGACTGGCATAAAACGGGTTTTTTCTTGGTTTATTGGAATAAATGTTATCTGTAGCATTTAATTGGATTATGATGGTGCTATGTGTTTGTACACTGGTGTTGAAATGGTTTTTGTTTTATGTGGAGTTAACTTGAGATTTATTATTTTAAATCTAAAAAGTTGTGTGGTATTGTTTAAGGGTATTTGTACTGTAAACATTATTGATTATTTGTAAAATTAATCATTGCATTTATATTAACTATAAGGCTGTTTTTAAGGCTTTATTTTTTACTGTGATGGATGAATGTAATGGATTTACTATGTAATGGATTTACTATGTAATTGATGAGTTATACAGGTATTATTGTTTTTGAATTAAAAATATTTGACAGGGTTGACCATAATATCCTCGTCCAATGCCTCTCCTTTGTTCAGCTCAGTGGGATTGCCCTCGCTTGGTTCCACTATTACCTATCCGATTGTAGCTAGACAATCTTCAGCAATGGCTTCTCTTTCCACCTCAGCACCATTATCTCTGAAGTTCCCCAAGGATCTATCCTAGGTCCCCTCCTCTTGTTCATCTACATGCTTCCCTTAGAAGATATCATCTGTAGATATAGAGCCAGCTTCCACATGTACGCTGATGATGCCAAGCCCTACCTTCCCATCACCTCTCTTGACCCCTCCACTGCCTCTGTGTTGTTAGCCTGCTTGTTCAACACCCAGTCTTAGATGAGCTACAATTCTGTCCAGCTAAATATTGAGACTAAACTGAACCCATCATCTTCAACCCCGCTACAAACTCTGCATCCTTGCCACCGATTCCATCCCCCTTCCCAGCCAATGTCTCAGGTTGAACCAGACTGTTTGCAACCTTGGCATCCTATTCAACCCCGAGCTGAGCATTTGACCCCACATCCTCTCCATCACAATGATGCCTACTTCCATCTCCATAACATTGCCCACCTTCGCCCCTACTGCAGCCCATCTGTTGAAACCCTCATCTAAAACTTTCCAATGCTCTTCTGCCCGACCTCCCAGCCTCCATAAACTTCAGCTTATCCAAACCTCTGCTGCTTGTATCCTATCCTGTACCAAATCTCGCTCAGCTATCACCTTTGTCCTTAATGTTACAATTGGTTTTTATTGTCCTCCGGCTAGGGAGGGAAAAATTTAGCTTACGCTCCCACTCCTGATTGCTCTCTAGTGCAGACTAATGGAACAGCACATGTACGGACATGATGGAACTCAGCTCTGCTAGATTCTAAGGTTTGGCTGGTGATTTGTCACAAACACATTGCTGAAAATCACACAGCAATTGCTGGGAAAAATCACGCAGACAATTGCAGGAAATTCCTCAACCCTGGACATGGTGTTAGATTCTTATTAATATGTAGAGATAATATAAAATATTCAAATTCCAAACAAGCTTGATGGAGGGAGAAAAAGAAACGATAAAGCAGATTCTGCCATTGGCCACTCACAGTGAGGGGCAGCGCTCACAGCCAGTGCATGTCAGGAAATCACAGGGTTGGAGTCTGTGATTTCACATTTATTTTAATGGATGGAAAATCTTGAGCTGCGCGCTAGAAATTTCCTGAATTGCGCTTTTACATTGTTGGACATGCCTATGCCCAGGAACTGTAGCATAGTAATTATGTTACTGGACTAGTAATCCAGAGGCCTGGACTAATGATCTGGAGACATGAGTTCAAATCCATCAGAGGTGGCAGCACAGTGGTATACAGTCGGGAGGGAGTGGCCCTGGGAGTCCTCAACAATTACTCCAGACACCATGGAGTCTCATGGTATCAGGTCAAACATGGGCAAGAAAACCTACTGCTGATTACCACCCTCCCTCAGCTGATGAATCAGTACTCCTCCATGTTGAACACCACTTGGAAGAAGCACTGAGGGTAATAAGGGCACAGAATGTACTCTGGGTGGGGGACTTCAATGTCCATCACCAAGAGTGACCGAGCTGGATGAGGCCTGAAGGACATAGCTGCCAGACTGGGCCTGCGGCAGGTGGTGAAAGAACAAACACGAGGGAAAAACCTACTTGACCTCGTCCTCACCAATATACATGACGCAGATGCATCGGTCCATGACAGTTTTGGTAGGAATGACCACCGCAGAGTCCTTGTTGAGACTAAGTCCTGTCTTCACACTGAGGACAACCTCCATTGTCTTGTGTGGCACTACCACCGTGCTAAATGGGATAGATTCAGAACAGATCTAGCTGAGCTCAAAACTGGGCATCCATGAGGCACTATGGGCCATCAGCAGCAGCAGAACTGTATTCCAGCACAATCTGTAACCTCATGGCATGGGATATTCCTCACTCTATCATTACCAGCAAGCCAGGGGACCAACCCTGGTTCAATAAGGAGTGTACAGGAGCAGCACCAGGCGTACCTAAAAATGAGATGCCAACCTGGTGAAGTTACAACACAGGACTACATGCATGCTAAACAGTGGAAGCAGCATGCTATAGACAGAGCTAAGCGATCCCACAATCAATGGATCAGATCAAAGCACTGCAGTCCTGCCAGATCCAGTCGTGAATGGTGGTGGAAAATTAAACAACTAACGGGAGGAGGAAGATCCATGAATATCCCCATCCTCAATGATGGCAGAGCCCAGCACGTGAGTGCAACCATCTTCAGCCAGAAGTGCCGAGTGGATGAGGTCCCCACCATCACAGAAGCCAATTCGATTCACTCCATGTGATATCAGGAAATGGCTGAGCGCACTGGATACAGCAAAGGCTACAGGCCCCGACAACATCCCGGCTATAGGGCTGACGACTTGTGCTCCAGAAATTGCCGCGCCTCTAACCAAGCTATTCCAGTACAGCTACAACACTGGCATCTACCCGACAATGTGGAAAATTGCCCAGGTATGTCCTGTCCACAAAATGCAGGACAAATCTAATCCAGCCAATTACCGCCCCATCAACCTACTCTCAATCATCAGCAAAGTGATTGAAGGGGTCATTGTCAGAGCTATCAAGCGGCACTTACTCACCAATGACCTGCTCACTGATGCTCAGTTTGGGTTCCGACAGGACCACTCGGCTCCAGACCGCATTACAACCTTGCTCCAAACATGAACAAAAGAGCTGAATTCCAGAGATGAGGTGAAAGTGACTGCCCTTGACATCAAGGCAGCATTTGACCGACTGTGGCATCAAGGAGCCCAAGTAAAATTGAAGTCAATGGGAATCAAGGGAAAAACTCTCCACTGGCCGAGTCATACCTAGCACAAAGGAAGGTGGTTGTGGTTGTTAGAAGCCAATCATATCAGCCCCAGGACATTGCTACAGGAGTTCCTTAGGGCAGTGTCCAAGGCCCAACCATCTTCAGCTGCTTCATCAATGAACTTCCCTCCATCATAAGGTCAGAAGTGGGGATGTTCGCTGATGATTGCACAGTGTTCAGTGCCATTCACAACTCCTCAGATAATGAAGCAGACCGTGCCCGCATGCAGCAAGACCTGGACAACATTCAGGCTTGGGCTGATGTGTAGTGCGGGCAAGTAACATTCATGCCACATAAGTGCCAGGCAAGGACTATCTCCAACAAGAGAGTCTAACCACCTCCCCATGACATTCAATGGCATTACCATCGTCGAATCCCCCACCATCAACATCCTGGGGGGGTCACCACTGACCAGAAACTTAACTGGACCAGTACATAAATACTGTGGCTACATAAGCAGGTCAGAAGCTGGGTATCCTGCGGCAAGTATCTCACCTCCTGACTCCCCAAAGCCTTTTCACCATCTACAAGGCACAAGTCAGGAGTGTGATGGAATACTCTCCACTTGTCTGGATAAGTGCAGCTCCAACAATACTCAAGAAGCTCGATACCATCCAGGACAAAGCAGCCCGTTTGATTGGCACCCCACCACCACCTTAAACATTCACCCCCTCCACCCCGTGGCTGCAGTGTGTACCATCTACAAGATGCACTACAGCAACTCACCAAAGCTTCTTCGACAGCACCTCGCAAACCCGTGATCTCTACCACCTAGAAGGACAACAGCAGCAGGCACATGGGAACACCACCACCTCCTAGTTCCCCTCTAAGTCACACACCATTCTGACTTGGAAATATATCGCCGTTCCTTCATCATTGCTGGGTCAAAATCCTGGAACTTCCTCCGTAACAGCACTGTGGGAGTACCTTCAACACACGGACTGCAGCGGTTCAAGGCGGCGGCTCACCACCACCTTCCCAAGGGCAACTAGGGATGGTCAATAAACACTGGCCTTGCCAGTGGCCACACATTCCGTGAATGAATAATAAAGAAAAAAAAACCGTAATCAGTCATTATATTCCTTGTCAGGCATTACTGTTCATGTGGCAGATCCTGATTTTGAGGTCTGGGAGGGAACAACGGAAGAATTAGGTTGAAACTATGGGGTCATTTTCCACAGGAGTTCTCCTGCTCGTCGCCCTAACTTTGGCACAAGAGCCACCGAAAACCTGGAGAAACCGGCATAAATGCAGTTTACGCCACCTTTCCGAGTTTTCATGGCTCGTCTGCGAATGTTACGGCAGATGAGCAGGAATTCACCACTTCACCAGCTTAATTTCCCTTTACAGAAATGCTGACTACCGGGCTTGTCCAATTGCGTCCACATTCACCTCTAGTAAACTGTAGCGGTGAGCAACACTGTACTATCATGACAGAAACAAAAATTTTATATTGTTTTTGGAAACATTAACAAAGTCACACAACTGAGTGGGATCATGTCTGTAATGGTTGGCTGCAAAAATCAAGGGATTTGTCACGATGTCACACTGTGACAAATCACTAGCACTGTTTATGTTATGCTAACGCTTACCAATCAGACTCAAATATAAAAACCATTTAGGAAAGTTAGCAGAAGAGCATCTGTGGGAACCATACTCAAGCAGGAGTTACTGACTTCAGGAGAGGAGTGATTGAGGACAAAATAAAATAAAAACTTGGAGCGACCTCTATCTTTGGGAATTTTCTTCCCTTTTCATCCCTCCGTCCTCCATTGCTGACAGCACTAGGACGAGTGAGGGTGCAGCCTGGGGCCTGGTCCTCCACTTTTTGCTGTGTGGGGAAATGCATCAGCCTCGGTATTAACGCACTCACGATGGGTGTGAGGAAGTGTAGGGGGGGTGGGGGTGGGGGTGGGGGTTAAACCCGAAAAAACAGGGAATGCATCCCGAACCCGCCATGCACGCAGGTGTTGCCGTTTACGGCAGCGGGGAGTGAGTTGTGGGAGCGTCCCGTCTTGGACATGCTTAACTCAGGCTCCCACATTGCAATTGAGAGCCTGATTTAATTTTAACTGCTGTAGGCTGGGTTTCACACGGCTTGGGGAACCCGGCACCAAAATGGAGGCGGGAACTGTCGGCTCCAGAAGGTTAAGTGCTTTTTGTAGCACTCCTGGTGGGCCAGGAATGATCCCCCCGGCCCGACAAGGAAGCCTACGGCCTCTCCTCTGGCGATCGCAGCCTCTCTCTAGCCCCTGCCGCGATCTGCGACCCCGCCCGACCCTCCCCCCCCCACCCCCCCGCCAGTCCCAATCTGCAGCCTGCCCCACAATCACGATTTCCGGGGACCATCCCCACGGGACCTCCTGCCACTGGTTTTCCCACCCGGCAGCCGGCCAAATTGACAGGCTGGCCGGCTGCCGATCGGGAAACGGAAGAAAAAAGTGATAACGAGGTGCTACCATTAAATTCGGCAGCACCTCAGCGTCTCCAGCCTTGATGGGTTTCCCCTGCACTACCATGCTCTCCCGCGCCCTCCCCGTCTCCCAGAAAATATCGGGGCCATCATTTCTATTTGGTGGCTTCTTCAACAGTCCAGATAGGGTTGCCAACCTTCCAGAATTGCACTGGAGTCTCCAGGAATTAAAGATTAATCTCCAGGTCACTGCTGTGAACAACCCAGGCAATCAGAGAAGCATTAAAAAAGTGTTTTTTTCATTTTCTTTGAATCATTTTGATTATTAGTTATAAAATTATTGGAGATAGGAGAAAGGTTGTTTGATTGACAGTCAAGAATCATCCAATCAGCTAACGATGAGTCTGCTCGCTTTCCAATTGGTGTGGGAAGGCGGTGGTGGGGGACCAATGGCAGGAGCGTGGGGGCAGGGCGGTTGGAGGCAGGAGGTCATGTAATGAAACCTCTAGGGATGCATCCATCCAGAGTTAGCAATCCTAAGCCTAGATGGCACGGTGCATTTGGAGTATCAAGAATCAAGGGCATAAACCTACATCCTACCTCCCTGAGGATTACTTTTAAAGTAACTCAGCTCTCCTATGTGACTATAATCACCTCTGTGATTCCAATCTATCATATAAACCAACTGAAAATGTAATGGTAGATACAAACACACAAATCACTTATTTCACAAACCAGTGCCAGGACTGATCAACCATCTTTCGCCCTCACCCCATGCACACTGTAGAACTTATGATCTTCAGCAATATTTCAGTACACAAGCGAAACCTTTCAGGAGCTACTTTGGGTACATCAAAGTTTGTAGGATCACAACTGGTCTCACAACCTAATGGGAGAGTATTGCAATAATTCCTATTAAAATCATTGCAAAATAAACATTTCAAAGTGCTTGAAAAAAAACTATCCTGGCCATCCTGCTAAGAGTTTTAATGTAGAGATTTTTTGCTGCTCACATGTGAGCTGTATTTTAAATCCTCAGCTGATACACAGCTTACAGAAAGGAAAAAACACAAATCATCAATTCCAATCAGCCTGATAGTGGAGGTGCTAAGAAATTAAATCTATACCGTGAAGCTGGAAATAGCTAATGATTGTAGGTGACCTGGCACTTATTAACTCTCTTGTCTATGTGTTAAAATATCTGCATAAATATTATGCAGTATGGAGGGACGGTCTACTGCTGAAAATGTCTCGAATAGTATGCTGCAAGCCAACACTACGCCTACCAATAGCCATGCTCACCCACCGCACGTACAGCTCATGGAGCAGATTAGCAGACGGTGACTATTGAAAAACAGGCTCCCGCAGGGCTCAGTTTGACACCATCATTTTTAATATTTACATCAGTGATATGCCGTCAACCCAGTCAAGGGAATGCGGATATGCAGATGACAGAGTGTCAGCTGTGGCTCAGTTGGTAGCACTCTCGCCTGAGTCAGAATGTTGTAGGTTTAAGTCCCACTCCAGAGACTTGAGCACAAAAATCTAGGCGGACATTGAGGTGCTGTCTTTTGGATGAGACGTTAAACTGAAGCTCCGTCTGCTCTCTCAGGTGGACGTAAAAAATCCTGTGGCACTATTTAAAAGAAGAGCAGGGGAGTTATCCCCGGTGTCCTGGCCAATATTTATCCCTCAATCAACATCACTAAAACAGATTATCTGGTCATTGTCACATTGCTGTTTGTGGGAGCTTGCTGTGCGCAAGTTGGCTGCCGCGTTTCCTACATTACAACAGTGACTACACTTCAAAAGGTACCTCGTTGGCTGTAAAGTGCTTTGGGATGTCCGGTGGTCGTGAAAGGCGCTATATAAATGCAAGTTATTTTTTTATGACCTTGCGCTAGCCATCCAAGCGAGAACTCTGACCCAATCAGAGCGCACGTTTGCAGAAGACTTGACAATACTTGGGACTATTTATTGGAAGCTGTGGCTCCATTTGAATCCTCAGAAAATGCTTGTCTCTGCAAGTCATTTGAGCAACTGGCATGCAAAGAAGTGCTTGAGCGCTCCCTTCTGTGTTACTGAACTCAGGCACGAGGATTTCCCAAATGTCCTTGGGAGTGTTTCGGGATTGTGGTCTCACATACCGTCAGCATCTGATGAAAACTGCAGCCAAGATAAAGACGAGGATCAACAATCCACAAATTAGCAGGGACCAGCTGGGGAGCAGATGACATGCCCTGCAAACAGCCACCTTGGCTCTTGTTTTCTCAGTCGCTGAATATTGCACACGAGCATGGGCAGGATGTGCACGTACAAATCTTGTTGGCGTGCAACTGAAGACCGCTGTGAGAATCATTACAGAAGTGCTGAAACTAACACAGGCAGTCTGGCTCCCTGTCCTCTCACATATCCCACCACCTCTCAGAAGAGACGTAACAATAATCAGAATACAACCCTAGCATACTCATATCTGCTTAGTAATGAAGATCTCCAGAAGTTCTCGAGTTGCCACCTTATCTACAGAAACCGCTTCTGGTTAGCGGCCAAAACGCACAAAACTTCTGAATTCTCACCTAAAGACAAGTGGCAGAGGATGTGGGAATTCAGTGAGGTTAAGAATCAGGACCTGATCATGGATGCCTCAGTTCAACCACCCGGCCTCACCATGTCACGGAAAATATGGGTCACTGAAAACCGCATCAAAACTTCATATGGGCTGGGCACTGCAACCACCCACTACATAAATGGAAGATGAAGGATAGCCTGATGTGCGACTGCAGAGAGGCTATCCAAAAACCAGTGAAACAAGTATTCTTGTGCAATAAAACTTGTCTAAAGTGGCAGCATCTTTATGAAAGTGTTTGGAAGACCACTTGATGTATGAAGAGCTCTGTGCTATTTTTGACAACATACTCGAGATACAATCATGCAATGCACTGCGCATTTACAAATTAAAAGAGGTGCCCCTGTAATGAACAGCTGTACATAAAATGCTGTTAATATCAGTGCCTGGTGTTACTGAATGAATCAGACTTTATCCATGGGAAGATTCTTCTGAGCACCATGTGCATCAATCTTCCGCACATAGCACAGAGGAAATCCCATCCCAGACCCACAGTGTAACCATCTATCTATTAACAATCTTGCACTGCCTGTCAATTTTTCCATTATAAACTTCTACACCCACGTTTATAATGGAAACTGCCAATGCAAAGTTGTCACACTGTAATTACACCATCACCTCAGTGGAGGCACTGTGCACCCTGGTCCAGTTATTCCCCCAACCTCTAGCTTCGCTTCACCTAAAGACTACAGTTAGTGTTGATTCCCCATATGCAATGTCATGGGAGACTGATTAGTAATCCATTAACAGTTTTGCACTTGACATGCGCTTCCTGTCCACATAGATTTACTTCCTGTGTCAATTTTTCGGTCACATTTTTATGTCAACGTTTTATAATGGCAAAAGCTACGTCAACGTTTATATAATGAGAAATCCCCTATCTGCCTGTTACGGTGTTGTTGCAGGCCTTCCAACAATTGGTTGCACCGTGCTGGAAATCACCCAGAACCACCTGCCATGTTTATTTTTGCTTGATTTCCAAGTATTTTCTTGCCTACTTATCAATTACTTAAAATATAATTTTCAAGTTTTTCACCTGATAAATGGAGCACCTGGAACTTGCTTGCCCATTTGCGAGCCTTCCTCTCCTGCTGACCCATTTGTGGCTGCCAGATTTTGAGCGTCGGCCTATCCACCCTTACCCACCCTGTTTGCTTATCTTGATAGTATGGTGGCTGGCCCTGAACCTAGTGCTTGGGTCCATCTGCCTGACCCATTTCGGACTGCTGGATTGCTTTTGTGGTTGTTTCCTCCCCCTGTTTCCATTCCTCATTAGTATAAGGGTTGGGCCTTGAGTCTACCACCTTGTGCCTCAAACTCCCCACATCGTAACCTATAACCCCTAACTCTGCGAACCCTGAACTCAATTCTGGCCTGTGACCCTGGCCCTCTAAGCCATCATTGAATTGTTAAACAAAATCAATTATTTACATGTACTTAATCTCATTCTACTATACAAATATATCATATAAATTATTTAAGTGTCTTAGCAAATAACAACCTCTTTTTTAGCTCAAATATTAAAGAAGGTTTAGTATTTTTTTCTCTTAAACCAGTTCAAGTGATGTAATGAAATCTGCCACAAGGGCACTATATACTTAAATGGATATTCTGTACAAGTAGAAACATAGAAAAATAGGAGCAGGAATAGGCCATTCGGCCCTTCGAGCTTGCCCTTCAATATGATCATGGCTGATCCTCTATCTCAACACCATATTCCCCCTCTCTCACCATACCCCTTGATGCCTTTTGTATCTAGAAATCTATCTATCTCCTTCTTAAATATATTCAGTGACTTGGCCTCCACAGCCTTCTGTGGTAGAGAATTCCAGAGGTTCACCACCCTCTGGGTGAAGAAATTTCTCCTCATCTCAGTCCTAAATGTCCTACCCCGTATCCTGAGACTGTGACCCCTTGTTCTCGACCCCCCAGCCAGAGGAAACCTCCCTGCATCCAGTCTGTCTAGCCCTGTCAGAATTTTATACGTTTCAATGAGATCCCCTCTCATTCTTCTAAACTCTAGTGAATACAGGCCTAGTTGACACAATCTCTCCTCATACGACAGTCTTGCCATCCCAGGAATCAGTCTGGTGAACCTTTACTGCACTCCCTCTATGGGAAGTATATCCTTTCTTAGGGAAGGAGACCAAAACTGCACACACTACTCCAGGTGTGGTCTCACCAAGGCCCTGTATAACTGTAGTAAGACATCCTTGCTCCTGTACTCAAATCCCCTTGCAATGAAGGCCAACATACCATTTGCCTTCCTAACTGCTTGCTGCACCTGCATGTTTGCTTTCAGTGACTGGTGTACAAGGACACCCAGGTCCCTTTGTACATCAACATTTCCCAATCTATCACCATTTAAATAATACTCTGCCTTTCTGTTTTTTCTACCGAAGTGGATAACTTCACATTTATCCACGTTATACTGCATCTGCCATGTATTTGCCCACTCACTCAGTATACAGAATTAAATCCTGAAGTGCCTTAGCAAACTGAGAGCCTTTTATATACTTCAACGGAGAAGCTTTTATATATTTTTTAAAACTTACCTTGCATGTCACTGTGGGTGACATGATGACATGTGTCTCAGGGAGCTTTGCTTAAAGTGATTATACTATGCAAATATATAGTATTAACTAAATGCCTGAGCAAACCAAAGCCTTTTAAAAATTAACTAATCTACTTATGAAGCTTTTAGTTTCTTTAATTTACCCATCATGTCAGTGTAGGTACTGAAATGAGACCTGCCACAGGGGGACCATTTATGTGGTCATGGGGATGGCAAAGCAGTCTATCCTCTGAATCATCATGAGCAATGCCTTTAGAAGATCTGCTAGTACAGTAGTTAAAACCAACAAAAAATGAAGATGCTGAAACAAGTTTCAGTAACTGCTTGTTGTAAAGCTTTAGTGACCTCAGCCATCAATAGAATCTTCACTCGCTAAGCAGCACGGAGATCACTTAGTGTGGATTTGTGTGGTCCTTGAAAGCATGAAACTTCTGGTTGACCTAAAGACTTCAAAATGTGCACAGTTATAGCTTTACTATTAAAGTTCTTAATTTCATTTGCTTATGTACTCAAAAAAAAGGATACAAGATTGGTGGTGGCTGCCCTGGCACACACACGGATATCAAATTTGCAATGTTAGCTCCCACTGTCTCAATGATGACAGACCCAGGAATCAGCAGCACAAAGTTGAGATTATCCTGATAAACAGTTATTATTTGATAAAGGCAATTGAGAAAATGCTGATCTCTTACATAAATCTAAATAGTGCTTCAAGCAAAGCAGCTATGCGGTATTATATAATAGCTGTGACTCTTACAGTTTGGAGTGTCCAGCCCCCATTTAATAAAACAATCTATGCAAATCAAATCGCAACAACGGACATCACCATCTGATAAGGGATTTTTTCTTGTCTTCAATCTGTACCACCCTTGTGGATTAAGAAAGAATATATACTTTATTTTTCAGCTAGTACAGTTTTCTCCTCCATTCAGAATCATATCATGCTGTCCCTGTAACCTCTGATCTCCCAGCTGAGAACACTGCAACTAGACCCTCAGTAAAGTCAACGCATCAATGCTGTCATCTCAGAAGTGAGCAGTTCTTACATTTAAAAATATAAACTTTATTCAAAATACATGTAATATGAAATGTTTCTCTAAAGTAACGACACTGTCAGCCGTTTCAGTTTTTGCAAGTACTATCGACCTTAATCTTCCTGGTCACTAAGGACCGTTCTACATTGGATTTTTTAAATAAACTAAACAGGAAAAAAACTTTAAAAATAAAAATGTACACACGTCACTCCGCCTCCCCCCCCCCGCTTCCCACATCAATAAAACTATCCCTTATGGTCAATGTGAAAAATATTTAAATTAAGGGTAAGTACAGCTCCCAAACTATTTGATATAAATTATAATTCATTGAACTACGTGTAGCTGAATGACTGATTAAATTATTAAAATTTGTATAATTTATAAATAAATGTGAGCCTGAGTGGTTAAGGGCAAATAAATTAAAACTTCTTGGATTTTCTTGAGGGCATTATAGTTAGAATGAGGAGTAGCCAGGGGTCTTGCTAACGAGGAGAGAAGCACATCAAATAATCTAATGGGCAATTAGTATAGTGCTTCTCATTAATTTATTCAAAAATTAAATACATCAACTTAAGAATATGAAAAGTGCAGTATAAATGTCATAGCCAGCAGCGAGATACAAAATACCTACAAATAAGAAGCTGAGCTTAAATGTAAACGGTCATAAGAACCTGGTTACCCTGATGAGTGGAAGCGGTCATTATACCTCACGGCTAGCCATGGTTTATTCTTAAACACTTTCTCAGTGATTATTACTGAAAAAATCATACTGTTTGATTACACAAACCATTCACCATTCAAGCTCATGGGTTGAGAGTTTGTAGCTCACTTTTTCTGCTGAACCACACATCCATCATCTATCTGTTTCTCACTTTATATCCTCATGCAGTGGCCTTTCAGCTGGGAAAATGACAGGTATCCCCTAAACTTCTACTAAATACTCAACAGTGACAGTACTGGAGAGAAAAGACAAGACAAATTCACAATTCTTTACCCTCTTATTATAAACCCAGTACAAACGAACTGTAAGCCGTGGCTTCAATTGCTTCACTTGAGCATCATGTTACTGCTGATCCAGTAAGAATGCCTACTTTAATGGTGTTGCCTCATTGCAGCAACTGGTTAAGGAAATATTTTGATTACTAGAGTGCTCCCATTTCGAAACCTGTGCTGTTGTAGCCTGTTTGTATAAGACAAGATGATGTTGCAATTGACTTCAGTAGCAAAGAAAATTATAGATGCTCCTGAACCTTTTTTGTGTGAATGTTGTGCTTTTCATGGTGAGTGGTACTCAAAGTGGAACTAGGGCACTCAGTTTCAGAATCAAGCACTCCCAGATCAACTATAGCATTGTTAGATGCAAAGTAATGCTCACTTTACTCTCTCCTAATGTGCCTTAGCTCCAACCTCAGAAAGACACCCACTATTGTATCAGTATGACACTTCTTCATTTCCCACATCAACCATCCTGTGAACCTTTGAGTAAGATTGCCCAAATTCATTTCACCTAAAAAGCATATTTATGCTGGAATATTTTAAAACAAAAAATATATTAAAAATTGTACTCGACTGCAAAGTCGCTGCTTGGCATAGGGTTCCTGAAATGTAGAAATACACCTGTACATCATAGAGCTGGAATAATAGAGAAATATTCGGCTGATAATTGGTAAGAATGTATTTGCGCAGTCAAGCAACGGTAATTACAGTGCATGAGGCCTAATTAGAACCATCCTTCAGAACAGCTGGAGTACAGCTTGTGGTAGACACAGAAACCTTTGAATGCTTTTCATTCCAGTTTTCTTTGCGTGACTACATTCTGTTTCTGTGCACAACACTCAGGAGGCTGGAGTACAAACCTTTCCAAATTTGAGACCCTCCGAATGGCTTTGAAGATTATCCCGTTCCCTATTATTTCCTCCCTGAACTGATTTTAAAAAAGCATTTAAAAACTGAAATCTCTCTTTTTCATTTATATATAATTACACAACGAGTGTGCAAAAAATTAATACAATAAATATCCCGAAAACTTAACCTCACAGGGAAACCATTCAGCAAGAAGCCAATGACCTTCATGACAGTTTTCTTCTGGTGAGAATCATCACTGTTCCATCCCAGGGGAAAAGCTGAAATCAGGCCTCCAGTCAATTGCCTGACTTCTAAATGTCATCAGAAAAGATTTGGCTGGGAATCTTTTGTTTTGGTTTGAGTTTTGGCTTTAAGAGTCTAGCTATGTCTCATATTGGCCTGGCCTCCGCTCAGCTTTTAAAGTGCATGTCTGTCCCATTCATTACTAGAGTACAAAAGAGTAAGGCAGACACCTCCAATTTTGTTGACTATCAAGACTGCAATTAAAAGCAATCCAAATACAGAACTATATGTTAACCATACAGCAGGGCTTTTTTCAACATCAAAAAAATAAGGGACCTCAAACAGGCTGCTGGGAGTCCTTAAGATGATACTGTATCTTCTGGAGTTAACTCAGCAAAAAGTAACCTCCCATTTGGATAAAAATTCCCTAATAGGATTTATGATTCAAAATCATAGATCATAGCCCCGATTTCAACTAAATTGCTTCTTGTATATCTATTTCCAAACATATGGTAGCAGTTTGGTGAAAATCTGGTGATTAGTGCAGGATATCAGATTATAATATTGTGCTAAATTATCCATGAGCATACTCAATTTAATATTCACACTCACAAGGTGTTCCCAACTCCAAAAAAAAAGAAACACATGCTAAACTTCACCTGAGACAGACGGCTTCCCTAATCCTCTGGAAGAGCACAGGAATGAGGGCAGGCAGTTTTCCTAATCTGCCAGGGAATGCAGGCTTAAGACAAACACCTGAGGGAAAATTGACAAGCTGTGCCCAAAACAAGCGCAAAGTGGGAAGGGCGTCAGTGGCGCCTGCCCACAGCCATGGTCGGGAGTCCCGGACCGCTTTCAGGTTCAGGCTTCATTTGAATTCAGTCGGTGAGCTGTGGGTGCAAAAATGGGTGCAGCTCGGCGGATTTTGGTCAACTTCTACATGGCTGGTAAGTTGGGCCTGCTGAGGGGGACGGGACGGGCGAGAACAAGCTGGCAGCAGGCTGGAAGATTTTTGTGAGGCCAGAAGGAGCATGACGACTCCTGCTGGCCCCACAAAATCTTGAAAGAAAAAACCTTATCTTTCCTGAGTAGCCTACAGCGGTCCCTTTAAGAACCGCAGGGTAGGCCAGTCAATGCCTGGTACAACCGGGCCTTGCGGGCACAGTGCACGCTCCGTCCATTTGTACATGAAAATTGCAATAGGAGTCCTACAACCTGCATAGGACCCGAACTTGCATATTTAAACATACCCCCGCCTGTTTTGGGGGCGTGTGTTGTGCGCCCATTTAAAGGCCGGCTTGAAAATTGAATCAGGCGTCAAAGGGGTGCCCAAGGTGCTCATTCAAATGTCCTGTTTGTTGCCCATTTTTCAGGTGAGAAACAGCTGGCCGGCAGTTGAAAATCTCCCCCCTCCTCTTGATAGTAGGAAATGGATGCATAAATTTGGAGCTCATCCCCATTTCACAGACTCGTATAGCACGTATTGAAAAAGGTGAAGCAGGCCATGTAGTTCGAAGTGAACCTGAACTCTAAACACTGCTTGAGGAAATGAACAGATCATAGATGATTTTCACTGTTTTTCACCTGCGTAGTTATTTGGTAGAAATGTAGTCACTGTCTAAGCTTGAATAAAAATGAGAAGTCGCACAACACCAGGTTATAGTCCAACAGATTTATTTAATTTTACAAGCTTTCGGAGCGGTTCGCTCCTTCCTCAGGTAGGGTAGCAGTGAGAGAATCTCCCAGAATTCACAATATAAACACAGAGAAAATCTATTCAAATCTTTCCCTACATCAAAGACACACTAAGAGCACAGCCAGCAGGTGTTTTGACACGTTGGACCCCCTGGGACACATCTCATTGTCTTGGCTGTGCTCTTAGTGTGTCTTTGATGTAGGGAAAGATTTGAATAGATTTTCTCTGTGTTTATATTGTGAATTCTGGGAGATTCTCTCACTGCTACCCTACCTGAGGAAGGAGCGAACCGCTCCGAAAGCTTGTAAAATTAAATAAATCTGTTGGACTATAACCTGGTGTTGTGCGACTTCTCATTTTTGTCCACCCCAGTCCAACGCCGGCATCTCCACATCATAAGCTTGAATAAGCACAGGAATAAGGCGCTGGCGCAGAGCCATAATAGTAGGAAGCACAACTTGGAGGTGAGCAGCTGAACCCAGCCATGTTGCTGTGAAGAGACACTTGAGTGGAGGCTCAGCATCTCCCCACATAAAAGGGAGAAGTTGACCGAAGAATCACCTCTTGGTCACTGTCACATCTTCTTGGCTGACTCAGAGCAGTGTAGGTGGAGATCTGACAAGCAGCTTGCTTGCCCACATGCCCTTTCGACTACAAATGCTTTGTGACTCATGGAGGGCAAGGAACTGGTGGGAAAAGTAGGAGGGCTCCAACTCTGAAAAGTTACCAAAAAATGACAGGAACCGCGTTTTCACAAAGTTTTTTTTAATATAGGTCCACCTGCAGCACTAGTAACCAAGAGGCCAACTTTCGTATGCCTGCTCATGCTGAAGAACAGGGTGGTAAGCGGGGAAAAGAAATCCCGCACACTGACTGCCCAAGATCCACCCGACTCGATTTTCCAGCGGGCCTCAAAATCGCAGCCAGCACTCCTGCCCTAAACAGGCAGGAATTTTATTCCAATATTTAAATCGGGGTCTTACAATGGGCGTGATTTCCATGGACTAATAGGCTGGGGTCACACCACGGGCAACCTGCCCATTGGTCCCTGGTGTGGAGTGACCTAACCAGTGGTCCTTAAAGGGACTGCTGCAGCCCACATCATAAACGGCTGAAATGTTTTTATTTCAACTTTGTGGGGCCAGGAGGAGTAGGAGTGGGTCAGCCCCACATGGGCTGTATTCCTTGCAGGGACTAAACATTTATTCCTGTTGTATAAGTTCTTAAACAGTGCTCTTTATCCAATGGTATGCTCCTATTTTTCCATTAAACAAACCTAACTAAATAAAGATAGCAAATGGAATATTGGAATTTATACCCAATTAGGTTGGTAATCAATTTTATTCCAGGAAATATATTGAAATGACAATTTAAAAGATTTTAAATTTGCACAATGTGAGAAATCCCATGAGCTGACCTAGTATAGGCACACATGATACAAGACGTCATACAGATACACAGAAACTGAACAAGATTGCTCCCGGGCTGAATATTTTGTTACTGAGCTGCATTCAACTTGACTGAGAGATTTATCTGTACAAGCATTCGAGAATAGTTCTGCCTTGGAGCATCTTTGATTCGAGGACATACACAGGCAAAGTGCTCAGCAACATTGAGGCGGCCCATATTTCAGACAAGACTTGCATCTCCCGATGGAAAGACTTATGTAGCTAGGCTTCTTGCATGGTTTAAAATCTTGCATAGATCTTACATATGTTGCTATATTACATCAGAGAAGATCCAAGCCCCTAAACACACACAACATGGTCAATGGGACATTTTTTGCAAAGGAAGTGATATCATCTGTAACGGACCACAATGGCCACTTCTGTTTTGTTCGGGACTGGATTCCATCAATCAAGCCAGTGAATTGCGAGCCCAGAGTACTACATACTGCTCACATTACTTGTGCTTTTATTAGCTTGGTAGACGTCTGCTGTTTTTGTGTGAAAGGGTTTTTTCTTAAATTTAAGTACTAAACATCTACGTGTTCAGTTTAATGGTATGAGAGCACAAACATATTACAGTAACGGCTTCCAATCATGAGGGAGTGCTGGGATATTAGCTCTTATTTATACACCACAGATAATGATCTAACTAGCTGGCAGGCCCATCATTTATAGAAATGAGACATAACCAAACAAAAAATATTGATCCCTACAAGCAAGGGCAGGAGTGATGAGCTGCTGCTCTGTGACTGCTCAGTGGGAAGGGATGACTCTTACCCCTGCCTTAAAGCAATCACCTGCGCTCCACTTAGTGTCTCCCAACAGTAGTATAACTGGGAGAAAGAATTCTGTGGAATGGGAATCAGAGAAAATATCACTAGTTCAAAAGAGTGAAAATTTAAAACAACCAGTTCAGTTATGCCTAGTGCTCTAGAAGTTGAAGCAACGTGAAGATGTAAATATCGTACACTAGTTTTCTGGGCGGGGTGGGGGGTTGCATAGTAGACATTACACAGGAGAACATAATATAATGGGGCTCAAAATGGTCACAAATGGAATGGCTCTTGGTCTCACAGGGCTGAATTTTCCAGGGTGGTAGTGGGCGAGATCGGTGGCGGGTCGGGTGGGAAAGTTGTTATTTTTGACAGCAGGTCAAACCCGCTGTCATCTCGCTCCCATGCGCCTTTCCCCAGGCGCGTCGGTCATCGCGGAGCTGACCCGACCGGCAGGGGACCCAATTGAGATGATTATCAGGTAGTTTACAGGCACTTAAGAGCCTTTTATCACTTACTTTTTAAATTTCCCTGCATGGCCACGGGATTCACATAGCTCGAGAACCACGTCTGTCAACCCAAGGCGGGAGTTGCGTGGCCATTGCTCCAGCTGATTACTTGACAGCATGGAAAACAAACCAAAATAAAAACATGTTGATTACATTAGCTAACAGATTGATGGAGATTCTGTTCTACTTGAAAAGCTACTGGTAAATGTTAATTCAGAAATTCCTGAAGGGATGTGAGTGCTGAAAGCTCCCTTCCTACCCTGGATGGTGAGGGAAATACATTTTTCACTGGCCATTCTCAGCTGTTGCCTTCCAACTCAACAGTAATTGCAGTGAATTGATCTGCACTATAAAAAATGACATATACCATTTAAATACATTTTTGCGCTGTTTCTGGTCAGGTTTTTCTTACCGTATACTGTGATTGTCCAGTTACAGATTAAATCAAGTCATCAACCATAACAATTTCATTCTCATCACTCATTCCACTGGTTCAATTTGCTTTCAGTCCCTGAATATAACTAATTTAATTTTTCAGTCTGAGACTTTAGGGTGAATTTCTGCAAAAGTTCTCTCACTTGTCCATTGTTAACTTCAACGGAAGAGCTGCAGAAATCCTAGAAACACATTGTAAGCACCACTTACACTGTTTGTCAGGGATTCCGCAGCTCTTCCACTGAACTTGCATAAGATTGTAAATCCACCCCTTTACAATTATATTTAAAATCTGCTTAATTTTATATATTACCTGTGTACACACATCTTTTATTTGTACCAGTTACTGATACAAAAGTCTACAGATTTGTGGCTACTTTTTAAAATTATGTTCTTAATTGTATTTGTAGATGGCGTCATATTACTTAATGATAATATTATTTAAATATTTCTTTGTCACTCACATATAACTTTTATTATATTATTGTAGAGTAAAGAGTCAACACCCACATTGTTAAATTAAACTTCAAATCTAATGTGGTCATGTTCCCTTTAAATCTACTGGCTGAAAACGTGTCATGAATGATCCAGATCTGCTCCATCTAATTCGGCTGGGTAACATGCAGGGGCTGCCCCACTAAATAAGTTCATTTTCAGCAGTGGGATGGAGCCAGCAGCGGGGTCGCGACCCGCCATGGACACCGCCCAGGTAGGCAAAATTCCGGCCACAGTGTTTATAGTACTGTACCACCCAAATAATTTATGGCAGGCTTTGGTGTCCAGAGAATGCTAGAACTGTATGCATTTCACAGTAGGGATAGAGTGCAAACCCTTGAAAAATGTTATGTTCCCTTTTAATGACCACGTCAATAGAATATGTGGTTTTAAAGAAGTGAATCTCTATATGTAATATTTCTTGGCTGCCAGTCCCAAACTGTCACTTTTTTAGGTATAGTTCATACATTTATTGCAGATGCCTTTCGGATTTCATTCATGTTTCACTTCTATTTAAGGAACTTGCTTTGGTAAAGTAGGTTATTAAAGTTGATACAGTAACTCTGGAAATGGATGCATAGCACACTGTCCATCCTCATAACTGTAGGTACTGATCAGTTCCAAAGGCTAGCATTGCAGAAAGTCCTGATGCCCACATTTCAACTAAGAGACAGAGTCCCAGTTTTCAAAAAGCCTCATTAAAATTATTCAAACTGAATGAAGAGGAAGAAATGATCTACTGCAATAAGGCAGAATCTAGTGATTGAATAAAAAAATTGAACAATAATTCTTTCATCTATACCTTTACGTTTGAAAAAATGGATTAATGTGCTTTTTGGTTTCTCCGTTATCTTCTTACTTCACTGTTTATAATATACATAAGACAGTTAATAATCTAGATCCCACTAACTTTAAACATTTCCATTAATCATTTGATCCATATAATTGAAAATTGAAATCAATAAAAGTCCACTTATCTTTAGTGATAACAATTCAAAGTCCAGGATTAAAAAGAAATTTCAGTATAACCTTAAGGGATAAAAATAAAATCACAAATGCGAGATAATCTCACTTAGACCTTCATAAACAGTGGAGCTCCTTTCACCTATTTACCAACACAAATCTATATTTAGGTTTGAACAACTGCAATCAGGATAGCATTAAAATAGACTGCCCCACTAATCTTCATTTTTAAAACAAGATCTCACAACAGTGCAGCATTCTGGGAATGAAATGAAAAAAAATATCAATAAAGTTTTCAGTGAAATTGAAAATAAATTATATTCAAAGCTAATGTGATAACGAGCAGAATTTAGTGCCGTTCTGAGAGTATCTGAGGACATGATCAGATCCCAGGGCATTTTTTTTTATTGGTTATCTTATAGAAACTACTTCAAAAAGCAAAATACTAATCAATCATTAACATGGTTCTTACAAGTTCAGTCAAATAAAACAAAACAGGAATCAAACACAAGATTACAAACAATTGGAATTAGTGACTTAATGATGAAAGAGCTGAATAAATTAAACTCCGTTTGTTGCTAAAAGCTGCATAACTTTTATGGGTAATGATGCTGCTTCTCTCCCAAGGTGAACTTCACGTCAAAAGCAATGATCATATTCAGCTTCTTGTCATAAAAACACTACAGACAGAAAGCCTTCTGCAATCCTCTCTTCTTAAGGCGCATTCCATGTAATGAAGTCACTTGTCTAGACTTCACTTTCTTATAGTTTATTTTATGTCCTCTGCTCTACCATTGGTGGCAGGGTCTTTAAACATCTTGCCCCACATCTGAAATTCTCACTCGAAACCTCCCACTTTGCTACATCACCCCCACCTTGAAAAGCCATTTCATTTCTCGCCTACCCCTACTCGTGTATGACCCTAAAACTGTGAAGTGCCTTGGGATGTTTTGCTACATTAAAGGAGCTATAGAAATGCAAGTTGATGTTTAAACCATAGAACATTCTTTTCTTTTGTGTGTGGGGCAGGGGGGAGAAAAGAGGGAAGATGAGACAAAACATATTTTAAATCCATTTATAAATTGCATTCAGCGATATTCCAATATCATGTTGATATGAAGGAGTCTCTTTTACGTGAGAATGAAGGTTGCATTAATGCTTCTTTAATACCAATTTGCTTTGTGCTCAGACAGGCTCCAGATGATTAGGAGTAAATACATTCAGGTAGGAGTGAATTAAATGCAGAATGAGTGACAGTAAGAACGCCACAACATGTTCATGAATAACTACTGACATTCCAATGTTCAATGGCATGTGTGCAGGACATGTGGATGTGCACATGTCAGAATCATTTTCTTTGCTCTTCATAAAGGAGGTGCCAATTAGATTCTCTATTGCTGGTGGTCCCTCTCTAGATCCAAATCCTTCTGGTATTTCTGCCAGTAGTCTAAACATTGCCAAATAATCCCAGCCCAAGCGACACAGTGCTGATACAACATACAGTCTGAAGAAGGCACAGAGATACTCTTCAGTGTTGTAGCTCCAGAGTGTTAGGCGAACCATTAGTATTGATCATGTGCCACATTTAGAGTCAGCAGCTGTGATGGGTAAACAGAACTACAGCAAGAGCCAAACAGGTGCCTGCTTTGGCTCTGAAGCCAACTATGCAGCCACTTTGGAGCCAATCCCAATTAGAGTTGAAGTTCAAATACATTTTATGATGTGAGAATCATGATCAAAGCTAAATTTGATTGATATCTGTTTGCTACATGTGACTGGTTACTCTCACTAGAAAGTAGTAGATTGGCGGACATGCAGAGAAAGGGAGGGGCATCTGGATGATCAGCACAAATTAGGTGAATGGCTCTGACTTTAAAGAGGAACTGGTTCCTGGGGCTGCATTCAACTGTCTTGGGGCCAAATCAGTATCCTCTGGGCTTTGAAGCGATTGATTAGCTAAAATTTGTTCCATGAAACTGTTTTTCCAGCCTCAGTAGCAGCTTTCATGAAGCTTTTTCCTCTAGGATTTGATTCCAGTCAAAGTTCCCTCCATTATTTACCTGCCGGTGGACAAGGCTATAGTGTTCTCCTGCAGCACAAATATTTTAGTCCAACCGGAAATTAAAATTATACAAAATGTGTATATTTTGAAAAGCAAACTTTTGGCAAATTGGTCTGTGCTGCGTTAGGTTTCTCAGTCAGGGTGGTAGTAGGGATGCTACAACTGGTCTCAGTTCCTCTAGCTAGGGAAGGAGGGGGAAAACAACAGCCAATATTGCCATTTCTGATCAGTGACTCCTCCAGGAACATGCACTATGTGCTGACATTGCGTGATAGACTGGATTGAATTTGGTGGTGATGCCACCTTTTATATTGCTCTGGTGTTGCTACTTGCCAATAAGGCAACCAGTGGCAACCAATAGCTAAATGTGCCAATATTTTTTTTTAAAGACAGATGGTATGGAAGACCCGGGTCTTCCTACCCTTGCTGATCTTCCTAGGGGCCAGTAAATGAGCTCTTCAACAGCAATACCACAACCCTGGTAGCAACATCATGATTCATCATGACATCATTGTGAATACATGTGGGGTGATTCCCTGCAGTGGCACAGTGATGACCCTTGTGACTCAAGCAATGATACCAGTACTTTGCACAGGCGCACTGGGCAAACCATCAGAGTTGATCTGCGCATGTGCACAATACAAGGATCCATTTTGCATCTGGTTTACTGGGAGACTGGCTGAACTATTAAGGCATAAAAACAGGAGAGCGGTGCACTTAGGTTGTTTTTCCAAGATCCAGTTCGCAATATAAAAAACAGCTACTGTCTAGGCTCACACGTGAGGATTGGCCACTTGGGAGAGAACTGGAGGGCGACTGTTGTCTGTTGAAACTACACCTCAGTGTGAGCTCCCACCTTTAGGAGTGAAGGGGAGAAAAAGAGAACTAAGTACTTAACGTGGATGAATGGCGGTGACACTGGTTATTTTTAAGAAAATGTGGATACATTCTTGCCCGTATATTTTAAAAGGAAGATCGGGCCACCAGTAACACACGGAACAGACAGGAAAGCAAGGTTTTAAATTGTACGGATACCATTAAATTTAGACAAATGCATTTCATATAAAATATCCCGTATTTCATTGACTGTTTCTAATGTCTCAGTAAAAGGTAGATCAGTGATCTGAAAGACTATTAAGTAAATGTATACTGCTTTGAAAAAAAACAGCATTGAGCTCTTCAAGTGAAATATCAGAGTTTTTCAAGTTTGGATCAAACAATGCTTATTCATCATTAGCTCATGAAACTGGCTGATGGTGGGCCTGTAAAACGTCTTTGAAAAGTAATCTGTACTTACTTGGGCCAATTTTCCTTTTATCTCACTGAGAAGCAAAGACCTGTGTGTGTTGGTGTTCTGGCATACCCGATGGTATGCACTGCTGGCTGCCTGAGACTTGAGCTGCTATCTCAGGCAGCTAGCTACCAGCTCTGACAGTGGCCTCCAGGCTTTTTTTTTGTGAAACCTCAGCTGTGTTCAGCTGCAGATCTCACGCTATTCCCTGTGGAATGCTAATTTACATCAGCTTGAGTTATACATCAGGTTACTCAAAGCGTTTCAGCTGCTCACATTCTAACTTTCTGAAGGTAGTCATGGCTTTTCTTAAAAAGCAAGTCACATTTTCCAGGATAAAAAGTTGCCGTTAAACAAAGCTGGCAGCCGTCTCAGGAATTTCTATTCCTATGGTTGCTAATTGAAGCTCTTAAACTACTTACTTTTAACTAGCGTAACTTGTACAACACTGTAATACTTTTGTACTTTTTTTTTTTAAAAGGGTCAGACAAAATAAAGAAAACATTTTATTTGCTTAAGTATTTACAAATCATAGCATAAAGTATCAGTCTTAAGAACAGACGATTATTAAAAGATTCTTAAAATTCTTTTAGAATAATATAGGGCCCCGAAAATCCATGGCTGTTTCAGTGTACTCCTGCGATAACTTTAGTGGAGGTTTGCTGGAACAGCCGGAAACTTGCCCAGGAATTACACATGTCTGAATTCCGGCCTTCCTCCTCTTTGGCCTGCTAAGAGCAGAGTCGCCACCCACTCCAAACATGGCCATTGTTGTCAGGGGGTGGGAAAAGGGCTGGGACTCCGAATTTGGCATTCCTGTGTCCCAGGCCTTCAGAGGGACTTGGCATATGGCTGAGATCAAAGCCTGGACCTCTGAAGAGAAGGCAAAAACATGTTTTAATGTATTTTTTTATGTGACCCTTTTCTCAAGGGGACCTCGGAGGGCACCATTAAGAGTTTGTTTAGTGGGGAACCTAGCACCACACCCAGACGGGCAGCCTTCTCTGGCCTTTCCAGTGCAGTAGGTTCGCTCCTAGTGTCATGGGATTCAAAGTAGGGAACCTCCCCCTGACGCTGGGAAGTCCACCAGGGTCAGTGGCAGAGGTTTCTGGTAGGCACAATCCAGGCATAATTTCTGGCATTGATGGCCTGCTGATTTTCAGGGTCCAGATCTTTAACAGGTTGATGGTTGGTCAGTGTCCTCTTTTGTTACTGGGCCACACTGCAGCTGGGAAATAGAATTTAAAAACTGGGCCACTTCAGTAAAACAAATGTAACACAACAAAAATGAACTCAAAAATAATACATATCAAACTTGTACTTAAAGACAAAGTTTGATAGGGTGGTAAATACAATGGGGACCAACAAACTGTGCTACCACACAAAGGTTTGATGCTTGATTAAGTTAAGCTACTGATCTGAACTGTTGGTGTGGGGTGGCACTGAGTGGGAGCCAGGCACCTCCCTGTAAGTAGGAGGGAATATATCTGAGGGAAGAGTTAATCTTTTGCATTGTCGCATGCCTCCAAGCTGTTGGCTCATGACATACTTTTAGGAAGGTCAGGGAACAGGTTATAGGCCGAAGGTGGTGCATGGCTCAGGGCACTGGAGAGAAAACTTTGACAATCTCACATTAAAACCATCTCGCATCTCACCATCAGGACATGTTTTAAAAATCAGTTACAAAGAACTATGACTAACATTAAAATCATTTTGTTTTATTCTGTCCATTACAGTCAATATTTGCTATTTCAGTACAGTCTGCGCTCTCAGGTGGATGTAAAAGATTCCACGGCACTATTTCGAAGAAGAGCAGTGGAGTTATCCCCAGTGTCCTGGCCAATAGTTATCCCTCAACCAACATAACAAAAACAGTTTATCTGGTCATCATCACATTGCTGTTTGTGGGACCTTGCTGCGCGCAAATTGGCTGCCGCGTTTCCTACATTACAACAGTGACTCCACTTCAAAAGTACGTCATTGGCTGTACAGTGCTTTGAGACGTCCGGTGGTCGAGAAAGGCGCTATATAAATGCAAGTCTTTCTTCTTTCTTTCTTTAGTATTTTTCACAGTGAGTGCTGATAATGTCACCGGGGTATTGGTCAGAAGGGTGACTGAGCCTGACAGTGTGAAAAAGCTGAATTAATATACACAACTGAAGCATCCCTGACCTAATGACAATATCTCTAAAGTTAATTCAGCTGTTGGCTCTTTCAAATCAATATCCCTGATGATGTCATCACCATTCACTGTTTAAACAGAAACATTCAAAAATTCAGAAGTATAACAAAATAATTGTATTGCTAATCAGAATTCATTGTAGCTGATCTTTTTTTAAAAACCCTCTTTAAGTGGAAGCTAGTTTTAGCAAGATAATTTTTCAGGGACTAGCATCCATTGCACTTACTTTATATAAGCCCAATCAACTTGCGATTTTGCATGTTTCTAATATCCCCTACCTGCCCAATGTTTTTCCATCTACACTCTTTTCCTCTATTAACCATCACTGCTTTCACACTCCTGCAACAAGTGATTTTCTGAATGCTACAAGAAGATTGGGATAGCTCGTTAGTGGTGTTAACTGAACCTCGCCCTGTGAGAATTAGACCGGGAGTAAGCAACAGTACATTATGGGGAAAAGCATATATTTGGGCAATTGGAACTCAGAGGCATATTAGATGGGAGTAGGCGAAAAAATAGCTGGCTTGTGGTAAAGGCCTCAAACCTTTAAACACCCTCTGAGTGCAACATTCAAGTTACCTGCCAAGTGATACTGTTACGATGGATCAAAGATCTGTCTCGTTTCATTACATGTGGTAGTACGGGGGAATTATGGCCAATAAGATGCACAGTTAAAGGGGGTGGGGGGAGGGGGCGGGATGTCACGATTACAATTGTCCTCACTGGGGTGTGTGACCAAGATGTTGCTCAGCTGGGGGGAGGGGAGTTTGAGAGATGTGATAAGACTCTCACAGCATCGCCTACAGGTGCAATACCAAATGGAATGTTGCACCCACTCACCACTTGTAATAAATTAGTAATTCTACCTTTAAAAACTCTTCTTGACAGCGCCTCTCTGGGTAAGTGGCGATAAAGCCAGTGGCTCAGTTGGTAGCACCCTCACCG
Organism: Squalus acanthias; assembly: GCA_030390025.1. Classification (NCBI taxonomy): domain Eukaryota; kingdom Metazoa; phylum Chordata; class Chondrichthyes; order Squaliformes; family Squalidae; genus Squalus; species Squalus acanthias. The sequence goes on along the minus strand of CM059444.1, from coordinate 37,033,612 downwards.
CTGAGCCAGAAGGTTCTGGGTTCAAGGCCCACTCCAGAGACTTGAGCACAAAAATCTAGGCTTACACTCCAGTGCGGTGCTGAGGGAGTGCTGCACTGTCGGGGGTGCCATCTTTCGCATGAGGCTAAACCGAGGCCCCGTCTGCTCTCTCAGGTGGACGTAAAAGATCCCACGGCACTATTTTGAAGACGAGCAGGGGAATTATCCCCGGTGTCCTGGCCAATATTTATTCCTCAATCAACGTCATTAAAACAGATTATCTGGTCATTATCACATTGCTGTTTGTGGGAGCTTGCTGTGTGCAAATTGGCTGCCGCGTTTCCTACATTACAACAGTGACTACAGTAACGCGCTTTGGGATGTCCAGTGGTCGTGAAAGGCGCTATATAAATGCAAGTCTTTTTTTTATGACCTAGGGCTAGCCATCCAAGCGAGAACTCTGACCCCATCAGAGCGCACGTTTGCAGAAGACTTGAAAATACTTGGGACTATTTATTGGAAGCTGTAGCTCCATTTGAATCCTCAGAAAATGCTTGTCTCTGCAAGTCATTTGAGCAACTGGCATGCAAAGGAGCGCTTGCTCCCTCCTGTGTTACTGAACTCAGGCACGAGGACTTCCCAAATGTCCTTGGGAGTGTTTCGGGATTGTGGTCTCACATACCGTCAGCATCTGATGAAAACTGCAGCCAAGATAAAGACTAGGATCAACAATCTACAAATTCGCAGTGACCAGCTGGGGAGCAGATGACATAAGAACATAAGAAATATAAGCAGGAGTAGGCCATTTGGCTGATCTTCTACCTCAACTCCACTTTTCTGCACTATCCTCATAGCCCTTGATTCCCTTAATATCCAAAAATCTATCGATCTCTGTCTTGAATATACTCAATGACTGAGCCTCCACAGCCCTCTGAGGTAGAGAATTCCAAAGACTCATCACTCGCTGAGTGAAGAAATTTCTCCTCATCTCAGTCCTAAATGGCCGACCCCTTATTCTGAGACTGTGACCCTTGGACACCCCAGCCAGGGGAAATATCCTCCCTGCATCTACCCTGTCAAGCCCTGTAAGAATTCTGTATGTTTCAACAAGATCACCTCTCATTCTTCTAAACTCCATGGAATATAGGCCCAGTCTACTCAATCTCTCCTCATAGGACAATCCCCCCATCCCAGAATCAGTCTGGTGAACCTTCGTTGCACTCCCTCTATGGCAAGTATATCCTTCCTTAGGTAAGGAGACCAGAATGTACAAATACTCCAGGGTGTGGTCTCACCAGAGCCCTATATAATTGTAGTAAGACATCTTTAGTCTTATACTTAAATCCTCTTGTAATAAAGGCCAACATACCTTTTGCTTTCCTAATTGCTTGCTGTACCTGCATGTTAACTTTCAGTGATTCATGTACAAAGACACCCAGGTCCTTCTGAATACCAACATTTCACAGTCTCTCACCATTTAAAAAATACTCTTTTCTATTTTTCCTACCAAAGTGGATAACTTCACATTTCTCCACATTATATTCCATTTGCCATGTTCTTGCCCACTCACTTAGCCTGTCTATATCCCCTTGAAGCCTCTTTGCATCCTCCTCACAACTTACATTCCCACCCAGCTTTGTATCATCAGCAAACTTGGATATATTACATTTGGTCCCCTCATCCAAATCATTGATATAGATTGTGAATAGCTGAGGCCCAAGCACTGATCCTTGCGGTACCCCACTAGTTTCAGCCTGCCAACCTGAAAATGACCCGTTTATTCCTATTCTCTGTTTTATGTCCGTTAACCAATCCTTAATCCATGCTAGTATATTACCCCCAATCGCATGAGCCCTAATTTTGTTTAATAACCTCTTGTGTGGCACCTTATCAAATGCCTTCTGAAAATCCAAATACACCACATCCACTGGTTCCCCCTTATCTATTCTGTTAGTTACAACCTCAAAAAACTAACAGATTTGTCAAATATGATTTCCCTTTCATAAATCCATGTTGTCTCTGCCCAATCCTATTATTATTTTCTAAGTGCCCTTTTACCACGTCTTTAATAATAGATTCTAGCATTTTCCCTACTATTGAGGTTAGACTAACTGGTCTGTAGTTCCCCGTTTTCTCTCTCCCCCTTTCTTAAATAGTGGGGTTACATTTGCTACCTTCCAATCCGCGGGAACAGTTTTAGAATCTATGGAATTTTGGAAAATGAAAACCAATGCATCCACTATCTCTACAGCTACTTCTTTCAAAACCCTAGGATGTAGGCCATCAGGTCCAGGGGATTTATTGGCTTTCAGTCCCATTAATTTCTCCAGTACTTTTTTTTACTAATACTAATTTCTTTCAGTTCCTCATTCTCGCTAGACCCTTGGTTCTCCACTATTTTCGCAAGGTTTTTTGCGTCTTCTTTCGTGAAGACAGACACAAAGTATTTGTTTAATTGCTCTGCCATTTCCTTATTCCCCATTATAATTTCACCTGTCTCAGCCTGTAAGGGACCCACATTTACTTTTGCTAATCTTTTTCTTTTTACATACCTATAGAAGCTTTTACAGTCTGTTTTTATGTCTCTTGCTAGTTTACTTTCATATTCTCTTTTCCGTTTCTTTATCAATTTCTTGGTCCTCCTTTGCTGAATTCTAAAATCCTCCCAATCCTCAGGCTTACTGCTCTTTTTGGCAACATTATAAGCCTCTTCCTTTAATCTAATACTATCTTTAACTTCTCTTGTTAGCCACGGTTGGACCACTTTTCCTGTGGGATTTTTGTGCCTTAAAGGAATGTATATTTGTTGTAATTTATGTATTAATTCTTTAAATGCTAGCCATTGCTTGTCTACCATCATACCTTTTAATGTAGTTTCCCAATCTACCTTAACCAACTCGCCCCTCATACCTATGTAGTTTGCTTTGTTTAGATTTAAGACCATAGTTTCGCATTTAACTAAATCACTTTCAAACTTAATATAAAATTCCATCATATTATGGTCACTCTTCCCTAAGGGCCCTTTACTACAAGGTTATTAATTAACCCTTTCTCATTCACAATACTAGATCTAAAATAGCCTGTTCCCGAGTTGATTCCTCACATACTGATTTAGAAAACTATCTTCTATACATTCCATGAACTCGTCCTCCACACTATTACTGCAAATTTGGTTTGCCCAGTCTATATGTAGAGTAAGGTCCCCCATGATTAGTGTATTACCCTTGTTACATGCGCCTCTAATTTCCTGATTTATACTCTGCCCTACATTACAACTACTGTTTGGGGGCCTATAAACAACTCTCACTAATGTTTTCTGTCCCTTGCTGTTTCTTAGCTCCACCCAAACTGCTTGATTGTCGGAGCTAAGATCCTTTCTCTCTACTGTCTTTATCCCATCCTTTATCTCCTTTTCCATTTTGCCTATCTCTTCTAAAAGTTAAGTACCCTGGAATATTTAGTTCCCAACCTTGGTCACTTTGCAGCCACGTCTCCGTAATGGCTATTAGATCAAACCTATTAATTTCTATCTCTGCTATTAATTCATCTATTTTGTTGCGAATGCTTCGCGCATTCAGATATAGTGCCTTTAGCTTTGACTTTTTTTCTATTTTTCCCTGCTATCACCATAGTCACTGATACCCTATTACCTTTGTTACTCTCTCTGTCCCTTCCTGGCCCACTCTGCTTATTTTTACCCAAAACTCAGCTCTAGAGCCTTGACATTTTTCTTGCTGCTTTTAAATTTACTCTTTCCTGAATCCTCCCACCCCCCCTTCATTAGTTTAAAGCCCTGTCTACTGCCCTAGTTATTCGATTCACCAGGACACTGGTTCCATAAGTGGAGCCTGTCCCAATGGAACAGCTCCCTCTTTCCTCAGTACTGGTGCCAGTGCCCCATGAAGCAAAATGCCTGTCCCCCACACCACTCTTTGAGCCACGCATTTAACCTTCTAATCTGCCTATCCCTATGCCAATTGGCACATGGTTCAGGTAACAATCCAGAGATTATTACCTTTGAGGTTCCGCTTTTTCATTTGGACCCCAACTCCTCAAACTCTCTCAGCAGAACCTCATTCCTAGTTCTACCTATGTCGTTGGTTCCTACGTGGACCACGACAACTGGATCCTCCCGTTCCCACTCCAAGTTCTTCTCCAGCCGCGAGGAGATGTCTATCACCCTGGCACCGGACAGGCAACACAACCTTCGGAATTCCCGGTCACGACTGCAGAGAACAGTATCTATCCCTCTGATTATACTGTCCCGTACCACAACTACATTCCCTTTCACTCCCCCCACTTGAATGGCCTCCTGCTCCATGGTGTCATGCTCATCCATCCTGCAGGCTTTCCCCTCATCCACACAGGCAGCAAGAACCTCATATCTGTTGGATAAGGACAAATGCCAAGGCTCCTCCAGTACTTCACCTGGGGTCCCTTTACCTGCCTGAGTTGCAGTCACATCCTCCTGTCCCTGACCACTAACCAGACCTGTACCATGACCTATATGCACCAGCATATAGGAGTAGAAAAGAGGAATAAGGTGCATAAAAGAGTGAGTGTGTTGGATAGTACTAGAGAAGAAAGTAGTACTACAGGCGGAAGTAGTACCATATTAGAGAGGAGTAGACTAAGAAAGACTACAAAAAATTCAAAAATGGGTTTCGAATGCATGTACGTAAACACACAGTGTGGTGAAAAGGTTGGTGAGCTACAAACACAATTAGCCGTGTGGCAATATGATGTTGTGGCCATAACAGAAACATGGCTGAAAAACGATGAGGACTGGGCACTTAATATTCAAGGGTACAAGGTGTTCAGAAAAGATAGGGAAGGAAAAAAGGGAGGTGGGGTGGCAGTGCTGATTAAGGAAGACATTGTAGTGTTGGAAAGGGAGGATGTTCTTGAGGGGACAAGGACAGAATCCATTTGGTTAGAGTTGAGGAGCAAAAAGGGTATGATCACGCTATTGGGGGTATTCTATAGGTCTCCAAATAGTGAGGGAGAGGAGCAAATCTGCAGGGAAATCGCAGAGATATGCAAGAGCTATAGAGTGGTGATATTGGGGGGGACTTTAATGACCCAAATATCGATTGGGATAATGCTAGGGTAAAGGGAAAGGAGGGGGAGGAATTTCTGAAAATTGTTCAGGAGAATTTCCTTGACCAGTATGTTCTTGGCCCAACTAGGAAGGAGGCATTGTTGGATCTGGTGCTGGGGAAATGAGGTGGGCCAGGTCGACCAAGTGTCTGTGGGAGAACACTTGGGTACGAGTGATCATCGTATCATAAGATTTAGATTAGCAATGGAGAGGAGCAAGGAACAATCTTGAGTGGAACTTCTAAACTGGAATAGGGCTAACTTCAATGGGATGCGAAAGGATCTAGCCAGGGTAAAATGGAACCAAAGACTGACAGGAAAAACTGTAACAGAACAATGGATGATCTTTAAGGAGGAGATGTTCCAAGTACAGGCTAGGTACATTCCAACAAGAGGGAAGGGTAAGGGAACCAAAGCAAGGGCTCCTTGGATGATGAGGGAGATAGAGAAGATGATGAAACAAAAAAAAGGTGTATTATGCATGTCAGGTGAATTCTTCAAGGGAGAACCAGACCAAAGTTGAGAGGGGATGTGAAGATGAAAATAAGATTGGCAAAGAGAGAATATGAGAGTAGAATGGCGGTTAACATAAAAGGGAACCCAAAAATTTTCTACCGGCATGTAAACAGTAAGCGGGTAGCAAGAGGCGGGGTGGGGCCTATTAGAGACAAAGAAGATGATATATGCTTAGAGGCGCAGGGCAAGGCTAGAATACTTAATCAGTACTTTGTATCAGTGTTTACTAAGGAGGTGGATGCTGACAAAATATCGGTAGCAGTGGAAAAGGTAGAAGCAATGGAAGGGGTGAAAATTGATAGACAGGATGTACTAGAAAGGCTGGGTATGCTTAGAGTGGACAAGTCGCCTGGTCCAGATGGCTTGCATCCCAGGTTGCTAAGGGAATTGGGGGAGGAGATAGCGGAAGGGCTTGCCATAATTTTCCAATCTTCCCTAGATGCGGGGGAGGTGCCTGAGGATTGGAAAGTGGCAAATGTGACACCATTGTTCAAGAAAGGGTTTAAGGACAATCCTAGTAACTACAGGCTGGTCAGTTTAACATCAGTGGTGGGTAAAGTTTTAGAAACAATAATCAAGGAAAAAATTAACGGACTCTTAGAGAGGTTTAAGCTAATTAAGGAGAGCCAATATGGATTTGTAAATGGCAGATCATTTTTGACTAATCCAATTGAATTTTTTGATGAAGTAACAAAGAGGATTGATGAAGGGAATGCAATGGATGTTGCCTAGATGGATTTTCGGAAGGCGTTTGACAAAGTACCACACAGAAGACTGGTTAACAAAATTGAGGCTCATGGAATAGGTGGGTCAGTGGAAGCTTGGATAAGGAATTGGCTTAAGGACAGAAAACAGCGAGTTGTGGTAAATGGCTGTTTTTCAGACTGGAGGATGGTAGACAGTGGTGTTCCCCAAGGGTCAGTGCTGGGGCCACTGCTTATAAATGTCCTGGATATTGGAATACAAAGTAGAATTTCTAAATTTGCTGATGACACCAAACTTGGGGGTGTGGTAAACAGTGAGGATGATACCAATAGACTGCAACAGGACATAGAAAGGCTAGCAGAATGGGCAGACAAGTGGCAGATAGAATTTAATACAGAGAAGTGTGAGGTGATGCATTTTGGCAGAAGGAACAGGGAGAGGCAATATACACTTAATGGCACAGTTTTAAAGAGTGTGCAGGGACAGAGGGACCTGGGAGTTAATGTGCATAGGTCCCTGAAGGTGGCAGGACATATTGAGAGAGTGGTTAACAAAGTATATGGGATCTTGGGCTTCATAAGTAGAGGTATTGAGTACAAAAGTAGAGAAGTTATGCTGAACCTTTATAAAGCGCTGGTTAGGCCACAACAAAAGTCACCACACTTTAGGAAGGATGTGAAGGCCCTTGAGAGGGTGCAGAGGAGATTTACCAGAATGGTTCCGGGGATGGGGGATCTTAGCTACAAGGACAGGTTGGAGAAGCTGGATTTGTTTTTATTGGAGCAAAGGAGGTTGAGGGGTTATTTGATAGAGGTGTACAAGATTATGACGGGTTTGGATAGGCTAGACGGGGAAAAGCTATTCCCACTAGTTGATGGTACAAGGACTAGGTGACACAGATTTAAGGTTTTGGGCAAGAGATACAGGGGGATGTGAGGAAAAACTTTTTCACGTAGTGAGTGGTGAGGACCTGGAATTCGCCGTCAACGGAAGTGGTGGAAGTGGACACAATCAATGTTTTCAAGGGGAGACTGGATAGGCACTTGAGGGAAATAAGCTTGTAGGGCTACGGGGATAGAGCGGGGGAATGGGACTGACTGGATTGCTCTACAGAGAGCCAGCATGGACTCGATGGGCCAAATGGCCTCCTTCTGTGCCCAATGACTATGACTCTAAGGGGTGCGACTGCCTCCTGGATCAAAGGGGGCGATTTTGCCAGCCCTGGGGAGGTGGGTTTGGAGGCGGGACTGCTGGGAAAATGGCAGAATCTGGGGGCGGGTACCCATCCCGCCCCCAACCCACCTCCGTGCCATCTTCCCAGGAGGCGGGTACCCGACCCGCGCCGGGTCCCGTCTCCTGGAGGCGGGAAGGGGATTACAGCCACTTAGCTGCCTGTTAACAGGTAGTTAACAGGCAGTTAAGAGGATTATCCCCATTTTTCCAACAGAGGTGCGGGCTTCCCGACGTCGGGAAACCCCGCCAGGGTCAGCAAGGTGAGCAGTGGGTCTGCGGGGGTCGGAGGGGTCCAAAAGTGCGCTGTGGAGGTGAATGATGGGTGCAAGTGTGGAGAGGTAAGTATGTGAGGTGAGTGAAAAGTGTTAGAAAAAGTTTCCTTACCTTTGTTTCTTCCTGCAGGCTTCAATCGTTAGGGATGCGGAGGCTCCGGCAACTCAATAGCAGAGATGACAGAATGGCTGCTGCATTCACCGATGCAACACAAAATAGGTTTGGTGAGCCTTGGGTACAAGAACTCACCAAACAACAGAGAATGTCAGTTTTTGACAGCTTCTCAAAGCTGTCAAACGATGACAATTCATCTGTCAAAAATTTTTGACAGATGAAACGTCATACGCTGACGTACTCTGTCACCGCCTTTCTCTTAATTGGCCTGCTAAGCCCGCTTGGCGGGCTTAACAAGGTCAATCAAGGGAAAATAGCGTGGGTTAGCCAGATGTCGATGGAGGCGGGACTAAAACCCGACAAGCAGCAGTCCCGCCTCCAACGCGCCCCCCATTGGCAAAATCACCCCCAAAGTGTCCAGGTAACTCTCCCTCTCCCTGATGCCCCGCAATGTCTGCACCTCAGACTCCAGCTCAACAACTCGGAGCTGAAGTCCCTCAAGATGCCGGCACTTACTGCAAACATGGTTGTCCGGGATCACAATGTTCTCCACAAACTCCCACATGCTGCAGTTGAGGCACACCACCTGCACTGCCATCCCTATATGGCCTTGTTCTATTTAATTACATTTGTATTTAAGTAACTTAGTTTGCAGTTTAGTTTCTTGACGACTTAATTGATCTCGATTAAGTTATGGGTAATGAAATTAAATATCTACCTGTAACACAAAGCATTACAAGTAGTGTGGGCAAAATGCCACAACTCCTTCCGTCTCTTCTCCGAATTCCCACTCTTCCCAAATTTCCAAATGAAACACTCTATTTACGTGCACTCCGTTTAATTCCGCTCTGTGGAGACCACAAACAGCCACCTTGACTCTTGTTTTCTCAGTAGCTGAATATTGCACACGAGCATGGGCAGGATGTACACGTACAAATCTTGTTGACGTGCAACTGAAGACCGCTGTGAGAATCATTACAGAAGTGCTGAAACTAACACAGGCAGTCTGGCTCCCTGTCCTCTCACATATCCCACCACCTCTCAGAAGAGAAGTAGCAATAATCAGAATACAACCAGACCCTAGCATCCTCATATCTGCTTAGTAATGAAGATCTCCAGAAGTTCTCGAGTTGCCACCTTATCTACAGAAACTGCTTCTGGTTAGCGGCCAAAACGCACAAAACTTCTGAATTCTCACCTAAAGACAAGTGGCAGAGGATGTGGGAAATCAATGAGGTTAAGAATCAAGACCTGATCATGGATGCCTCAGTTCAACCACCCGGCCTCACCATGTCATGGAAAATATGGGTCACTGAAAACCGAACCAGAACTTCATATGGGCTGGGCACTGCGGAAATGCTGCACTGTTGGAGGTGCCGTCTTTCAGATGAGACGTTAAACCGCGCCCCGTCTGCTCTCTCAGGTGAACGTAAAAGATCCTATGGCACTATTTTGAAGAAGAGCAGGGGGAGTTATCCCTGGTGTCCTGGCCAATATTTATCCCTCAATCAACATAACAAAAACAAACTATCTGGTCATTATCACATTGCTGTTTGTGGGAGCTTGCTGTGTGCAAATTGGCTGCGTGTTTCCTACATTACAACAGTGACTACACTTCAAAAAAAGCACTTCATTGGCTGTAAAGCGCTTTGGGACGTCTGGTGGTTGTGAAAGGCGCTATATAAATACAAGTCTTTCTTCTTTTTTCTTTCTACTCACTAACAATACATTTTGCTAATACTGTACAGTAATTCTAAAGCCACAAACAAGAACGAAAGCACACAGCACAAAGAGACAATCTTCAGACAATACTCAATAAAAACAGAAGGTTTATCGCAAGAATAAACATTTTCTCTGCCAAATTGAAATTGAACTCCAAGAGCTCATTTGCAATATATGAACAAATGTGGAAGATCATTTTCCAATCATTTTTTAGCTGCAAAAATCTAACCAATATCTGAGAAAAAAAAATCAAATGAATCCATTCAAAATTAACTATCAGGCCCACTCTCTTTCTTTGTAGAGTAGAATAGTACAGTAGCACCTACAGGTCAAACTTTACATTTCATTTACAAACGCAGGGAAAAACACATCTGATGTAGGACTGAGAGTTGGAGGGGGTATAAATTTATTCTGCCGGTAAGCACAAAATGGGCGATAACAAATCAGCAGCCCGTTTTACACCCCACCTGATCTTCTCTTCCATCGGGCGTAGTTTAAAATGGGCTGCCGATTTGCTGTCGCCCAAGATGAACCTCACCCCCAGCGTGTCTTCATAACCAGTTTATCAGAGAAAGCTATCTGAGAAAGCTGATTTATGACTTGAATGATTAATGTATAATAGACCAAATTATCTTCTTCACTGTGCTGCAAAGTTGGATCCGCCACCCAAAGCAATTTTAATTCCTTACTACAGTGCATCTCAGAGATGTTTTACAAAATCAACACATTAATTATAGAATCATAAAAAAGGAGGCCATTTGGCCAATTACACCCATGTCAGTGCTCGCTCTTCATTAGTTCATTTAGAACTATCTAATTTAATTCCATTTCCTTGCACTTTCCTCTTATCTTTTTGTATTCTTCCTTTTCAAATACTCATCCAATTCTCTCTTAAATTATGTTATAGCCTGTGCCTCAACAGCCACTTGTGGCAAAGCATTCAATACTCATGTAGAAAAATTTCTTGCAAATAAGTTGTCAGTTCTGGCTCAGTGGTAGCCTCTTAAGTCAGGAAGTCTTGGGTTCAAGCCCCACTTCAGAGACTTGAACACATAATCTAGGCTGGCACTTGCAGTGCAGCACTGAGGGGGTGCTATATTTCAGATGATACGTTAAACCAAGGCCTCTCAGGTAGATGTAAAAGGTCCCGCGCTACTATTTGAAGAAGAAAGAGGACTTCACCCAGTGTTCTGGCGAACATTTTCCCCTCAGCCAACACCACCAAAACAGATTATTTGCTCATTTATCTCTCTGCTGTTTGTGGGACTTGCTGCCAATTGACTGCCATGTTTGCCGACATTACAACAGTAACTATATTTCAGAAGTCATTAATTGACTGGAAGCACTTTGGGATGTCCTGAAGACGTGAAAGGCTCTATGTAACTGAAGGTTTGTTCTTTCTTTAACTTTCTCATTCATCCCTCTAGTGATAATCGTAAATTTATGCTCCCTTACCAATTCACTAACTAGTGGAAACAATCTTTCACTATTTATCTTCTTAAAACCCTTCATAATTTTGAAAACCTATAACAGTTGCTCCCTTAATCTTCTCTCTTCCAGTGAGAAAAACTGCAGTTTATTTGGAGCTAGATGTCAGTCTGCAGGATCCTACTGTGTGTGAGGTTAAGGCCACTGGATCACTTGTTTTACAAATTCCTAAAACCCGAAGTCTTTCAGGCTTGTGGGAACCACTGCATTAAGCCTTACTGACAGACTTTTGGTTTCGAAACTTGCACTGTCAGACATGGAATAGATTGTACCTATACATAACTTAATATTGTTCGAAGGGAAGTACTTCTGTCGAAAGTAATCTGGAGATTCCTTATCTACAACAGAAGTCTAGATGTCCATTACAGATGAGGGAATCAAGACACTAATAAAAATGAGCAGGTTTTTCGAAATCCTGCTGAATTTCCTCAGATCACCAGCTCTCTCTTCTACTGCACTTCCGTTCCCACTATTAGAAATCAGTGGTTGGATTTATACAAACCTGGCACGTCATCTAATTAATTCAATTCAGAGCCGGTTGCCATGTAACAAAGCTGCCTTTTCACCAGTGAACAGTACAATCCGTTCTGTAAATGTTATTTTTATGCCGACGTTGCTGATTTTAAAATCTGCAACTTGCACAATCAAAGGTTGTTCCTGCCTGGTTTGCAGTGGCCTATTGAGTTCAATCTCTCAACATTTGTTCCTGTAATTCACACAAGTTTACATTTCCAGTTGATACGATAGAGGATAAATTCAGATTTGCTTTAAATCCAGTTCAAGCCGATGTCAAATATGGCACAAAATAAATAATAAATCAAAAACATTTAGTAGTAGAAAAGGACAATTAAACTTTTAATTATTCACATTCCTTCAAAAGATTTTTAAATCAGTGGTTTAGAGGTAGAGAATTCAATAGGTTTAAACAGCATGCTGCACTAGTTTAAATTCTAAACTAGCTAGACCCTTGAAATTACCAGTATAAGTAGATTCCTTTTCTATGTGCACATGTATGTCTTGAATAAATGTCATCAATTTCAGGAGATGCATTACAACAGATTAAAGAATAAAAATACTGTGTGATTCTGAACTCTTTCTCAAGAGTTAAAATGGCTCTTTATCAACCAATTTCACATCCTCATTATTAATACAAGGAACTCGTATGAAGGGTATGAGTGTCAGCATCAAGAATAGTATGCATTAAAGACTTACCATGTAGATTTTAATGTGAACTGTTTTTTAAGCATGGTGTACCCTTGCAGAAGGGAAAACTATATTCGTAAGCTACGTGAAAAATCTGTAAAATTTCTTCCTACAATTGAAAGCCAGTACTGTAAAATCAATAGGCTGGTAAAATATGGCCTGAGGCATTTTCTCCTCATAAAGGAACAATAAACCCTGTAATGATGAGTGGTTAGAGATTGTTCGAGTCACTGTTACATAGGGACATCTGAGCCGCCTGATGTCTGTTCTAATATCAGTGTGACAAAGCCAGTTAAGCAATAGCCTTTGATATCTCACTGAACATGTCCCAACATCACTGCTGCCAAAGGCAACAGGACCGAGATGTTACCCTGAGTATCACGGGAGTGATTGATAGATTGATTGTACAGTATGCTACAATTCCTACAAGATAAAGGATCGGGATATTCTTCAACTAACATGAAAGCGAGGATTGACTGCCATCCCAGCATATCAGGACCTTTTGTGTTCTGATAACATACAAGTGTTAAGTTTCATACACTTTATATGTTCCATTTCCAAATTTCAGTGTAAATGGTATATTTTGAATGATTATTTTTGACTAATATAATTTGACATCTGTTTGACATAAATGAATTAAACCCAGGAACGTTTTACATGTGGTCTGACAATTTCTGGAGATATTTTCATATAATTAACTTTCCCATGTAATAAATTTCATTTACCAGAGACTATAGCAAGTAAAATGTACAAGCAATAGGGTATTACAGTCCAAGTGATGTTTCACTGGCTTTAAGCTAAGCAGCTAGAGTTTAGGTTTTACATGGGAAAGGGGGCAAAACACCACTTGTTCATTTTATCTGGGCTACCATCGTCTGAAAAATCAAATTGGTGTGACAGCTCATAAATCCTTGAAATTACAAATCAATCCATTACTCAAAATTGAAGTGTACGACTGTTCCCCAGGTGATGAACACAAGTAATGCAACAAAAATTCTCTGCATGAGAGCATTCAGTGTATGTTTGACATGATGCACTGATACGGTATGACTCTCTTTACAAAGGGAATGTAAATGTGAACACACTGATCTTGGTCAAGTACTTTATTGTTTGAAAATGCAGGTCTATTGATAAAAGTCGGAAAGTGTATTATGTTTTCATTCTTAAAGAGAAAAATAATCTGTAGCTTGTCTCTAAAGGTGTCTCACACTCTCTCTCCCAGACTCTCAAACACTGTACTAACAGCCAGCAGTAGATACAGTTCCCTGCTTCTTCATGTGATGAGAAGGAAAGCCAATTTTGCAAGCCTGGATGCCTCATTGGCAGTGACATTCATTCAAATAGACTAAAGAACAATCATAGTATGAGAGAGGAGTCACACACTGCATAATTGTTTCATTAAAGTGAACAGCCAAAACTGTCAGAGCTAATTTATCAAGTAAATAACAAAGGTCACAAGTTGATTTTCAAACATTAGGACGGAAAAAAAAAATCAGCAAAGTTTACCAGCGTTAAAAGCTACAGAAATAAAGTAGTAAAGAAATACATATAATGACTGTTCGTTTGAAATATGCATGCTCATGTATGTCAGACTTTAAAAATAAGAAATACCACATTATTACAGAACTGGCTGATTAAATAACTTTCTAAAACAAATTACCTTAATTATACAGCCCTGATTTTAACTCAGGGTGGGAATCGGGCAGGCGAGAGCGGGTGTGGATGGCAAACCGTGCCGGCCTTGCCAGTGTGAGGCCCAGGAGATTTAAACCGTCAGTCACCCACCTGAAACAGGCAAGCGCTTTGGCCGCACAGCAGTCGGCTCCTTTGAAAATGGCGACAGGCCGATCATTAGGGTTAACAAGGCGGTAAGGGTATCAACCCCATTTTTAGGCTCTTACTGCAGCTTTAATGCCGATTTTTCCAAGTGAAAATGCCTCTGTTCTCCATTATGATTCCTGGGCTATGCTATCATCTATCTCGATATTAGGCAGTAAAGGTGCATTCCAGATCGTAGTGGACACAAGGTCCACTTATGGGAGCTAGCGATAGCTTTCAACTCAAGTAAATATTTAGTGCAAAAACCCAGACATTGTCACACCTTCCTTGGGCACTACACAGCTGACTTTTAAACCTTTCCCATAGAGATTGGGGGTAAAATTCAACTTCAGCCAGGGTGCAAAATAGATGGGAGCGGATCGACCGCCTGGACTATACCTCACCTGCCCCCTGTAACGCACCCTGCCTGCCCACTGTAATAGACTCTGCTTATTCTTATTTAGCAACAGGACTGAAAGTGGATCAGTGAATAAATTGCACAAATATCCATCTGAACTTCATAGCTTTTTGGTACTTTGTTAATATTTCACATCTGCAAGATGTTTTATGCATGGAGTAAATACAAAACATACGCAATTGTATAAACCTTTTGACAAAAATGTAAAACCTAAATAAGCAGAACATTTCCCAATGATGTCGTGCCAGGGCTGGTGTGCTTATGTCAACACAATAAGTTATTGAATCAGTGAATGGATTAAAATTGAGCTATGGTTGGGCTACCCAGAAACTTAAAAACAGACAAAAACAATTCAGTGTCCTTCTGATTAACCAATTTGTTTGCAAGATTTTAACCTTTAACTTTTTTTTACACTTATAAAGCTTCAGTCTTGAGCAAATGGGAAACAAATTGCCACAACCTGACTGATTCTCGCAAAGCCAGAAGGATTTTTTTGGCAAGCATATTTGGAAAACCTTTTTATTTGTAGTGGATCTCATTCACACAAGTCTTGAAATCTGGCTTTCAGAGTCAACCAAAAGGCTTATTATAGGTTTCAATGAGTGCATTGTGCAACGAGCATGGGGTTATATAATGCTTTATTCTTACTGAGTCTGCCGGAAGCTGTGGCAGTCCCCTTTAATTGTTCCTATATATATATATATATATATATCAACATGTAAAAGACTTCAAAGCATTGATATATATTATTCAGCCCAGTAACTGCACTGAGCAGGTCTGTTCTCAGTCAGTGTTGCTGGTCTCCGGCTCTTCGTAGAGCTTGAGAGAACAGAGCCTGCTCTACTTGGCTGCCAGGCACAATATTATATCTATGTTCACTTAAAAGTTCTACATTATGTGCTTCAGTGTTTTCAGGACTTGAGTAGAGTTAGCTGATTACTAGTAATCACTCTTCTACACAGGTGCCTGTGCCTCAATTCTATAAGGAATTCTATTTATAGCTGGTTGAAATACAGTGACAGGACTCGTATTCATTCGAGGACTGTTAGTTAAGCTTCCAAATTCTACTCATTATCAAGAATATTCCCCAAAGAATTTGTTGGCGATTCGGCCTGCCGCCATTTGCCGAGCCTAAATTATTACATACCGTTTACAGTTTAATTTCTCCTTCAATGTGGCCTGCCCCGATGCTGGTCGGAGCGTAAACACAGCGCAAACATGGTAGTCTGGCCCAAGGACTAGCAACTTTCATGGTTTTACTCCAGTCACGTTCCTACAGAGGAGTGATTGCTTGGTCACATCGCTCCAATGCTGCAAAGGGGCATTATAGCATGAAATAGGTACTCCTCATCAATGCATGTTTAAAGCCAAGGTATTTCCTCGTGTTTTTCCTGCAGACTGCCAAACAGGACTAAAAGACCGCATTAGTAGGTCTGCATTGGCCTTTTAGAATCTCAAAGTTCCTAACAATGAAAGCATGGGTGAGTAATTTTTGAAAATTCCTGTTCAGTTTTCTTACCATCTTTGGTATTTGTTTTTTTGCAGCATAGGTGAAGTATGATCACCAAGGCAAAGAGTTGAATGTAGTTAAAAAGAACATTTGGTACCTTTACCCTTACATGGTAAAAGTGACTGATTATAGGTCAATGTTTCCGAAGAGAGCTTTAAAGTCGGTCATCTCAGTAACACAGCAATTATCTACCAATGACTAATTCTCTCTGCATCTGCCTGCAGTGATTTGATGACTGCGTATCTTTCAGATGGAGAATCAACCACGCTGCAGAGGGTGGTGACAAAAGGAAAGAATAATTCCTTTGGTGAATTCTATCAGATTGTTGACTGAGTGAGGCCAAGAATCCTTTCCATAGGAACCCAATACAGCTGTTGCAATAAGGTGAACACTCATTTATGACCTGATCTCTGAAGAAGTCTCATTTCCAGTTTAAAGATCTTCCCAGACATATTACAAGAGGTCAGCTTCTCAATGAGGCTAGAATGTCAAACACTGTCAAAATAAAACTCAAGAAATGTTGAGGGTTGCTGCTCTGATTTTGTGTTGGTCATCAAAAGAATCATTCTATTCTGGGTCATGAGGTCAACAGTCTTACAAATTGAAGCCGAGTTAGTGATCAGATACCAGGCTGTTATGACTAAAATTGTCTAAAGGCGTTTTGTTTACCATGGTTTCCAAAACTACTGATATGATCAACAGCCAGGATGCAGATCTGTAGTTTTCAGGGTCTATTCATTTGCTACTTTCCACTCAAGGAGACAGCATTGCTTGACAGGGACTGTTGATATATATAACCATAGAACACTAGCAGCTTTTGAGAGGTTTAATTTTCTTTTGCCTGATCTTCATTTAGCGAGTTGTTGCACATTACAGGACCATTTTTGGCACCTGAACGTCAGAATTTAGATGACCTTTCAGGACTATAATACTTAGTACCAATTAAACTACTTTATGACCTAGCTAGAAAGCATGGTAAGAACTGCTGCCATTTTCAATTATATTCTACCAGACGGATACAGCACCAAAAGGACACTCTTCTCCCACTTATCTACCAGAGAGAGTCCCCCTCCACTGCAGGCTACCAGGGATCAGTGACGTACTCCACAAGAAGCAGGACACTCCTTTACCACTTATCTACCAGAGATTAAGATAAATGCTCTGCTAGGAAGGGGATTTCCTTTCTACTATCATGGCAGGTAAGCTTTTTTTAAATTTAGTTTTTCTAAGAAAAAACAACTGGCTTTCTTGCTCTAGAACCAACCATTTACCACCTGCCATTACTGCAAGAAAACATATGGGGGCACGCAGAAATTGCAGGGGGTTCCAGAATGTTGTGTTCTTTCGCAAAAAATTAAAAAAAAGGGAAAATCGCCTCTAATCCGAATTTATCCAAATTAAGCAACATTCAAGTAAACACAAAGAAGCCCAGCGTGGCTCAATTCAGAGGATTGGTGGTTTAATTCAGTTTGGCTCTGGTTTCCCAATACCCGTACCTCATAAATGCAGCCACCATGACTTTGACTAAGGTCATGAGCGCTTTTCTCCAACCTGCAGGCTTTCAGTGCTGCATCAGATTCACGATATCTAGATTTGAAAGAGTACCAAAACCCCAAAAATCTGAGTTTGAAATATTCTCTTAGAATTGTAAGCCCCGTGGCATGCGGGGGCTGGGACGGACGGAAAGTGTCCCGACATCGCCGGTGTAAAGCCCGGGCCATTTTAATTCCCAGGCTTCATTACCATCTTCCAGAATGGACTCCTGCCCGAACCCAGCAGGAACGACGAGAAGGCTAGCAGGCAAAGTCGAGATTTTGTGTGGTAGGAGGGCGCTGTCTGGGACCCAAGGGAACGGAGGTAAGTGGTGAGGGGGTGGGGGGTCCGTAGGAAATCATGATCAGTGGACGGGGAGGGAAGCCCGGAGCAGGGGTGGCCCAAGGTTTCTTTGTGGGACCCGGAGGTTTGTTGGCATTTGCTGTGGTGTGGCTTAGTAAGATGCCAGAGTTTTGTCACCTTTTATCGTGCATTGGATGAGATGCCGGGCACTGCTGTGAACAATTTCTGCTCATATCCGATCCCAGTATTGTATGCAGAGCAACATTCCAAATACAATTTAAATGAAGTTTAGATTCACACAAGCTTTGGATGTATTGCAAGAACTTGGGCTAAAACTTCAGGGGCTTTACATCACCTGTTACCGTCAAAATATCGCGAAAAGTGGGCGGCCGCAGCTCTTTTGCCAGCTGGTGGCGGGTCCCACGGCGTCCTCCATTTTCCCAGGCCCAGCAGCGCTGCCGGTAAGATGCATCGCCCTACAAAGTAAAATGAGGGAGCAGTGACGTCAGTCGGCGTGAAACGCTGACTTAACGTCACCACGGCGAACTTGGACCTTTGCAATGAATCATAAGAAGCCGAAGAGGAGTAAACAGAAGAGGAGGAAGCGCAAGGAAGGATGCAACCCAGACAGCCCCTTTCTGGCCGGGATATCCGGGATGGAATCATCCGCCTGCGGTACCAGTGACCACAACCCCAATTCCCCTTTCCACGTTTGTCCCACACCTTACCTTCCCCCCTCTGTTACTGACCATCACAGCGTCCTCTTGGCCACAATGCTGAAATAAAAGTCACCACAAAGCAAACTTTCCAATCCAACTTTATACATCGATCCATCCAATATGACATCAAGAAACCAACTCATCACCCTTGTGCATTCCCTTATTGCTTGTCTTGTGTGTGCCTTTGCCTATCCTACTGATGTCACGCAGTGCTACCCCAGTGGCTGCAGCATGACTGGTGGAAGGCTGCTGACTTTCAGTGGGGGAGACTGCAAATGGCCTTGCTGGTCGACCTTGAGGAGCTGGTGGCTGGGAGTCTGAAATCGAGTGACAGTGTTTCTTCTTCTTCTTCGCTCTCCTCTCCTTCTTCTTGACCAACCACTGGCTGGACAGGCTGCATTTCTTGGGTGTATGAAATGAGGAAGGTACAAGGGTGGAGTTGTGGTGATGGGAGGGCGGGAAAAGCAAGAGGTGCATGCCAGAAGGAGGATAACGTATGAGGATACCAGCATCTTGTATCCTTTCTGACCCACTACTGGCCAAGGGCTCAGCCATGCCCCAACAAGAATGGCCTGCACCATCTCCTCCAAGGGGGTGAGGTGAGGCTAGGAATGGGAGAGGTGCCTCTTGATTGGTACAGATTGTTGGTAGGTGAATGATTGAGGGGGAGTCGTGTATTAAGCAGTGTGTGAGGCTAGTGGTGCAGTTGGTAGGAGATGGCTTTTGAAGATGCATTCACTGACCTTGACCGGTGGTCTGAGGTCATGAAGCTTCTTTGGGCACTGGAGCCAGATGGTGGGGGCAACACTGCTGGCAGTGACGGCCTCGGTGATCTGGTTCCACATCCTTCTTTCTGGAGGGCCTCCTGGCCCCTGTGGGTAGAGGATCTCTCTTGCAGTGTTGACCCCCTGCACAAAGCTGGAGTGCTATGTGCGAGAACCTGGGTGCCCCTTCCCTGGCTTGCTGAGCCATTTGTGTTAGTGCTGAAGCATTTTTCCCATTTTTGAAGTTTGGAAGGGAATTCAGCTTTAAGTGCTGAAGACTCCCATTTGGGACTTCTTTTTAATGTTATTTTTTTTTTAAAGGCAGTAAGGGCTGAAAACTGCATTTTTTTTCACTTCATTTTAACTTTTATTAGTTAAGAAGGCATTGCCCTTTTAATTTCTTACAATTTCTAGCGAACTCCATAGCCTCACTTCCAGAGGTTGTTAGAAGCTGGAACGCCGCTTCAGGACGGGAACTTTGACTCCCATGCCTGCACTAACGCCACCAGGAGGACGTTACACAGCAAGTTAGCGCTGGGCTAAAAATCTTTAGCCCCCAGCGCGAATTTTTCCCCTGGTAGCGCTTCGTCCATTTTCAGCGGCCGTTAACCAGAGATGTCGGTGACAAATTTAACCCCGCCTTCTTTTAAGAGCTACAGAGCACAAACCACAGACATGGTTAGAATAAAAACGGCATCGAAGAAACTAAAAACAGGAGAAAAAGACAGGCATACATCCCACTTTTGACACCGAGTTTTCAACATAATAATCTGCTATCCAAAGTGTGCAGTTCACTGAGCTGGGCGTTGTACAAGCTCAAAAAAACTATAATTCTGTAACTAATTCTAGAAACCCTCAGTCTAAAAATACTACCTGTTTTATTCAGAGCTATTTGTGCTGCCACTGCTCTTCTCAAACCTCAGGATACTGCATTAACTGCTTATTAAAAAACAATTTGTGCTATCAGCCACAATGCAAAGCTCTCAAAATGACACGTTCTTTAATGAGGATGCTGGAGGTACTAATTCTGCACTGAAATAATAATATTCAGAAGATGATTGCAGGGTATTCAATTCGGACTGAAGAAAATACTGTATATGTTTCATCCTTTCTCTTCCGAATATTCAGTATCCGGTATGAAGAGCAAATGGTATTTTGTGATGTTTAAGTAACATGAATCGTTTCAAGAGTGAGCGATACTGAAAGGGTTAAGTTTATTTAGCCCAATTCTAGTTTTGCAGCAATGCAGCTCCACCTGTCCAACAGAACATGCTGAAATCCTTTGTCAGACAACAGAACATTCTTTTCATAAGAAGCTGAACACAACTGATTTTCCTCGGTTTTTCTGAAAACCTTGTAAACTACATCAAGTGAAGGATGAGCCTTTTGTTGAGCGCAGATTATCACTGACCTTTAGAGCACTCATGCTAGCTTTTTTTTTTAAACAGAACAGCCAATTCCTTTTTTTTAAGCCAGCCTTCAATTAAAATGAATTGCTGGTAGATCCTGAAACTGCTTCCCCTCTCCCTGATATTGTGAGCAAATAGCAGGTCACGTAAGTTTCATTGGATAGCTCCAAAGAAAGTGTACAATTTATTTAATTTCTTCGATACAGTTGTGTTCATCTTTTCAACCATGCATTCTGCCTTACAGTAACTGCTGCTTTGTACTTTGCAAAATCTTATTGCCCTGACATTCTGAGTCCCGTGATCTGCTGCCAGATGCAAGACAGAGTGGAACTTCTACCTGCCTAATGGCCCCGACACTGACCCCACCAGAAACTACAGGCTCAGCAGACTAGCATATTGATGGGCATGAGTTCACCAGCAATTGGTGAGATGTGCCTGGGAGAGCCGGAATATACATGGGGGCTGGCGGAGGAAGCATTTCTGATGACACAGCTGCACCAGTTAAAGCTGCTCTTAAAGCAGAACCAGCATGCAGGAAGATGAAGACAAGGCTCCAACGGGAATAAATAAGAGAGCAGTAAACTTCTCAGAGTGACGTAAATGTTCTTCTGACTGAAATTAGGCACAAGACGGACGGAGGTGGAAGGAGGTGGCACAGGCAGTGAGTTGCAACTTCCTAACCCATAGGGTACCCCCTCCCTCTCCAGTGTAGGAAGAAGTTTACTGGCCTCACAAGGTCAGCAAAGGTAAGTTTGATGGTAGCAAACTGCCATTCATCCATATTTAAAACTTTACAGACTACAGACCAATATTATCCCTAAAAGTACAGTAACAAATTTAAGGTTATATATTTGTGAACTAAGTGAACGGTACATACTCCTACATTATATCACTGGAGAATCCTGCACTGCATGCGGCTTCTTTGAAGTGAAGTGAAAGGAGTTCTCCCATAGTTGTCAAATAAACTAGTGTGTAACTAAAAGCATTCTGTTCTCAGGTAGAAATAAATTGCACAGAATTTGCGGGAACGACAAGTTACGGAAGAAGGAACAGCAGATATTTGCCCATTAACCCAGTAGGAGGAGGAGGCGACTGAGATTGAAGATCCACTCAGCTGGCACTGGACGCTGCACGATATACAAGGAAGCCAGAGGAAGAGGTAGTGAAAGCAGAGGAAGGAGTTCCTGAAGGGAGGTTAAGGCTGAAGAGCATTTAGATGATGATCTCAGAGACCTTGCCATCAGAAGAAGGAAGGAAGTAGAGCATCAACGTCATTTGAAGGACAAGCTAAGCCTCTCTGGAAAAACTGTATCAGTTGGCAGCAGAGTCCACTGGCATACTTTGTGGGAACATCAGAGGGGGCTTTTCAACAATACAGAGCAGCCAAAGAGCAGCCAACAATGTGAGCAGCAACTGCAGGAATCTTGTTTACACCCCATAGAACACAGAAAGCTGGAGGAAAATCATCATCTCAATCTGCAGGCTTTGACTGGTGGCATTTAGGCCTCGAGTGATAGAATGGAAAGAGCAATATCTACTGGATTGAAGATCTCCAGGACACCATTTTGGAGGAGTTACAGAATATTCAGTACACTCACCCCCAGGGATTAAGGAATATTCATAATTCCATAATGTCTGTTTCGTCGCGGGTCAGTGGCAACCAATATCCTTCTCTCATGCCTAGTGGGAGAGCAGAAGATGGCTCTGAGGATTCTGACTTCCCTCACCAGAGCGTTCTCTATTCAGTCTCCTCAGGTGTCTACACCGATGGAAGGAAGTCAGCAGACCAAGGCTGTGAAGGTACCACACTCAGAAAAGCAATCTATTGCAGGTCCATCCTCGGACTCAGCAGCCCTCTGAGGCACTTTCATCGCAGGAGGTTCATAGTTATATAAAGCAGCCATCCACTTTCAAACCACAGGCACTCAGATGACACCAGGTAAAAGTGTCGCAATAGGACTGAGGAAAAGTCACAACAGTGAAACTTAGGGCAGAATGTAAATTGCGTGTAAAAATGACGGATCCTCTCTCCTCCCCAAATTACACCATCGGCCCGGCCCCCCCCCCCCCCCAGCAAAAAGATCCGCCAGGTTTATGTCCTACCAAATTAGTGCAATTTCAGGGCCTATGAAATTTGGCTAAAATATGTCAACAGACACCAAAGCATTAGCAGTTGAGACTGAGGAGATTAACACAGTCAAAAAGGAGCTGGATAAGTATCTGTTTGGAAATGTTTCTGAATCATGTAGAGTGAAAGATGGAACATTGAACCTATGGCACCTATTACTCTACCACACATTGTTTGAGAAATGAGGTAAGACTATAAATGAGTGGGAACATGTAGCTGCAATTCCTTCAGCTCAACCAAATGTAAAATGGCAACGCTGGCTGGGAAGTAGCAGTGCTACCCTGCTTATCATTAATCTAAAACATTACATCCCCGTTTGGCAAATTATTAATTGCAGAATCACAAGTAGCAACTGTACTCATAACAATGCCAAATAAGGCATAGTTCTGCACTCACTTAAAAAAAATCAGTTTGCTTTCGACATCGTGATTTGCGACTTTTAGTGGTCTAACTATTGGACTGTACAAAGTTTCTGAGCCGTGCAATGTTGAGGATCAAGTTTGCATCACTGATCAAAGACCCAAGGCCGCTCCACAGTGTGAACCTGATCGCAATGTGCGGAAGGCCAGCAATGATGTCACAACACTCCTCCTTTGTCCTGATCTGTGTACACTAAGAAGCATTTTCCGGGAATGCACACTGCTAGATATATGTTGCAGTATATATGCTATTTATTTTTCTTCTTGACCTAGTTTTACATATTTAACTTCAGCTATTCAAAGCCTTGAATATTTCTCAATCTGGTTCTTGCTGAAATGCTGTTAACATTTAGAGCACAGCAATGACTGAAAATCACTGACAAACATTTCCATTTTCAAGCTTCATTTTCCCACAACACTGAAGTCATCCACTACGAACTTATTTTATATTCCTATTACAAAAAGAGACACTGCAACAAAGAGCACAAACTCGGACTGGAATTTGCTGTGACATTTTTTTTGGACATTTAAGTTTCAAAGAGCATTGTGTAGGGAAACCAACATAAATGGAGATTGTGCTTTTAACAAACTCAATTGTGTAAAATACATTTTCCTCTGTAACATGGCACAAACTCCCATCATTTTCCACAATAACAAACCGGGGTTTAATTTCTTCTGCGTGCGCTGTTCGCATAAAATTCCTTTCTTCGCTATTTTAACCCAGTTGTTAAACTAAAAAGTTAATAACTGCATTAAGATAGCACATAAAATAATTTTATGCAAACAGGCTAACCTATGCACTCCAGAAGTAATTACTTTTCCAGTTGTATTTAGACCTTTTTATCCATAATGGGGCTCATTTAACACATTTTCTTGCATTTATCCTGCTACTTGATGCAAAGTGGTTTTGGGTGTGTAACAACACAAAAGAGGCAGTATAGCTCAAGAGACTATTGAGTGCACGAAAGCCCTGAGCTCCCTCCTCTCTGCTCCCCCTGGCCCCACAAAGAAAATTTTAAAAACTTACCTTGAATGTCCTCTTCTGCTTCCGATCCTCTTCTGATCGGCCTTCATCTGGCGGAAAGCCACAGCGGCTTTCTATCAAGGCCAGAGTTAGAATTGCAGTCAGGGTCCAATGACTTAATTGGACTCTGATCAGTATATTTAAAGACCGTCCCCGTGGGCTTTGAACGGGTGGCTTAGCCGCCTGCCCAGGATCATAGAATAGTACAGCACAGAAGGAGGAGGCCATTCAGAAGTGCTGGTAAAAATCGGAAGTGGTGGGATCCAGGCAGGAAATCGACAGGATTTTAACTGCTTGCCTGCCCAGTTTCTGCCGGATGGAATAGGGTTAAAATCCACTCCTGTAGTTTTGGCAAAAGTAAATCTCTGAGAACAAAATTAGTGCAAGTGATTTGAATACCAATTTTCTTTTTAAAAAAAAGAATGTAGCTGGCTTTTCAAGGACAGCAGCAATAACATACTGCTTACTTATTCCATGTAGTCAAACAGTATAATTTCTTTATCAGCACTAAGCACTCTCTCTGGTAAAGTAATGTAAAATAAGAAAACACATGCTTTTCTTTAACAATTTGGATTGCATATGTTTCTGAAAATATTTCTGCACTTTTTGTACTATAATCACACACTCACCCTCCACTTCCTTTTCTACTTCACCTTCTTTTTCTTTCTCGCCTTTAATTTTCTTTCCCTTTTACTCTCACCCTCTGAGCCCCTCAGTGAACTGTCCACTGGCCTGACCTCAAGATAACATGCAGCATGCAGGGAGCATTAAAACGTCTGCGGAGATAAAAATATACAGTTTCTTCTGCATTTCCTCAGAGGATCTTAATGGGCATTTTAGTAGCCTAGAAAGCACACAGAAATGGGCACTGATGGAAATTTATCTCTGTATGGATTAAAAACCCTCCCAAGATAGGGATGGAAAGTGTATCTGTCTGTTTGGCAGACAGGCAAAGTTGCCACTCATTTGGTTTTGAGCCAGGCAGTGCTGTTTTTCTGTTCAGAAATTTCTAAGACAGAACAGAGACCCATTTGTCCCACTTTTGTGTTTCATGATTTTTAGGCATTACTTATTAAGATTTCAATCACATTTTATCAGCATCAAAGCAAACATCAGAACTCAAGCCATGCTCCCACTCCCTGCTGTTATCTTACCACCTGTCCAGTTTTAGATTTGGGAAAATATAAATTGATGGGCCGAGGTTTCTTCCTGCACCAGTTGTCAATTTTAATTTTAAACAAATCAGGCAGAATCTGGTGAACTAAGGTCATCAAGGGTCAGGTTTTGTGTCTTACATTAGTAATTTAATGATGACCTGAATTTGGAATCTATTGCTTAAGCAGAGTAGCACGTCAGCTTCCTTCAACTCCATTATTCTATCATGCTGGGCCTGCCAAATCAGTACGACAACTGCTATCTTCAGAATAATGCAATATACATATGTATATTAAAATCTAAAGAATGTTAATGGTGCAGGACAGTGGAATTGTAGGATGTGACCTTGATGTGTGGAGGCTGAGTGAAGTTGCTAAAACATTTGGGGAACTCCACCGCAATACCTCTTGTCAAATAGCTTGCTGACACGCAAACGCGACGAATGCTCATTTAAGCAAGGTACCGAGGGGCAATCAGTGCCCAGCAAGAGTCAATGCCTTCATGAGAGGAGAAAAGGAGAGAAAATTGGTTAGAAAAATGGATGAACAAAAACTAAATAACAATCTTGTATAAGTAAATTGCTCAGCAGCAACATGTTACTTTAGTCATTTCCAAGACTAGGAACCCATCACTTATCGAGAGTTTGAAATACTCCAAACTACTGTAAGTATCTACAGTACTTGAAAAAAATTTAAGACAATGTTCAAAATTCACAATGCTGTGATGTCACAAAACTTCAGCTGGTTTTCAGATGAATAAATCATGTAATTAGATCACTGTACAATTTCTAAGCATTGCCAAACATTATGATCAAGTCACAAATTACTGCAATTTTTTAAAAATACATCACCATATATTGTTTTTATTATGCTTTTAAATAAACTTCATTGTAGGCATATAAATAACTTCAAGGAAGAAAAGATCATGCAACTACGGCAGTTAGTAAAGTGGTACCAGTATTAATATAGTTACAGCAAATGTCCATGCAGTCCATATATATTTGTATATCTAAAAAAGGACAGGAGAAACGATTGTCACTCACAACTGGACAAGACATCAATCACATTAATGCTACATGGTGGGGGACAAAAGGTTCACTTACAGCAGGGCCTCGAGCCAGAAGATGCCAGAAGACTCAATGACAGTAAGCAGAAGCTTTGGAAATGAGAGTGCTGACAATTCATCCTGTGTGATGCACTCAGCAACAATTCCCATCTCTCCCAGATATCTCATGGGTGAAATAGTAAAATACAACACTATACCCCTAATAATTCTTAAATAATATTTCACAGCAATTGAGAGTTTATTTCTGCCTCTCATGTCACTACAAAAAGAGAATTGTAAGCAAGGAACTACTCCAGTGTATTTTATTCTATACTGGCAGAAAGAAATATTGTCTTTGGTTCTAAGCCAATGGAAGCCCAGTTTGACCTGTCTTGTAAATTGAGAAGCTATGGAATACATCTGCCTCTGCTCCTAGGGCAGGAGAAACTGAAAAGCGCAGGATATTTTATAGCCATTATCTTCAGCTCTGAATAGCATTAATCAAATCTTAAAAGAAGTTAAGTCCAAGCATGGAATGTCATACTGCTGATCGTCTCCGCTCGATGTGAGGCCCTCGTGTAATTTAATCAGCACATTATGGCTAGGATTTTCAATGCCTTTTTTACACCCTTTATCTCTAACAGACACAATGTTCTGTGCTCTGCACTTTTCCCCAGACAACAGTGCTTTTTATACTCCCACCACATCCCAGTCTTTGTGACTCAAAGTGATTATTCACCATGCGATGAAAAAACGTAACCATCTGCGGTTAATGACACATGCAATTTAATCTAATACAGCAAACACCATAACAATCATTTTATGAACTGTGGAGGATCGTAGCAATTACAACCATGTGTGACACAGTGATACACCCACCCACCCACATGATAGTTACCTGTGCGGTGGACTACAGGCATAATTCTCAAACGAACTTGCACTTTTAGAGAAAGAAGCCAGACTTGCTAACAAAAGTCTCGTCTAAATGCTTATTTGCCCATTTATCGTGGATATTTCCAAATACTAACTCTTTTGATGCCATGAACTTTTAACATTATTTATATATAATCCTGTTGATTTCTATAGAGCATGTTCAATTATAAAGGATTTGCTGGCACCGAGGAAGATGAAATAAAAAATAATTGCTTGACTTTCAGTTTACCCAAACTGAAGACAGACATGAAAAGCTGTAAAAGTACAAGGAATCTTAACACATTTTCTTCTTCAGTTTCCCCTCTGATTTTCTTGCCTTTATCTTACTGTCAGGAAAGCAGCAACACATGCTGAAATTTAGTTCTATGTGTGGCAGCAGCCTTCTACACTTTTCCCAAACACTCATTCTATGGCCCTAGATAGCTATTCCATTATGGAAGCAATCAAAGCCAAGTTCTAACCCGATCCTTCTCAATGGGCTGCTCACATTCTCTTCCAACAGGTGTCACTGAATAGTTATCAGCAGCAGGAACCCTGGCTTTCTTTCTTTTCCCCAGCCGGGCAACTGCAGCACTCCTAACATCTCTCTGGTGGAGGTCAGCTAACACAGCAGAGGCCCGGAATTGATTGTTGTGATTTTCTAGATCTGTATATCTCCATGCCACACCATGTTTGGTGCAAAGAACCTGGCGAGAAGATAGTACAACACATTTTTTTTTAAAATACTGAGCTGCTTTGTTGTATCATCTAAAAATGTTCAATTGGGAATGTTAAGTATTCCTTACAGTGCCACTGTACCACTTCCATCAGAGAGTTGGAGAGTATATAAACGTCTGAACCTTTGATAAGAGTTTCCAATGCAGACACAGCATCATTTATACTTACTAAAACATCATCCTTAGGGAGGAGTGTAAGCATTTCCCACATCATATTGAGATGTACCACTACAGACTATAGTTAATGTGCAATAGCATGGCATAACTAGGGCATCAAAGGTTAAATTACGAGGACAGTTGGTATACACTTGGTTGGTATTCCCTTGAGTTTAGAAGGTTGAGGGATGATCGAAATGAGGTGTTTAAAATGATAAAGGGGTTCGATAGGCTAGATACAGAGAAACTATTTCCTCTGATGGGGGGAATCCAGAACAAGGGGGCATAATCTTAAAATTAAAGCCAAGAGTGAAATCAGGAAGTACTTTTTCCACACAAAAGGTAGTGGAAATCTGGAACTCTCTACCAAAAGGTTGTGGATGCTGGGTCAATTAAAATTTTCCTGGCTAAGATTGATAGATTTTTGTTAGTTAAGGTTATCAAGGGATATGGAGCAAAGGCGGGTAAATGGGGTTGATATACAGATCAGTCATGATCTAATTGGGTGTGGTGGGGGCTACTCCTGTTAATATATTTCTAAAATGGAACGTGGAAAAGTTGGGATCGGAGCCTTATAGAGATAGCACTATAATGGGAGCTCTATAATGGTACCCAAATTCAAGTGTGTTTTGGGAGTGATGGCACCATGAGGTGAATTCTGAACATAGTTCCATTCAATTACTCTCCTACCTAAGACATTGTTTAATTTTCTTTATTTTGAGTTTACCTGGCATGCCTTTAAGTATGCTGTGGGCAAGCTCACCCAACAGCAGTCAAGGACCGATTTAGCAAGTGTCTGTAGCGATTATCTGAAAAGTGACAACTCAGTTGAAGGATGATCTTGTTTACTAAAATCAAGAAATGTATGCATTTAATTCCACATAATTTACGATAAGTTATAATACTTTTGCAATTTCAATTCTTAGTGCATCAAAAATGACCAGTTCTACAAAAAAATCCTGTTGGGTCAGTAAGTGTAGTTTCAAGATAAATGTTCAGTGCTTTTTCATAGCATCAGCTTAGTCACTTTTTCAACAGCTATTGAAAGTAAGACTAAACAGTGCTGGAGCATTAGAAAGTTTTCTATCTTGTAATATTTCTAAGTGGTGCAGTGTGAGGCTATTCTTCATTATCTGAAAAGCTCATTGCGTACACCAACCTCCCATATTCCTTCCATCAGGTGACACTACTGATCTGCTTATGTTAGCTCGTGAGCCTCTCGCAGTCTACAATGCCGAGGCTGAAGTTTAAATTTGACCATGTTTGTGTTGAAAGCGCCTGTTTTCCAAAAGAGTTTACTTTAACCCTTACGGGGGGGGGGGGGGGCGGCGGGAGGGAATTCAGGGTAAAACTTGGGAATGGATAATAAATTGGCAGGAGGGTAGAAAACAATGGGCACTGCCCAGTGGGGTTCAGTGTTGGGACCATTATTTCTAATTTATATCAAAGTGCATCCAGAATACAATTGGCCAAATTTGCTGATGACACCAAACCAATGGAATCAAAGAAGGCAGCCCAAATATTACAGAATGAGTTGAAAAAAATATGAGTGGGTCAAACAACAGATGGAATTTAATGCATACCAAAGTACTGTGTATAGAAAGGAAAAATGAGCATGTACTTCATGAATAGTGATCAAATAGTTAAGGATTAGGTTGCAAGAGACCTCGTAATCTTACTAGACTCGATATTCAACGTGCCCAATGAATGCAGAGCAGCAATCCATAAAGTCAATAGAATATTGAGCTATGTAGCCAAAATAGTAGAATGCAAGTCAGAGGATATCGTTATCAAACTGTACAGTGCTCTGGTCAGGCGGCATCTTGAGTACTGTGTCCAGTTCTGATTGACAAGAAACAAGGTGGATATTCAAGGTGGAGGTAGTGCAGAGAAGGCTGATCCCTCCTGACAGGGTCTGAGTTACGAGGAAAGACTGGAGAGACTTGGGCTTTTCAGCTTGGAAAAGATGTGTCTGAGAGGTGATCTTATCGAGGTGTATAAATTAATTAAGGGAATGGAATTACACTTTCATTTTTACAGTAGGAGCAGGACAAGGAGACACAGATTCAAACAAGTAAACTTAGGACTGATATCAGGTGGTTCTTCTTCTCGTAGGGCATGATCAACACTTGGAATGGACCTGTAGTAGAGTACTGGAGGCGGAAATCATGGATTAATTTAAGAAACAATTATATGCAGCACCAGGGGGACTACATGGTCTTTCTGGATGGATGAATTAAGATAGGCCTTCCTCATCCATAAGTATCTTGGGATCTTGTGACCATGCCATCTTGTAATGTCAAAGATGAGGCTGATTCAGACTATCTTTCCAAAAGCTTATTATTAATTCAAAAATGATGATGGATTCCACAGCCTTGTCACAAGTAACATCTTGCAAGCCATTGCAATGCAACAAGATCCTTTTTAAAAAGTGCACCATTTTCATTAAAAAAATTTAAAAGATAAATCTTTTTCCTTTGTTCACTAACAGACAATGTAGTGAGATAAACTGTACTGAAATCATTGTCACTTGAGCATGGTGTCAAACTGATGAAAATGACATCTAGATCTGACTCTTCTCACTCCCCAAACAAAATAAAAGTTAGTCAAACATTTTTTTCATGAAGTTGTCGCAGTAGACAACTTCATCTCCTTTCCATGGGTGGGCTATAACTTCGAGTTTCTAGGCTGCAGTATAATGTTTCTTCACACAGAGGGTGGTGAATCTTTGGAATTCTCTACCCCAGAGGGCTGTGGAGGCTCAGTCATTGGGTATATTCAAAACAGAAGTCGATAGATTTCTGACTAGTAAGGGCATCAAGGGATATGGCGATAGGGCCGGTGAATGGAGTTGAGGCAGAAGATCAGTCATGATCTCATTGAATGGCGAAGCAGGCTCGAAGGGCCGAATGGCCTACTCCTGCTCCTATTTCTTATGTTTCACAACAGGCCTAAGGTTCTACTTTATCTCTCTTGCCAGAACTTTCTCCGTAAACAGTCGACTAGTTTGGCCAGAATGTCTCTTACTGCACCACAGCATGCGTTATAATGCTGAATGTCAGCGGCAACAGTTTTGATGTACTGTAATTACATCTTTCTGTATCATAGCAGTACAAACTTAGGTCACTATAACTGTCTCAAGCTCTCCTGAACACTGAGTAAATACCCAAACATCTTACTACACACAGCAAATCTTTCAAACTTTTTCCTTTTATGGCCAGGGCAAAGGAAGATTATGAAAGAAAGTTAATGCTTACTGAGATAACATTTGCTATTTCACGGACCCAGTTTTCCAATGTTTTGAACTTTGTTATTCAAGGGTACCTGAATTATTCGTCATTTCAAAGTTGAACTTTAACATTCAACCATGTCCTCCCTTAAGAAACATGCATCTGGCAACAGTGGTGCCAGAATTGGCCACAGTTTTCCTGGGTTGGGAGGGGAATTGTTTTAGTCAGCTTAGGATCTGGTGACCTTCTGTTGCAAGTATTCATGTGGATGTTTGATCTGTCTCGCTTCAGCTACAATGCTCCTTACGGTCCAATAGCACGCTGAGACTCATTATTTAGGCTCGCAGATGAAGGATGGCCACATGGGCAAGCTACTGCAGGACTAGTAGTATCTGTGGTACAGTATAAGTCAGTGTCTTCAAGTAAAAGGGAAGAAAATCCAGAAGGAAGAATGAAAAGAGAAAAAGAGAACAAAATACTCAATAGCTTCACTGATATTAACTTGTGCGGTGTACTCCTGGATAGGACATGGACTAAATTGCTTTTTTTTTTGCACTGCTCCAAGAGTTTGCATGCTTCAAAAAAAAGCTTGCATTTATTTTCCATAATATAGTATAAAATTCCTTGAAACAGAATGGGAAATGTACAATGGTGAGACTTGTGCAGACAGTTGAGCAATTCACAGAATAACACTTGCAATGTTATTGAGGGCGTGGAATGCAAAACTACAAGCATCAATGAAAAATATCCCAATTAAATTCTCAACAGAACAGACTTCCATAGAAATCAACAGGAGAAAGATTTGGCTGTTAAAATCTAAGCACTCAAAAGCAGCATGCACTTGAGTGCAGTAGGCTTTATATATAGTACAGTATTGTCCCCAAAAAGCAAAATAATGCAAATGCTGGAAATCTGAAATAAAAACAGAAAACCAAGCACTAGGGTTTATTTCTAGAGGGATAGAATTGACAAGTAGAGAAGTTATGCTAAACTTGCATCGAACCTTGGTTAGACTACACTGTGTACAGTTTTGGTCACCATATTATAAAAAGGATATAGAGGCACGGGAGAGGGTGCAATAAAGGATTTACAAGGATGATTCCAGAACTGCAAGGTTATACCTATCAGGAAAGGATAAACAGGCTGGGGCTCTTTTCTCTTGAAAAGAGAAGGCTGAGGGGTGAGCTAATAGAGGTCCTTAAAATTCTGAAAGGTTTTGATAGAGTAGACACAGAGAGAGTGTTTCCACTTGTGGGGAAGAGCAAACCTGGAGGCCATCAATATAAGATAGTCATCAAGAAATCAACTAGGGAATTCAGAAGAAACTTCTTTACCCAGAGAGTGGTGAGAATGTGGAACTCACTACCACAGGGAGTAGTTGAGGCAAATAGTATAGATGCATTTAAGGGGAGGCTAGATAAGCATATGAGGGAGAAGGGAATAGAGGGTTATGCTGATAGAGTTAGATGAGGAAGGATGTGAGGAGGCTCGAGTGGAGCATAAACGTCGGCATGGACTGGTTGGGCCGAATGGCCTGTTTCTATGCTGTATATTGTATGTAATTCTATGTAATGCCGCAAATACTCAGCAGGTCAGGCAGCAGCTTGGAGAGAAAAGGTAGGGTTAACGTTTCAGGTCGATGACCTTTCATCCTACATGTTCCATATGAAGACACCAGACTATTAAAGTCATAGAATTATACAGCACAGAAAGAGGCACTTCAGCCCATCGTGTCCGCGCCAGCCATCAAGCCCTGTCTATTTTAATCCCATTTTCCAGCACTTGGTCCGTAGCCTTGTATGCTATGGCGTTTCAAGTGCTCATCTAAATGCTGCTTGAATGTTGTGAGGGTTCCTGCCTCTACCACCCTTTCAGGCAGTGAGTTCCAGATTCCAACCACCCTCTGGGTGAAAAAGTTTTTCCTCAAATCCTCTCTAAACCTCCTGCCCCTTACCTTGAAACTATGCCCCCTGGTTATTGACCCCTCTGCTAAGGGGAAAAGTTCCTTTCTATCTACCCTATCTATGCCCCTCATAATTTTGTACACCTCAATCAGGTCCCCCCTCAGCCTTCTCTGCTCTAAGGAAAACAACCCCAGCCTGTCCAGTCTCTCTTCATAGCTGAAGCGCTCCAGCCCAGGTAACATCCTGGTGAATCTCCTCTGCACCCTCTCCAATGCAATCACATCCTTCCTATAGTGTGGCGACCAGAACTGCACAGAGTATTCCAGCTATGGCCTAACTAGCATTTTGTACAGCTCCATCATAACCTCCCTGCTCTTATATTCTATGCCTCGGCTAATGAAGGCAAGTATCCCATATGCCTTTTTAACCACCTTATCTACCTGTCCTGCTGCCTTCAGGGATCTATGTACATGCACACCAAGGTCCCTCTGATCCTCTGTCCTTCCTAGGGTCCTGCCATTCATTGTGTATTCCCTTGCCTTGTTAGTCCTCCCAAAATGCATCACCTCACACTTTTCAGGGTTAAATTCCATTTGCCACTGTTCTGCCCATCTAACCATCCCGTCTATATCGTCCTGTAGCCTGAGGCTTCCCTCCTCGCTATTTACCACTCCACCAATTTTCGTGTCATCTGCGAACTTACTGATCATACCTCCTACATTCATATCTAAATCATTAATGTACACTACAAACAGCAAAGGACCCAGTACCGATCCCTGCGGTACACCACTGGACACAGGCTTCCAGTCACAAAAACAACCTTCGACCATCACCCTCTGCCTCCTGCCACTAAGCCAATTTTGGATCCAATGTGCCAAATTGCCCTGGATCCCATGGGCTCTTACCTTCTTGACCAGTCTCCCATGCGGGACTTTGTCAAAAGCCTTTCTGAAGTCCATGTAGACTACATCAACTGCACTACCCACTTCCCTCATCCACGCAACTAGTCACCCCCTCGAAAAATTCAATCAAATTGGTTAGACATGATCTCCCCCTGACAAAGCCATGCTGACTAGCCTAGATTAATCCTTGCCTCTCCAAGTGGAGACTAATTCTGTCCCTCAGAATTTTTTCCAATAATTTCCCTACCACTGATGTTAGGCTCACTGGCCTGTAATTCCCTGGTTTATTCCTACTACCCTTCTTGAATAATGGTACTACGTTAGCTGTCCTCCAGTCCTCTGGCACCTCCCCTGTGGCCAGAGAGGATCTGAAAATTTGTGTCAGAGCCCCTGCAATCTCCTCCCTTGCCTCACACAGCAGCCTGGGATACATCTCGTCTGAGCCTGGGGATTTATCTACTTTTAAGCCTGCTAAAACCGCTAGTACCTCCTCCCTCTCAATACTAATTTGTTCAAGTATATCACAGTCCCCTGCCTGATTTCTATGCCTACATCGTCCTTCTCCATAGTGAACACAGATGCAAAATATTCATTTAAATTCATCAATAAGAAGGGCTTCCACTCTCTGAATGTTCAACTGGTGTGTGACCATAGGCAGTGGATCATGCATGTCTATGCCTGGTTTCCTGCAGTAGTCATGATGCCTTTATCATATGCCAGTCCTCAATCCCCCCTCTTTTCCACCAAGACCATCAGGTGTGAGGCTGGCTGCTTGGGAAAATGGGATATTCCCTGACCACCTGGCTCATGACTCCTTTCAGGAATCCGAGCACAGACACTGAGGAACGCAACAATCAAAGCCATGCCTCAACCAGCGATCTGATTAAGCAAACTATTGGCATTCTGTAGCAGAGGTTTCGCTGCCTGGATAGATGTGGATAATCCTTCAGTATAGCCCAAGAGGGTCTTCAGATTCCTCGTGGTATGCTGCATTCTCTATGGCAGCAAATCATCAATGAGAAGTTCTGGTGAATTATACCTCCTCTCCAATGCACCAACAAGTCCCTCTTACCATCACACCCACTCCTTGGGGTACAGTAGCGTAGTGGTTATGTTACTGGACTAATAATCTAGAGGCCTGGACTAATGATCTGGAGACATGAGTTCAAATTCCACCACGGCAGCTGGGGAATTTAAATTCATTTAATGAATTAAATAAATCTGGAATCAAAAGCTGGTGACCATGAAACTACAGGATTATTGTAAAAACCCATCTGGTTCACTAATGTCCTTTAGGGAAGGAAATCTGTCGACCATACCTGGTCTGGCCTAAATGTGACTCCAGACCCACAGCAATGTGGTTAACTTTTAATTGCCCTCTGAAATTATTTTTTTTCATTCACAGGATGTGGGTATCGCCGGCTAGCCCAGCATTTATTGCCCGTCCCTAATTGCCCTCGGGAAGGTGGTGGTGAGCCGCCTTCTTGACAACTGAGTAGCTTGCTAGGCCCTTGAAGTCAATATCTGTACCCTCAGTAGCAGGGCTAGAATGTAAGCTTGCCCTCTGGCGAGCTGGTCCCTGGGCAGTTCTATCGCCATGCCCTTGCTCCTGTGCACGCGTGCTCGGTGAATCTCCCTGTGCAGACCCCTCTAACCGATCCTCTGAACTATGCAGGGTGCCAACTTCTGTGCTGGTGTCTGCCAGCGTAAGGTTGAGTGACAGCGTGTTCTCAGGAGGGCTGTCCACCTCTTCCTCTGTTGCAGCTGGGCTCGTGAATTGTGAAAAGGGAAGGGAGGGACAAGAGTTAGCAGCAAGGGTAAGCAGAGAGAAATGAGTGGCAGCTCACAGCAACACGCCTTTGACACTCAGAGTGCTTTTAGGAAAATATTTTGGTGAGAAGAGGGTAAGAAGCCAAACACCCTACAGAGCGTATCTTCCAACCGTGCCTGTCGCAACACTCCTCACTAAGACACAGAAGGCCTCACAACTGATGGGACAGACTGGATGGGCCAGTAGGTCTTTTCCTGTCCATTATTTTTTGTATGTTTGTATCTCATTTACTACCTCCTCCAATGGGGAGAGGATGTGGATGGGCGGTGGCCCTCCTCCTGTCCATGCCTGCTCCCTCTGATTGTGTAAGAGCTTGTTCTGCAAGAAGAAAGGAAGTGTGTTAGTCTGTAGTCTGGTGAAACGTTGTGTAGATGCGATGGTCACATGTAGAATACTGCTGCTGGTGTGTAAAAGATGGCACAAGTTTGGGGAAGTCAGTGTGAGGACAGTAGCAGGTGTTGACTCCGCTGGTAGCAGCAGCAGGAGGTTGAGTTAAGTGTGCTGCCATGATTGGAAGAGTGTGATGGGAGGCGGGGGAGGGAAAGCAGGGAGGGAAAGCTGGTGAGTGCTGGTACTATAGGCGATGCAGGGCTAAGGAGAGAGTAAGAAAGATAAGAGTAGGAATCTTACCTTAGCAGTTCTGGTCAGATCGTTGAATTTCTTGCAGAACTGTAGCCAGGTCCTGGGTGCAATGCTCCTTGCATTGGCCTGCTCTGCCACCTTTGCCCAGCAGTGCAGTGCAACTTGTCTGGGAAGCCTGGGAAATATCAGCTCCCTCCTCCTGGTGACTTCCTCCACCAACATCTCCAGCACAACATCGTAAAATTAGGGGGCCTTCCTGAAGTACCACTGCCTGCCATTTCGCCTACTCAATTTAAGTTCAGACAACAGCGGCCAAAGTACACTTCCCCTTTAAGAGGATCAGGCTGCCTTTAAATGGCGTCACTGACATCAGATTTCCCACTCCCCAATTGGCGAGCTACCAATAAACAGCGCAAGCAGCTCGCCAATCTTAAACAAATGAGGCATGAGCACCAATTTTGATTGTGCTTCACCCTTACGTGATTGAGCGCGTTTGGGTGCCGCCACCCATTTCGTGACGGAAACTGCGCGAGTTGTATTTTTCCCCCCCACCAGTGTGGCTGTCTAATCTTAAGAAATTCATGTTGTTCCCAGCCATGAATTGCAAATAATTAGTGGTATAGCTATTAGTGGCTGGGTCTAAATGCTTTGATGAGCTGAAAACCCCAATTTCTGATCAGTAACCTTTCTTTATTATAAAGAAAAGGCCTTTAAGGCAAAACCCTGACCAGATCCCTGCAGAAGTGAGTTCTTTAGTTGTCAAGATAAAGGATGCATTCTGTGAACACTTCCTCAGGGAGACCAGGGTGCAAGTGCATAAACAATGGGAATAAGGCAGCAAATCTCACATCATTTCCTTTTACTAAGTATAGTTTTATTGTAAAGACCATTCTTTATGCCGTCATACACTTTCCATATATAGCTGCCTGTTCTCAACAGATGGGAATATTGCAAAGAAGTTATCGGGGCATCAAGAGGTAGAAATTATTCGGAGCACTATTTTTAACAATATAACACACTCATAAAATTCCTGTGTGTGCTATTTGATCAAGTTACCATGCAATAATTTCAGAGAGTAAGAATATGATGCACATTCAAACGAGAACTAATAGGCACCACAATGCAACTGAGCTGCCCTCACCAGATAGCCACATACAGCAATTAAGAGCATGAGCCCTGGCTGATTTTCTCCTCCTTAGCCCAAAGGTGCTGAGGCTAACTGGAGGCTCAAATTGCAGCCCCAATTGAGATGAGTCACTCGGCACAATTGAACTTTGGGACCTTTTGTTTTGCAATGACACCAGGCAATGCCTTTATTCACTAAGCCATGGGAGTAGCCACATGCATCTACAACATTTTACCATGGTTATTCGTTTAGTTCACTGAACAAAGAGCATCTTCAGTGAGGGAAGAATCCACCTACTATCAAGAACTAAGGGTGTTTTGCAGAGGCATTGACGTGGGAGTTAGTGTTGTCATACCAACTGTTGCCGGGCATATATTGAACAAGCGCATGCAGAAGAGCAGCATGACCTGCAAACTCTGAGTTACTAAGAATCTCTGCCCAGCAAAGTAGTTTGCTGATAGCAGCAGCACAACTTCACAGGGAGCTGAAAAATTGTCTCTAAATGTAGATTGTTTACTGACTGAATGGAAGCCATACTTCACTTTACCATACTTTTTATAGCATTTTGTTTTTATGATCTAGCATCAGTGTGTACAGTTCAGTGTCCTCAGTGATTCATTTCTATTCGGCTTATAGGACAACCAGTTTAAGCTCAGGTTCTGAAAACATTAGTTCCAAGTATGTTTCATGCCAGTCAAGCAGTTATAGCTGTCCTTTGTCATCCTGGGTACCAGCATACTCTTCACTCACTAATAGTAATAGCTATACCACTAATCCTTTACAATGCACCTTCGTTAGTGGGGACATTAACTTGGGATCTTACAGCACGGCTACCCATCTCCCCTAACAACAATTACTTGCATGCACAGCCCCAAAACACCTTCCTCTACTTTAACAGGGTGATACCACCACTTTGCTTACTTCGAGAACAGGCTCGAGGGGCTGAATGGCCTACTCCTGTTCTTATGTTCAGCTCTCCCATGCCACTTGGCATACACTCCTCCACTGCTAGCCTTCATCTAATTTACTCAAACTTGTCGCAGCAGAAAACGGCACACAATTCCTGCATGTGGAAAGGGAATCCCAAACCTGAAATAACTCACGTCCTACAAGGAGCAGGCCATGAAGCTCCTGGGGAGGCACTCTGTTCTTGCCATGAGAGATGGTGAGGCCAGAGCATAGTGCTGATGCTAGGTTAGTGAGTGGACACCTACGTCATCACTGTGGCATCCCTGTGAACAGGCCCACAGCCATAATCTTCAACCCTTTCTCTGTCTCTTTAATCCCAAGTGGGTAATGCTCATTCATTTTTAGCTTGTAACACTCCTTTCCTGCAGATCCATCACAGCAACAGGGGGCACAGGAGGAGGAAGATGATAACAGGGGAGAAGGAGAAACAGGAACAGAAACACAACTAGAGATTGGCATGGTCATGTAGGGGCAAAGAGGGCTGATGTGTTGTCATGTTCAAAGATGGGTACTGGATTGATTCTTTATTTGAAGGTGGAGGAGGAGGAGTTAAGGCAGTAGCGTTAAACAGAAGAGAAGACTTTTGAACTATGATGAGGTGCCTTCACCTCCACAGAAGCTCATACTGCAGTTCTGGTAGCAATAGGGGAAAGAATAGAGTACACTCTGCATTCTGGCTGCCAAACCATATTACTGTCTCTCAGGGCTTTTGGCATCTGATAGCTACCATTAGGTGATCCATTCTGCTGATCAGTGGGGTCACAGATCCAAGGCCCAGCTGGAGCCGACCTGCTGATAGGGTCATTTTTCAGGATGGCAGCACATACCAGGCCTATAGTCTTTTCCCTCAGAGCACCATGATAGTGGAACACAGGTATATGAGCAGTCGATCACCTCTCATGATACTGGCCCTCAGGAGAAACACTAGAAGAGGTGAAATAAATACACGTTTAGTGAACCTGGGGAAGCACAGTGTCAGAAAAGCGTAGATTGGCTTATGTTCTCTTTGGACTTTGTTGTATTAGAGGACTTATGTCATGCTTTATTATTCATGGAGGTTAGAGTCATACATGAAAGGGTGAACTTATTTGCTGTTGACTTATTAGATTGGCATGGTCATGTAGGGGGAAAGAGGGCTGATGTGTTGTCTTATTTTAGGATGGGTACTGGATTGGTTCTTTATTTGAAGGTTGAGGAGAAGGTGTTAAGGTAGTGGTGTTAAACAGAAGAGAGGATTTCAGTGATCAACAATGCGCGATGCCTCTTAGAGCATCACTGAGGTGTCCCCTAAGTGAAGGCCATTGTGATGCTCTCCTCCATGTACTTCTGCCTCCAAATCAGCATGGCCATTTCCCAAGCCATGTCCACATTCAGGCCTTTTTTTATGGCAAAGTTGTGCAGGGCATAACAGGCTGCAACTATGCAGGACACGAGCTGGAGCAGAGCTCCTCCTGACCTGTCGAGGTAGTAAGGGCATTCCTTGAAGATTCTGATGTTCCTCTAGATGACGACTCTGGTAGAGGTATGTGCCACTTCTTCATGCTCCTCTGCTACTGTTCTTAGTGGGGTTATTATTGATGGGAGCAGGGCATAGGCTTTGTCACTCACAAGCAATCCACTGACATGATTTTCTTCCCTCAAGAGGGCCGAAATTCAAAGAATGAAGGCATTGTAACAACTTCCAGCATATCTAGCGTTGTCATGTAGGATGCTTTGCATATTGTCATGCTCAATCTGTAGTTTCGAAGAGTGGAAGTGCTTTCTGTAGGTCACAAAGCAATGTGGGCTCCATCTATTGCACCGTGGACCTTGGGAAAACCAGCAACCCTGTAAAACTGGATGACCCTATCGTGCTGCTGCCTTGCTGTGATGCCAAAAGTGATGAATTCCCCAGCTCTCCTGTAAAATGCATCCATCACTTGATGAAAGCATGCCTGTACTGCACCCTGGCTGGTATAACATAAATCCCCTGTGTCTGCCTGGGATGAAGTTCAGTTCAGTCGTCACCTTTATAACCAGAGACAGAGACAGATGGCCGTGGCTTCAGATCCTTATGCAGTAGATGGCAGACCTACCTTATTGCCTCTTTGGTGAAGTGCACTGTTGCTACACGCATCTCTTCAGTCAAGTCCTCCTATGCCCGGTGTTGCCTGTATATTCCACTATCTGGTGAGATCCTCCTTAAATGCTGTCTGACTTTCCTTTGCTTCATCCAGTGCTGCTCCTCCTCCATGATAATGAGATGCAAGGGTATGCCCGTAGGGAATACTATACCTGCTTCTGAGGTTGGGGCGGTGGGGCTCAAAATCTCTCGGTGTTCTCACACTTTCAGAAACAAGTCCACCTCTGTGTTGGCAGAATGCCAAAAAGAAAAAAAAAACAATTGCTGCAAAGAGTAATTTGCCAGCTGCAGAAATTGCTTTCGGAACTCTTCACAAATTCCTCACTTCCGTTCATCTCAGCTGATCCTGGTAACAGCTGCACCTTAAAATTCTCAGTCTAATTTACCCCGAGTGCATAGCGAGAGTGGGAGCAGGAAACACAGAACAGCAGCACCACCGGCCCTCATTATAATATATGTTCACTTGGGACTCGGTGAACAGATCGCACGAAGGGCCATAACACTGAGGCAATTTAGGGGGATAAATTTTGAGGCTTCCAGCTCATTTGCCTGCCAAAAAAATGACTTACCCGCATTACACACCGAAATTACACCAGAAACAGTGCTGAATTTCTGCACCTGAAGTCTTCAATCATTATTTATTGACCGGAAGTGATCATCAAAGAGTCAACGCAATTGAAAAAGAACAGAATTAAAACAACGGTTCTTGAAATGTAGTATCTCTGAAACACACTCAAGGCCTCGCTGTATCAGCAGTAAAACCCCTTGAAGCTGTTATTGTTCTGTTACTGCGATACTTTCCAGGACACCTAATACCCAGCTGTATGGTTAAATATGCTGCTGGCTCATTTCAATTTAAGACACTGAAACTTGACAGGCTGTTATTTCACAAAATTATCACAATTTCTCTTGCACTTGGATGCTGCAAAACATCAGCAAATCAAGTTTGATGTAATGGAAACTAGTAACCTGAAACTGCCTGCACGAGGAAATTCAATTTAGCAGTTGTCAAAGGAGCAAAGTGATGGTGTCGTGCGCTGAACTGTCACACAGTGCAATCAAACGGTTACAGAACAGTTATGTTGAGCTCGTGGCTGTTAATATTGAAAGGGCAATGGAATCCCTTAGAAGGGCCTCATAATTGTCTATAAGAGGATAACATTACTCATATGGATGTACTTTAGCGTAAAGTATTCTTCCAGAAAGAATTATGATTTAAAGTGTTGCCTCCTTCCTAGGAGAAGGTATTCTCAAGCGTATCCATCAGAAAGCAACCTGCTGTACCCATCATCTTGAATCTCCCAGCCAGAAAAGGAACTGCCTGGATCAGATAGCTAGTGGTTACATCTTTGCCATTCCATTGAATGGGGAACAGAATCCTTCCATTCTGGATCTGATGGTAAGAGTACCATTAAGAAGTTCAATAAGAAATGGGAATACAGGACTGAGATCAATTGCAGGGAGATAAATTACAACCTAGGATTGCCTAGAAATGTTCCACTATGACTTTGCCTATGGGATTAATGTAAATTATGAATGAGAGGAAGGTTTGAATCCAAAGTAGTGTCTATTTAACCTTTTCACTTGCATGTTATGATACTAGCTCCCAGTACAGCACATTGAGATGCTACCTCCAGAGTTGTTTTTTCACTCTTAATTACTTTAATATTGCTGTAAAGTTGCATCTAGTTTATTTGTAGTCTTGTCGCAGAATGTAATACTATCAAGTTTGATTTTATTTAAATTAAAAATGAAGTGGATAAAAGTATGGTTAACACAGTTTAGAGGGTAGTATGCACAAACCTAAACCTAGGTCTATGCATTGAAAGGGTTAATATTCATTTTCTTTCCATAAGTATGGTCAGCTAAGACAATCATTTCAGCTATAATTAAATAATGTTAAGGCTTTAATTTAATGTCAAGTTTAATTGAATTTTCAACTTGGATGGGTGTCCATTCTTTTTGTCTTTGTGGGCTGAATAGATGTACATCATGTATCATCTTGGAAGTCACATATACATGTTCCTATTAATTTAAATATATCTTAAGTTGCTGGTGCTAACAGATCTTTGGTGTTCTGATTTTGGATTTTATCACCAATGAGACAACATTGCTAAAAACAACCTTTTTCAAACAAGACAAACCGGTGAATAGAAATAAAATTACAAGCAGGACTAAATTGCCTGAGCTTCAAGGGCCAGATTGCCACATCTTGGGGGTGGCATGTGGTCCACAGCTAGTTTAGATACCTCTGCTCATCAGAGTGAATTAGCATTGCTCATCTTGACACAGCGGTATTTCTTTACAATGCTGATGTTTGAGTCAAAAGTACAATCATGTGAGAACTGTTACAGGGCTTCTGTAGTTACAAACCAGGACTGTGGAAGAAAGACATAACAAGACATCAGCTTCATGCAATGTTTACGATTGGCTCTGTTCTCAGATACTCACCAGTAGTTTTAGTCAAAACTACGGAAATTAAAGTTGAAAATCTTACTGTTTATTTTTAAATTGATGGTACTCTCCAAAATAAATAGCTCCACAAGGTAAATGAGATTTTCCATTCTGCAACTGAGCTGTAAAAATGCTGAATTAAATTTAAAGTAATCCCTCTTTTAAGTGTCTGCTGCTGAAAGCACAGTCATCATTTGTGATATTAGCTACACCATAACAGAGGTTTGGAACTACATCCATTTATATGCAAGACTGAGTGCACAACACACATTCTAGATTCCTTTTAGTGAACTGTCTATGCACATTGCTTCATGATGTTGGTATATGTGTTTGTACATGCTGACTTTGGATAAATTAAAAGGAGAACTACTGAAATGAAGGGGTGAATTTTCAGCTTGCTGCTCAGGGCGTAAGACTGGTTTTATGTATTGGCCGTCCATATTAGAAACTGCCCCATTGTCCTCCCACTGAAATCAATGGGAAGGTAAATCGGGAGCTTTCTATAATGGGCGGCTGGTTCACACATCAGTTATACACCCAGTGGCAAGTTAAAAATCTACCCTGAGATGTCTTTCGGTGGTTTGACAATTTTGTACAATATTTAGTGTTGAATAATAGTATTGTTTATACTGTTGAAAGTCCAAGCAGTTTTAACCCTCAAAATAATTCTGCCTTGATTGTTTTTCTACATGCAACCTATTGAATTAACCTTTTCCCGTCCAAGGAGGA
Organism: Squalus acanthias; assembly: GCA_030390025.1. Lineage (NCBI taxonomy): Eukaryota > Metazoa > Chordata > Chondrichthyes > Squaliformes > Squalidae > Squalus > Squalus acanthias. The sequence goes on along the minus strand of CM059444.1, from coordinate 36,989,381 downwards.
GTCAAGTGACTGATTCCCATTGAAAATAATGAAAATGACTTGAAATTACTGCTGTCAACTTTTTTCAAGAGTGCATTTGATAGAAAGAATTAAAATTGAAAACAAAAATCTTTTAAGACAGGGCAGAAAAGGTACAGTTTCAGAAAACTGATTTATCACCGCTGTAAGTAGCCACCAGTTCTGGCCAAGTGCGAGGGATCTCACTATTTTTCATTATTCTTTAAAATGTAGAGTAGACTCTTGACACTAGTCAAGGTACGATTCAACAAAATAGCTCTCAACTCAACAGATGCTGCAGAATACATTAGTCCAGCTCTCGTCAGTCAAAGAAAATATATGTTACGGTTTATGTGACGTGCGATTGTCTCCCATCTGCACCAGGCTCTGTGGTGTCTGGACAAGTTACACGGAATATTAGATGTAGCTTGCTATGTAATAGCTTGAAGGCATTTTCGTTTTAACAGGATAATAGGGAATCTAATTTACTACATCAGTGTTTTCTAACACTGCAGCATGTCACAAAGATGCTGAAGACATATTTGTATTCTAATGTTACTTGCAAACAATGACAGTCTTCATTTCACCAGCCAGATGTTCCAGAATTAGATATTAGAGGAGAAAATTAAAAATGTGACTGTCACTCATTATCACATGCAAATGATGCACTTCTCAAGAATGTTATCTCTATTATGACTGAAAGCCCAATGTGGCCTGAATTCCTGTAATTTTGCCAATGTACACATCCAACTTTAGGAGAGGAGAAGCCCTATTCTAAAACTTACAAATGGATGGTTTAAAAATTGGCTTAGTTACAGAGGCAGAGTACAAATTCAATATGTAAACCGTCAGGTAAATGACTTAAACGTATAAGCGGATTTAAAAACCTGAGAGAGAGAAATAGCCAGTGAGAATCATCAGACTATGAAAGCAGAAATCTGCCAAGCTCATGAGCCAATGTATTTTTCCACTTCTTCAGTTTCATAATTCTGGTACCGACAGAAATTTGTATCTGTGATTAAGCTTAGTTTTGATTTTTAATTTTCCTCACCTCATCAGTGCGAATGGTGATTACAAACCTCTACCTACCCATAATGATTATTAAACAGTGCAAAGAACATCTTAAAACTACGTACAGCAGCTCGAATGTTGTTATTTCAGTCCAGTTTCTAATCCACACTAGAGGTGGGACTAAATGGAAAATGCTTTGTTTGGGGAAAAGGTAACCAGTGGTGTTCCACAGGGATCTTTTTTAGGACAATATTTATGAATGACATGGGGGATCATTTTAACTTCACCTGCCTGGCGGGAAACTTAAGGGATCAGATTGGTGGCCCATTGACTTCAATGAAAAGTAAAATTGGGCGGGGTGTAAAACAGGTGACCGATCTAATCCGTTAGTTTCCTGCTGGGCGTCTTAGGTTAAAATTACCCCCCTGGAAAAGGGTGTATGCAGGAGTATTAGGTTTGCTGATGACACCAAGTTATGTGGACAAGTAATGGTAGAAAGGAAATTGATTTCTTCCAGAAGCTTGGCCCAGTTATGCAGAACTGCGGAGACATGGCAAATGGATATATGGGGTAATCTTTCGACTTCGTGATCCTGGTAAGGAACCTCAATGCTGACGTTACAATTGGAAATTCCAAAACATGCTGCGCACGATTTTCCGATATGTGCTCTCGTCAGGTGAGGTCCTCCACTGGAAACGTGAAGTCAGAACGTTAGCCCTATAATGTGGATAAATGTAGAGCAATGCATATAGCGACAGCAAATTGTAAACAGTAAACATGTGTATAATATTAAAGGTTCCTATTTTAAGGTTCCACTGACAGAGGCTGAAAGGAAAAGTATTTGGGAGTGGTCACTGATTATACCCTGAAAGCATCTGCTTAGTGTGAAGCAGTTATCAACATACAAATTGGGAACTCAGATGCATCTAGAGGGCAAAATTCAAAGTCAGAAAAGATTATATTGACCATGTACAGACCAATGGTGAGGCCAGTTTTGGAGTATGGGGTGTATTTTGGTCATCCACCTCAAAAAGGATATAGATGCATTAGAAAGAGTTCAGAAAAGAGTGACCAAGATTATTCCAGGCCTTCAGGGACAAAGCTATGAAGAAAGGCTCAAGCTACTAAAGTTATTTTAATTATAGAAAGAAGTTAGGGGAGAGAAATTATGCAGTGCATTAAAATAATGAAAGGTATGCATAAGCAAGGTATTTAACTTGGAGAATGAGCATAAGACTAGAGAACACAAATGCAAAATTAACAAGCCCAGAGCAAGATTAGAGATTAGGAAAACTTGCTTCCCCCAGAGGATCTTGGACATGTGGAAAAGCCTCCCCCAGAGGTTTTTGATTTGTGTCAGGGAAGGCGGGAGGAGGATCCTAATAATCCTTTAAAGTAGGGAATAACAGGGGCTTGTGAGATGGGGAAGTCCACAATACAATAATCATACATGGGCCCTGAACGGAGTGGGCTTGTTGGGCTGAATGGCCTTTTTTCTGTTCAGATTTAAGCTTCTTGTATCCTCCATCACAGTACAGACAGTACTGAATGGTCCCTATGTACAATTACAATAATGGTAAAAAAAAATCTCACTGATATGAACAGATGAATCAATCAATCCATCTCAACAAAGTCTTCCACATCATTAGTAACTGGTTTAGAAATTGATCTGGTATTGAGAAATGTCATTCCATCTGAATATTCAACAGAGCTCAAAGAACATTACAACCAATAAGCAACAAAACCACAATCCACTCAAAAAGATTGAAGACTCAGTGTTACGGTAAATTATATTGGCAAAGTTGTAAAAGTGATTTCCGATCATTCGAAAGGAACCATCCCTCTTCGACCATCTCATTATAAAAAGGGACGTGAATTTCACAGCACATCAGAAAACCTCATTTCCTCTCTGTGGTCAAAAGTGCACAATGTTCAGGGTGGGCGGGCCTTAATGCAATATCCCTGAGACATAGGTGAGTGATCACTGTTATTTAGATCGCAAACTCACGTAAATTTTTGCACAGTTGGCTACACTTTTGGTCATTGTCTTAACATTTACACAAAACAGGAAAAAAAAGGAAAATGACTTAAGCTTGTGTAAGTTTTCTACAACTCAATAAAAAAATGCTGGGCCTGGATTGCACTTATGCAAAAATTATGCTGCAATTGATGCCAGTTTCTGTCCCAATCTTGCCGAAGGAGCTCATTTGTCTATGCCAGAACATAAAAAGCAGCATAAAACAAGCGCGAGTACGGCGCCACCAATAGGGGAAATATATCAGGCTGCTGTCTTCCTTCAGAGCCTCTTATCTCTGCTGCTCCTCCGCTTCTCCCGTTATTATTCAGATCAGGAGTATGCCCATTGGGACACCATTCCAGCAACTTAGTCCTTCTGAACATGTGGGACAGAGGAGGGTGGGGGGTGGCGGCAGGGGTCCGAAAAATTTGGGGAGGCAACTGAGATTGACAGTACTCTGATTAAGTATAGTGCAAGTCTGAGTAAGAAATATTTTTTTTTAAATCATGAAGAAAGTTGTTATAAATCTCCAAAAATCTTGGTTACGTCGATATCAAGTGATTTCGGGTCCTGCTGCACCGATATTTTTGGACGTAAATCTACGCCAGCACATTATTCGCGTAAATCCAGGAAACTCACATGAGCTGATCCTTTGCATGCAAATTAGTGGTAGTGGGTTTGGGCAGACGGAAATCGGAAACGGCTCAAATAATCGTGGAAATTTGTGCGTAGCGATGTTTTGACATAAAACCAACATTAATAAGCTACACGCGAGTTTCCTTGTTAAAAAACGGCGCAACTCTGCTCTTATGCCATATGAAATTCTGGGCCGTTATATCTATATTTGAAAATAACCTAACAAAAAAAGTCCTGAGACATAAATACTGAAAACTGAACATGAGGCAAATCATACTCAAAGCTCTGTTGTTTTGATAACTTTTAGAACTGATAGCTAAAGTGAAAAGTACTTCAGTTCTTTTTAAACCAAAGATATGACCCACGAACTACGTTTCAGCACAAGTGCAAAGTACTGGCGAATTGTTAGATTTTTTTTCTGGTATTTTGCCTCTCCCAAGAGATTACATGGCTGGTGGTGGGTCGGGGTGTCTAATCGGGATGCTATAGACATCACGACTATGTGGGACAGACTTGATGGACCAGATGGTCTTTTCCTCTCCGTTGTTTTCGTATGCTCGTTACATTGCTTTTTCTCAATCAGGCTGCTTACAGGATATTGTTATATATCAATGTGACACTGAAATGTGACATTGCAGGAAGCCCACCTTTAGTCTCCAGTTCACATTTGTTTAACTACTTAGCACAGTATGTCTTCAAATTTTCATTCCATGGGGTTAAATTTCTATGGGGATTCTCCCCACGCAAAAAATCAATCCGGATGGTTTTTACGTATGGTTTCTGAGGATGTCAACATTTTTCCCCCATTCTCAAAAGGTTTGTATAGTTACGGTTGGCATTCCTGGCAGCAGTCAAGAGCAAGCACACCTCATCATAATCTATCAAACATTTATCTGGCAATTGGATTCTCATAACTTTTAAACAATTATATCAAAGGCAATAGCACATTCACCAAGCCCTGATGAAAATGTGGAATTGTTTAACAAAGCTTGGCGAATTATTACATAATAATCCACCCTTTCCCTCCCCAAGTACTGTTGGACTATAACCTGGTGTTGTGTGACTTCTCACTTTTGTTCACCCCAGTCCAACACCGGCATCTCCGCATCACAAGTACTTCTAAACACTGCCGGTCCTTGGGCAAATACAGATGAAACTTTAACAAAATGTCCACAGAAAATAATCAGCAGCATTTTATTTTGTCACCTCATGTAAATAATTTACTGTAAAAGCTGAGGTGTCAATCACACCAGGTGCCAGTTTTATTGCCCTTTTATAAATTGTAATTTAGAAAATGCGCTGCCAAAAAGGTGGGTTTTAAGAGGCTCTTGAGATGGAGATAGGTGTAGCAAGAAAAAAAAAGAGTATAGGGAGGGAGCTCCAGAGTGTGGTGTAAGATGGCTGAAATGTCTGCCACTGATGTTGGAACTGAGGGAGGGGATAATACATAGTGAACACCAGTTGGAAGAGTGGAGGGTGTCAGCAGCGATATAGAATTCAATGAAGTTGCAAAGGTACGGAGAGGTGAGGTGCTGAAAGGATAGGAAGATTAAAATTTTGAAGTCAGTGCACTGGGGGTGGGGAAATAGTGGAGGCTGGCAAAGACCAGGGTGATGGGGGATAGGTGAGTGGGAATGTCTGGGGGTTAGGGTGCATGTGACAGAGTTCTCAATGACTGGAGTTTATGTAGATGAAGCTCAGAAGGTCAGCAAGGAGGGTATTGGAAATGTTAAGCCTGGCAGTGGATTCTGTTATAAACCACTTAGAGAGGAAATGGCCAACATGCAGCCTTAGGGCCACATTTGGCCCCATTGCCCAGGCAACTCTGTCCTATGTGTGCTTATAATTCTTAACCGCCAGTTTAGCCTGTTTCAATTTTGTGGGCCTAGAGGTCTAGAAAGAACTGTTCTTAGTGCTCTTGCCTCATTGCTGCATGAATCCGAAGTCACAACACCAAGATCATTTATTATCAGCAACTTCAGATATATGTCAATTGAAGGAATATGGATCTAAACTTAATATGTGGCCGACAAAGACAAAAGCTTGGACATCACTGATTTACACTGTGCAACAATTACGCCTAAATATATCAACTTAGTGTCTGGAAATGAGAATTTGAAATATCAGAGTCTGCCTGAAGTTTTTCAATACTGTTTGCAGTACTGTACGGATACCCCCACAGAGTGGCTACCTCTTTATAATGACCAATTAGTCCAGTCTCATGAGAAACTATAATAGGTTGTACTGTAGCCCCAGACAATGATTGATGGTGGAATATCTCAATCCTGTGTTAACAAGGAAATGGTCCAATTCCTGTCTCAATATATCGTTTGTTTTTCATACAACTGGTTTATTCCAGCAGTAGTTTGTGGGACCAAACATCAGTGAACAATGTTCTGTAAGAAACATCACTCAGAATGGAGAATTGTATTTTATATATAGATTACATAATGACACTGTGCTACATTATTAAAAACAAAAACACAAAGTCTGATGAACACTCAGTTGTACTTATGTGTGATGATTTATGCAGTTCAACATCACTCAACCTTTCCTGTAATTCATCATTGCCCTCAATGTTCTGTGTAATGTGCACCCATTGGAACATGTTATTTCACATTCAGATGTATTAATGTGTCCAGAGAATGCCTCAATGATGTCTTTCACCTCATTAAGCAGAATGCCTGTGCTGTACAAACTTGCACAGAAACAATTCCTTTCCTGTCATCTTGCAACTTTTATTCCTGGTTTAATGTGAAGCCCTTACTTTGTACTGCATTAAGGATTTGATCCTGGCTTATGATACTAGTGACATATAGGCCGGAATTTTAAATCGGGATTGGGAGCTGGGGGGCTCGGAAGCGGCCGGAAAACCCGGGAGCTAGCTGGTTGCGGGCAAAGAGGAAGGAGGGAGGGATCAGGTGGGGGCCGGGGAGTGATCGGGGAGGGGAGGGGGGGGTGGAGGGAGAGAACATCAGGGGCCGGAGGATGGTCAGGGGGCGGGAGGGAGAGAACATCGGGGCCGGCCTGGAGAACGATTGGGGGGGGGAGGTGTCTCCAATCACAGTGGGTGGGTTAGGCAGGGATGCTGGATCCAGGAGGTAAGTGTAAAGGCACTTACCTCCTGGGTCCAGCAGTCCTCGCCTTCCATTAGCTGTCGGGTTTCCCGAGGCCTGCGAAACTTGACCATCCACAGTTAAATTTAAAATGTTTTATTTTAATTCATTCTTGGGATGTGGGCATCACTGGCAAAGCCAGCATTTATTGCCCATCCCCAATTCCCCTTGAGAAGGTGGAGGTGAACCGCTGCAGTCTGCGTGGTAAAATCTGAGGCATGCCAGCCTCATTATAATACTTAAATGGAAGACCTGCCTCCTGGGAGCGGGTGGATTGCCCGTCCCCCGTCCTAGAAGTGGATGGGTTGGAGGCAGGTTCTGGTCGGGATTCAGTATTTTAACACTTTAACTCCCCACCCGACCCCAACCCACCCGTTTTTTGGGGTTAAAATTCCCCTCATAGTAACTGTGGTGAACAGAGACTTGACTGTTTCAGTATTAATTAAAACCTGGCACAGTTTATCAGAGCTACACTAGTGCAAATAAACAAGAATATAAATATTATTTGCATAGAATAGGAACATTGTACAGGTAGCTATTATATTAGAGCAGGAACTCATAACTCACAATTGATTTACACCCTGCTCACCAACTCTATATGAAGAACAGAAGTCAATTTGATTTTATTGATCCAAAGAACAGTTGAATTCATCCTTCAAGTTTGAGTTATAGCAGTCATGTCATCCCAAAGTTTGATTCCTGTGTGGAAGATACATACAGAGGGATTCTAGGAATCATCGTCTATGCCATGCACCACAGACCAATTGAACCGATTTATATGAGCCAGAATAGTTCACAGCAGCCAGACTAAATCAAACAGTGTGAAGTAGCTGTAGATCCAGATCAGAGGCAGGAACCAATGTTTTTGCTTTGGGTCACATGTGCATCTCCCACCCTTCATCACTGCTTCTCAATTCAGTGTAGGTAGCAACTCAAACTATGGTGTTCCCATGCACCTGCTGCCCTTGTCCTTCTAGGTAGTGGAGGTCGTGGGTGTCGGAGGTGCTGTCGAATTTGCTGCAGTACATCCTGGTATTGCCGAGTTGCTGCAGTCCATCCTATAGATCGTACACACTGCAGCCACGGTGCACCGGTGGTGGAGGGAATGGATGTTTAAGGTGGTGGATGGGCTGTCAATCAAGCAGACTGCTTTATCCTGAATGGTGTCGAGATTCTTGAGTGTTGTTGTAGCGACACCCATCCAGGCAAGTGGAGAGTATTGAATCACACACCTGACTTGTGCCTTGTTGGTGGTGGAGAGGCTTTGGGAGTCAGGGGGTGAGTCACTCACCACACAATACTCAACCTCTGACCTGCTCTAGTAGACGTGGCATTTATGTGGCTGGTCCAGTTGAGTTTCTGGTCAATGGGGACTCCCAGGATGTTGATGGTGGGGGATTTGGTGATGGTAATGCCATTGAATGTCAAGGGGAGCTGGTTAGACTGTTGGAGATGGTCATTGCTTGGAACTTGTGCCACGCAAATGTTACTGCCACTTATCAGCCCAACCTGAATGTTGTGCAGGTCTTGCTGCATGCGGGCAGGGACTGCTTCATTATTTGAGCAATTGCGAATGGAGCTGAATACTGTGCAATCATCAGCGAACATCCCCACTTCCGACTTTATGATGGAGGGAAGGTCATTGATGAAGCAACTAACGATAGCTGGGCCTAGGACGCTGCCCAGAGGAACTCCTGCAGCGATGTCCTGGGATGATTGGCCTCCAACAACTACAACCATCTTCCTTTAAGCTAGGTATGACACCAGCCACTGAAAAGTTTTCCCCCTGATCCCCATTGCCTTCAGTTTTACTGATGTCAAGGGCAGTCACTCTCATCTCACCTCCAGAATTCAGCTCTTTTGTCTATGTTTGGACCAAGGCTGTAATGACGTCTAGAGCTGAGTGGCCCTGGGGGAACCCAAACTGAGCATTGGTCAGCAAGTTATTGGGTGAGTAAATGCTGCTCGATAGCACTGTTGACAACTCCTTCCATCACTTTGATGATTGAGATGAGCCTGATAGGACAGTAATTAGCCGAGTTGGATTTGTCCTGGTTTTTTGTGGATAGGACATACCTGAGCAATTAGTTAACAGCCTAATGGTGCGTGAACATTTATCTAATAGTGACCATAATATGGCTGAGTTCAATGTTGTGTTTGAAAGGGAGAAATGCAAAACAGCTACTCTAGGGGGAATTTTCCCAGCCCTGAGGAGGCGGGTTTGGAACCGGGACTGCCGGGAAAATGGCAGAAACTGGGAGCGGGTACCGACCCCGCTCCCAATCCGCCTCCGTGCCATCTTCCCGGGAGACGGATCCCCGAGTCGAGCAGGGACCCGTCTCCTCGAAGCGGGAAGGGGATTACAGCCAATTAACTGCCTGTTAACAGGTAGTTATCAGGCAGTTTTGAGGCTTATCCCCATTTTGCCCCTGCAAGTGCGGGCTTCCCGACGGCTGCGAACCTCGCCAGGGTCAGCGAGGCGAGCAGTGGGTCTGTGGGGGTGAGAGGGATCGAAAAGTGCGCTGTGGAGGTGAGTGATGGGTGCAAGTGTGGAGAGGTAAGTATGAGAGGTGAGTGTAAAGTGTTGGAAAAAGTTTACTTACCTTTGCTTCTTTCTGCAGGCTTCAACCCTTGGTGATCCAGTGGTGCCTCATCTCAACGGCAGAGATGACAGAATGGCTGCTGCATTCTCAGATGCAGCAGCCATCTGAGTTCTGCTGAGGAAAGAGGTTTTGGTGAGTCTTTGTGCAAGGACTCACCATAGAACAGAGATTGTCAGTGTTTGACAGCTTCTCTAAGCTGTCAAACGCTGACAATTCATCTTGACAGATGAAACGTCATACGCTGACGTCCTCTGTCACCGGCTTTCCCTTAATTGGCCGGCTAAGCCCACAGGGCGGGCTTAACAAGGTCAATCAAGGGAAAAGAGCGTGGGTTGGCCGGACGTCATTGGGGGCGGGACTAAAACCCGACAACCAGCAGTCCCGCCCCCAAAACGCCCCCATTGATAAAATCCAGCCCTAAGATTCTAGATTTAGGTAAGGCCGACTTCAATGGGATGAGACAGAGACTGTCCATAGTAAACTGGGCAAATCTGTTAATGGGTAAAATGACAGATGATCAGTGGGAGGTGTTCAAAAAATAATTGAATGTGATACAGCACCAGTTTACATCCCTAAGGTGCTAAAAAAAAAAGCCACGGACGACTAAAGAGGCAAGGGACAACATAAAACTAAAAGAAAAAGCACACAAGAATGCAAAAAAATAGCACAGATTCTGGTGAATAGGAGAGATACAAAGAACAGCAAAGGGTGACAAAATGGATAGCAAGAGCTACAAGAAGAAGTATGAAAAGAAACTTGCAAGGGATATCAAAATCAACACAAAAAACTTTTACAATTATATTAGGAAAAAGAAGGTGGTTAAGAACAATGTGGGCCCTTAAAAATTGACATTAGTGATATTATAAATGAAAAGGCGGACATGTTCAATAATTACTTTACGTCAGTATTTACAGTAGAGGAAGAGGTTAACATGTCAGACATCCCAAGAAAACTAATATTGAATCAAGGACGGGGACTCACCAAAATTAACGTAAGCAAATTAACAGTAATGAAGAGAATAGTGGGACTACCGAGTGACAAATCCCCAGGACCAGATGGTTTTCATCACAGGGTTTAAAGTAAGTAGGTAAGAACATTGCAGGTGCCCTAACTATGATCTTCCATAGTTCTCTCGATTCAGGAACCGTTCCCCTGGATTGGAAAATTGCACATGTCACTCTGCTATTTAAGAAAGGTGAGGGAGGGAAACCAGGGAATTATAAACTGGTTAGCCTAACATTTGTTGTCAGGAAATTACTAGAGTCTATAATTAAGGATGGAGTGACTGAACACCTCGAAAATTTTCAGCTGATCATCAAGAGCCAGAATGGATTTTGTAAAGGTTAGATCATGCCTAACGAACCTGATTACAATTTTTGAAGAGCTGACTAATGTAGTGGGGAATTCTATGGATGTTATTTACATGGATTTCCAGAAGGCATTCGATAAAGTCCGTCATAAGAGACTGTTATCTAAGGTAGAAGCCCATAGAATTGAAGGCAAATTATTGACCTGGTTAGGAAATTGGCTGAGTGGCAGGAGACAGAGAGTAGGAATAATAGGCAGGTACTCTAATTGGCAGGATGTGACTAGTGGCATCCCACAGGGATCTATGCTGGGGTCTCAACTATTCACTGCATTTATTAACGACTTAGATGATGGGATAGAGAGCCACATATCAAAGATTGTCGATGACACAAAGATAGGCAGCATTGTAAGCAGTGTAGATGGAAGCCTAAAATTACAAAGAGGTATTAATAGATTAAGTGACTGGGCAAAACTGTGACAAATGGATTTCAATATAGGCAAGTATGAGGCCATCCACTTTGGACCTAAAAAGAATAGATCAGGGTACTTTCTAAATGGTGAAAAGCTAGAAGCAGTGGAGGTCCAAAGAGACTTGGGGGGTCCAGGTACATTGATCATTAAAATGTCATGGACAGGTACAGGAAATATTCAAAAAGGCTAATGGAATGCTGGCGTATATATCCAGAGGATTAGAATACAAGGGGTTAGAAGTCATGGCGCAGCTATACAAAACCCTGGTTAGACCACACTTGGAGTACTGTGTTCAGTTCTGGGTATCACAGCTTAGGAAGGATATATTGGCCTTGGAGAGAGTGCAGCGTAGATTTACTAGAATGATACCCGGACTCCAAGGGTTAAATTACGAGGAGCGATTACACAAACTAGGGTTGTATTCCCCAGAATTTAGAAGATTAAGGGGTGATCTGATCGAAGTTTTCAAGCTATTAAGGGGAACTGATAGGGTAGATAGAAAGAAACTATTTCTGCTGGTTGGGGATTCTAGGATTAGGGGACATAGCCTAAAAATTAGAACCAGGTCTTTCAGGAGTGAAGTTAGGAAACACTTCTACACGCAAAGGGTGGTAAATGTTTGGAACACTCTTCCACAAACGGCAGTTGATGCTGGGTCAATTGTTAATTTTAAATCTGAAATTGATAGATTTCTGTTAACCAGAGGTATTAAGGGATATGGGGCAAAGGCGAGTATATGGAGTTAGGTCACAGATCAGCCATGATCTCATTGGATGGCGGAACAGACTCGAGGAGCTAAATGGCCTACTCCTGTTCCTATGTTCCTAATTTTCCACATTGTTGGGTAGATGCCAGTATTGTAGCTCTACTAAACAGCTTGGCCAGTGGCACAGCTAGTTCTGGAGCACAGGTCTTCAGCACTACTGCTGGGATATTGTCGGGACCAGTAGCCTTTGCTATGTCCAGTGCACTCAGCCATTTATTAATGTCATGTAGAATTAATCAAATTCGCTGAAGACTGGCATCTGTGATGGGACGTCAGGAGCAGGCCAAGAAGGACCATTCACCAGACACTTCAGGCTGAAGATGGCTGCGGACGCTTCAGCCTTGTTCTTTTGCACTCACGTGCTGGGCTCTGCCATCACTGAGGATAGGGTTGTTTGTGGAGCCTCCCCCTCCCATTCATTTGTGACTGGATGTGGCAGGACTGCAGAGTTTTGACCTGATCCATTGGTTGTGGGATCGCTTAGCTCTGTCTATAGCATGCTGCTTCTGCTGTTTAGCAAGCATGCGGTCCTAGGTTGTAGCTTCACCAGGTTGGCACCTCATTTTCAGATACGTCTAGTGCACTAATTCCCTTTAGGGAAGGGAAACCTGCCACCCCTAGGCCGACAGTTGACTCTTATATAGCCCTCGCCACCTTCTCAAACAAACTAAATGTGGTCTTGCTAACGTCACCCACATCCTGAGAGCAAATAATAATAATTTAAAAAGAAAAATTGTAATCTGTCTTTCTCTTCTCTTTCTCGAACTGTACCACTGGAAGCTGTGCCAGCCCCACTATATTAACTGCCAAGATGAAGAAAGGCTCTTTTGTACACAAGATAGCCAGCCACCTCACATACTTCTGCCATGGAGGAAGAAGCAGTAGACTAGATTTAAGAGCACATACATCATAAACTGTCATGAAGAGGAAGCACCATGGAAGAAAACATTAAGTGTTCACAGGTGACATGTGTGTTCATTAAAAATCTGCCAGCACTGAACTGTGTGCAGAGATTATTCTTGTAAAGGTTTACCAGCATGTTTCATCAGATGACATGAATTGGAGATTAATGAGTTGCATGGAAAATGAAATGCGTTGTAGGTGAAGGCATATTTTGGGGCGAACATGAAAGATGTAAACAGGTCCGTTAACGCTGCAGCCACATTTTCAGGTTCAGAGAAGGTTTTCTACACAAGAACCTGCTGGATGGTTTGCATAAATGGCATCAGGTTCTGCTCTGCAGCCTCTTCATGGTCCCCCGAGGCAACTGGTGAAATGGTCAGAAAATGTCAGACCACGCCCACCGATATTTCCGGTATGTGGCTCGAGCAGGCAAGCTCCCCACCAACAGCACCCCCTCATAAAACTACTCACAAGTGTAGCACGACGACAATAGTTTTTCCTAATTCCTGATAAACCCTCTGAACAATGGGCCAAAACGGATCTCAGGACTGGTTAATGTGATAAACTTTAAAAAGTACTAGGACCAAACTGGGCTGCCAGTGAGAAATTCTAGACTACTAAACAAGCTGAATTTACAACAGAACATTATTCAATAAACGTCTTGTAAAAATTACAGTTGAATTATCTAAGTACAGAGGTTCGTTCATAAATGGCCATAAAAGGTTAGGTGGCAATAAAGTTGCTTCATTGTTGCAGCTCCAAAAAAGCAACATTTAAAGAATTAGAAAGTCCAAATATTTATACCAACATTTTTTACCCAAATAAGCTGTATTCATACCATGACTTATCAGCTGGGACAGACTGTCCACATTCGCACAAGTTGAACTTCAGCCTATTCTCCAATGCAGTCAGATGGGGCCCTGGCTAGCTGTGGATTTAATTGTGGCCTGTCGCTAAAAAGCATCGGCCAGATCAAGGGACTGGCCGTAACACACATACAGGGCGAGGTTGAAAAGTCGTACAAAGATGTACGAGGGGGAAGGCGGTAGCCAAACCTTGCATCTACTTTTTATATAAATTTCTGTTTGGAAAATTATACTCACTATTTGGACAGCCTCAGTAACCCCTCTCCTATGATCAGCTCCATTCTTGCTGCAACATTTCAGTTGGATGTGTGGCTCCTGGAAGGTGATTTGGCAGTGCAGCGGAAAATGAAACCCGAATGGGACATGTTCACGTCCCAAAATAATTTATGCAACTGAAACAATCCCAAAGGACATCCTCACTCCGTGCCCCTCACTCCTGGACTGGCGCGTGCAGCATCTTTGCCTCGCTGTCGGAAAATCGCACGCGCCTGACTTACACTCTCTGTCACACTACTGCGTTATTACTTGCCAGTCTTGGGCTGTAAGCAGACATTTGAGAGCCAACAATGTCCAGGCACCAGAGCAGACCACCAGTGTTCATTTTACCATTTTTTGGCGGAGTTTTGCACCAGCTGCTTTTATCCTACAATCAATAGCCATTTTCCCCAGTGTGAGACCACCTCTTCCGGCTGGTTTCTAGGAAGCGACTGGATGAAAGCACTTCTTCCTGTAAATATCCGAAGATGCAACAAGTTTGCTCTATGGATTTTTTTTTTTTTTAAAGTTGTGAAATGTGAGTGATGCTGGCAAGACTGCATTTATTGCCTATCTCTAGTTGCTCTGAGAAGGTGGTGGTGGGCCTTCTTCATGAAATGGTGCCGTGTTTGTGGTGATGGTGCTCCCATAGTGGTGTAAGTCAGTAATGTGGAGCAGCTGCATTAGAAGCGCTTGGAGAAGAAACTGGAATTAGACCACAGACAAACCATCTCTCGTTACCCATTGAATGGGCACAGTTTGGTACTTGTTTACTTTTCAAAGCAACATCTTGATTATGCACTTGATTTGCAGCTGAAACTCTCTCACCCCTCGGATTTGCCCAATGTAGAAAGCTTAGCTTTTAATTTGCTCGAGCCAATTCTGCACCAAGTGATGCACCCATTTCTGTTCCCATTGTCTCAAATAAGGACAGCCACATAACTGTGTAAAAGCTTTGAAACCCCAGTATATTAATTAAATTAGGAAAAATATTAAAATATTTAAAAAACTAAAAGAAGCAAAGCTAGCTGGTGCAGGGCGGTGTGGAGTCAGATTATACCAGAGGAACCAACGCGTGATCCAGCAGGGTGTAGTGTACAGGACTGAACATCCACTTGCTCATCTCAGCTCAACTGTTATGGGGAGGATTGGAATGGCAGCCTGAAGCAGAACAGTGTTCCCACCAGCTGCCTGAAACAGAAAGGTGTCTCATCCAAAAGAGGGCTGATAGAACATCAGGCAGACTCATGCTCAGATTGCTGTTATGCGGTTCATCGTGGCTGCATTACAGCCACGTGGAGGAAAATCTGGGAGGCGATTGTGTGTCTGTCCTTTAGACCACAGTCAACGTACGGTGGAGAAAAAAATAGAGGAATTCATATACTCAATCACACAAACAGAGATAGCTGGATTCAAGTTAGTTCAATTATTACTAAGTATACCATTCCCACTGATGTCCTTAGTCCCAGAAAGCTTCCAAATGGTGACATTATTTGAGCTATGTGGGGTGATTATGGTTGTGGTAATGGCAGATTCAGTGACTGAACTGATAAAATCTATGGACAATAAAATTTAACTTTGATCTATCAGAATTAAAATTCTGTTAGTTACTATCCTTACTCTGGCAAAAGATCCAGAGGGGAGATGAAGATAATTTTTTTTCATGCAGTGAGTTATGATGATCTGGAATGCATTGCCTGAATGGGTGGTAGAAGCAGCTTCAATAGTAGCTTTCAAAAGGGAATTGAATAAATACTTGAAAAGTAAATATTTATAGGGCTATTGGGAAAGAGCAACAGAGTGGGACTAATTGGAGAGCTCGTTCAAACAGCTGACACAGGTATGATGGGCTGAATGCCCTCCTTCTTTACAGTAAGATTCTATGGGCTGGAAATTCGTGGCCTTAGCGCCACTTTGTAGCACCATTAAATCGCGCTAAAATGGCAGCCGCCGCTCTTTCGCCAGCTGCTAGCGCTACCCACAGCGGCTGCCGTTTTCGTGCTTACCTTTGCGCTGCCGGTAACTGGCAGCGCCATGGTGGAGAAAATGGCGGCGTTGTGACATAAATCGGCGTGCAACGCCGACTTTACGTGTCAAGTGCGAACTTTGACCCAAGCAGGATGACAGTGGCGATGTCTGCACCTCTTAAAGGGACAGCCACATCGTTCAGGTAAGTTTGGATTTAGGGTTTTGGACTGGGATTTTTGATTTTATTGAACTGGTGGCTTGCTGCAATAGATGTGAATTTTATTTTTAATTGTGTAGGGAGTGCCGCTGGATGCTTGCAAGGGCTCGGATGGTAAATGAAGGCCTTTGAGAAGACAGAACATGCTGCAAATACTCAGCAGGTCATACAACATCCGTGGAGAGGAAAACAGATTTCACATCTCAAGTCGAGATGCTGCCTGACCAGCTAAGTATTTCCAGGATTTTATGCTGTCATTTCACATTTACAGCATCCGCTTGCAGAGGGAAGAGGAAGACACAGAAGAGGAAGAAGCAGAAGAGGAGGAATCAGATGGAAGGATGCATCCTAGACAGCCCCTTTGTGGCCGGGATATCTGGGATGGAATCATCCGCCTGTGATCCCAGTGACCACAACCCCAATTCCCCTTTCAACATTAGTCCCACACCTTACCATCTGTTACTGACCATCACAACGTCCTCTTGGCCACGATGCTAAAATAAAAGCCACCACAAAGCAACTTTCCAATCCACCTGTATAAGTCTATCCATCCAATGTGACATCAAGAAATCAACTCATCATCTGTATGCATTCTCCTAGTGACGGTCTTGTGTGCCTTTACCTATCCTAGTCATGTCACGCAGTGCTAACCCAGTGGCTGCAGCATGGCTGGTGGAAGGCTGCTGACTTTCAGTGGGGGACACTGTAAATGGCCTTGCTGGTTGAACTTGAGGAGCTGGTGGTTGGTAGTATCAAATCAATCATCTTCTTCACTCTCCTCTCCTTCTTCTTGCCACCCACTGGCTGGGCAGGCTGCATTTCTTGGGTGTGTGAAATGAGGAAGGCACAAGGGTGGAGTTGTGGTGACTGGAGGGCGGGAAAACATGAGGTTCATGCCAGAAGGAGGATAACAGATGAAGATACCAGCATCTTTTATCCTTTCAGCATCGCAGCTGGCCAAGGGCTCAACCATGCCTCTGCCAAGAATGGCCTGCACCGTCTCCTCCAAGGGGGTGAGGTGAGGCTAGAAATGGGAGATGTGCCTCGTGATTGGTGCAAATTGTTGGTAGGTGGGTGATTGAGCAGTGTGTGAGGCGAGTGGTGCAGTTGGTAGGAGACGGCTTTTGAAGATGCATTCACTGACCTTGACCAGTAGTCTGAGGTCATGAAGCTTCTTTGGGCACTGGAGTCAGGTGGTGGGGGTGACACTGCTGGCAATGACAGCCGCAGTGATGTGGTCTCACATCGTTCTTTCTGGAGGGCCTCCTGGCCCCTGCGGGTAGAGGACCTCTCTTGCAGTGTTGACCCCCCTGCGTGAGAAACCCTGGGTGCCCCTTCCCTGGCTTGCTGAGCCATTTGTGTTAGTGCTGAGGCATTTTTTCCATTTTTTGAGGTTAGGAAGGGAATTCAGCTTTAAGAGCTGAATATTCACACTTGGGACTTCTTTTTAATGTAATTTTTTTGAATTAAAGGCAGAAAGGGCTGAAAACTGCATTGTTTCACTTCATTTTAATTTGTATTGCTTCAGTGTGCGTGGCCCCTTTAATTCTCATACCTGTTCACTGCCCACAATTCCTTGCGCACTCCACAGCCTCGCTTCCAGAGGCTGTGTGAAGCTCGAATGCCGCACCTGGACAGCAACTTCAGGTCAGATGCCTCTAGCAACGCCACCAGGACAGCGTTGCATGGAAGGTAAGCGCTGCGCCAACAATCTCCATCTCCCCAGATCAATTTTTCTCCGTTAGCGTTGCGGCCATTTTCAGCGGCCGTTAACTCCAGTTGCCGGTGACACCAGCAACTTTGCTGGCAAAAATTAATTTCTCCCCCTATGATTCTACCCACAAATATTTCATGGAATGGTGTGCAAGCGGTGTTATGCTGACAGAAAAATTGTGTTATGAACTGAACAATATCAGGAGGAAATACGAGTGCAGCTACAGGCTAGAGAATCCTGCAGCTGTGATCCTGGCTGTTGACATCGGGGCCTTCTGGCTGAAAAGCAGCCGCCAGAAAGTCCTAAATGCCTCTGATCATCCTGGGGCATTACAAAATAAAGATTTTAGTACTTGCCTTATTGTCTTTTGCCTGCCCCCGGAGCCCTGCAGACCTCCTGATCTGTAGAGTCCAGAGGACAGGCCAAAGGCACGTTCAGATCAATTAGAAAATGAAGTGGAAGGCTGGGAATGCTCCCCGCCCCCTACCCCACCTCATTAAATAGCTATGCTGAGCCTGTGTTTACTACACTCTCTCTCCTCTGTATCTCACAAGCAAGAAACACCAGAATGCACGAGTGATTACCTCCTGCCTCTCTGGTGTTGAAACGAGTGCTCCCATCATCCCATGTCATAAAGTCATTGTCGCAGTACACTGCACTGTTGGGACTCCATTTCCAGACCAATGTAGTTTATAAAGGGAATAGCAAGATCTCAAGTGAAATGGGATCACGTGTAGAGAACTTGATAGATGTGAAATTTATAGTCTAAGGAGGAACACAAAATGCAGGTTGTAGCTTTTCTGGAGGTTTTGGTTTCTGGTATCTTTTGTATAACACCTCGATTCTATAAGATGCTCACTTCACAGTCAAATCTACAATTTATTTCAACTGTCTTGAAATCAGCAATTATTCTTGCTGCATTTTACACATAATATCATTTCAGCTTTTCTGGTTTCCTGTTTTCCAGACAAGGTGGCTTCAGCTCTTGCAAATGATAATAAATTTATCTAGAAAGATGTTTGCATAGCTTCAGCTCATCAATATATTTTGAGAAGTTAGCCCTCAGCACCAGAGATGCATCATCATTAGGCACTCGAGATTGGCTTCATTTCCTTCCCATTCATTACATTACCTGAAGTAGCATTTTATAATCTAGATAATAAAATGACCCGATTGTCTAAAAAGCCTGAAGGATGAGGAGGGCCAGCTCGATGTCCCGAAATCCGACTTCCTCTGTTGACCCTCACGAACCACTGCTATTGATTGAAGTTGCCTTTCGCCCAAAAAAAGTGCTTAATTTGAATCATTACGCAGGAAGTGGTTTATCTGGTCAACTTTTACATGGATAGAGGAAACTTTTCTAACCAGTTTACTGCCAGATGCTCTTAAGCAATTCTACAAACCATTGACAATAGTTACATTCCAAAAATGTGTCATTTTCTGCAAGTTGTTAAAGGTACATTAATGGGAACCATGCATGAAATCAACAGAAATGAAGCAAATAGTTATTATGAAGTTCTATGTGATATGAAGCCACGTAGGAATACAGAGGTAACACCCACATCTGATCAAAGGGGCCTTTGCTCCTTCTGAATAGGTCACCTAAGGTGTAAGCAGAGGTGGGCAGGAAGTAGAGCTACCGATTAGCGAAAGTAATATGAAAGCACTAAAAATCCCCCATCGCTCGGTGGTCTGCTGTTTTAAAGAAGAAACAACATTTTACACACACCACTGGGAAACTCCCTGCTTGAAAAGTTCTAAACTGTCACATTGTTACACAAGATAAACTTTCCCCTGTTAAATTTCAGCCTGCTGAAGCTTTAACGTGATAGAAATCCATGAAGGTTAATGGCTAGCCAAGTGTTAACCATCATCCCAAATACAGTTTGTACAGTAACTTTTTTTAAAAAGGAATGTATAAACTAGATTGTAGATACAAATTTAAAAAAAAAAATTACTCAGCTCTCCAGGAACTCTGAAACTTTTATAATATTAGAGTAACATCAACCAAGCCAGTGACATTGCAGCAGCTTGTAGTCATGTTCCATGTTTCCATTCGGCAGGGCAGTAATTATGAGACACGGACCCTTCATCCAGTAGTGACATTGAGTGAGAGATTTCAGCTGAGGTAGATGTCATTTTCATGTAGACTACTTTGGAAATCGAATGAAGAAACCAAATATGTATCAAACTTGCCCAACAGTATTAGCAGTCACTGTTAGTTAAATTTGAAACTCCAGTTGAAGAGTAAACTATATACAGGAATCCCTCCCCAACCGCGGGGGATACGTCCCTGAAAACCCCCGTGGTTAGTAAAACCGCGGTTGGCAAATACAGTATAAATGTTCAAATAACACAATAAAAAAAGAATATAAAAGCAATAAAATCATGTTATTTACCTTAATCCTAAATTAAAAACCGCGTATACGCAAAATTCACTGCCGCGGTTGGCAAAAGTTGTCGCAGAGAGGAAACCGTGTATACTTGAAATCCACGTATGGCAAAACCGCGGTTGGGGCGGGATTCCTGTACATATATCAAGTGATAATCTACAACACTGAAAATAACTTTAACTTTCATGAAAATGTTGAAAAACAAGTTATTTTTTAGGTCTGGGATCCAAAGTTGATTCCAACCCATGCCGATGGATGAAAGTCTCCTCTTTCTGATGGCTGTTACTGGCATTAAGTAAGAAGAATATGACAGTTTGAATTAGTTCCCAGTGGAGGCAGACTGTATCACAGGTCTGTCCGCAATGCAATAATAATTGGTCAAACTAATTTCAGTGAGGTGGTTACAATGACTGGTGAGGGAAGGGTTTTGGAATGTCATGCTGGTGGAGTAAAGGATGCCTTTTTGAGTTGGGTTAAGCACATTGGGGCCACTTCTGATCTTTTCCATGCAGCAGCACAACCTCATCATTTATCTTTGCTTTGCATTGATATGGAGAACAGCAACTAATTAAGTAATGGAAATGGATGAAATTATAATGTGGCTAGCAAAGCAAACAAAGTCATCATTTTGAGTGCTGCATAATCTTAAAAACAGCCAAATCCAGCTAGGCAAATTCAGGATCTATTTCAGGAGAATTAAATTTCAATACAAATTCACCAGTAAGATACAGAACAGGTGAAACTGGATAACCCCTGAAAGCTGGCGTGGGGATTGCGGTGCGCGATTAACCCACACCCGTTCATTGTGTTGCAGGCAGCACGTTAAATTGGTGCTGCCTGCTGTTTTCCATCATTCCTGCATGCAGCCAGCGCTACCTGCGCTGTTCATTGACTGCACGGGTCAGCAGGGGGCCCGATATCGCTAGCGCTACTTAAAGGTAGCCTGCACCTGTTAAAGGGGAGAGGCATTGTGGCTGCAACAAGTGGTGGGAGCCACTTGAAAACTGAATCTGATACTTTGAGGAATGGCTGAACTTGCGAGACGGCGTGCACCGAGATTCTCTGATAATGCACGTGAGCCTTGGTGCAAGAGGTGGAGCGAAGGAGGGACATCCTGTATCCGCAGGGAGGCGGGACATATGTTCAGGAGGCAGTGGGAGAAAGTAGCGGCGGAGGTCAATGTCAGGAGTACAGCTCCAAGAACGTGGATGCAGTTCAGGAAGTGGAATCCCTCTCTGTTGATGAATTTGGTTGAGTTCAGATGGGAATGTGTGTGCAGACAATGGCATCCTGCACCATGGGGAAGCCTGCAATCCGTGCAAACCTTTGTGCTCACTCTGCCTGCTTATCTCTGGCAAGAGGGAATGAGATGTGTGTGTTTCTCATTGTATACAGAGCCTCAGTGACCTCCCTTAGCAGCAGTGCACTGCACACTGTGAGATGTTGCTTATATTTCCAGCAGCAGCCTGAAAGGAGGCATAAAAACTAAGAGCCACAGTCACTTTGACAGAAATGATGTCCTTGCCCTGCTTTCAGGCTGCAGTTGTGGCTGCAGCAGTTGACAGATTTCAGTCATGACCTCTTTTTTGAAGCGAAGATGTCTCATGCACTAATTGGCGCTGAAAATGAGGTAAGAGAGTTGCTCCCTGAAGACCCTCCATGGCTATAGCCTCCTGCTGAGGGCCCTGCTCCCCCTCCTCCCTCTTCTAACAGCCTGTCCTGCTCTGCATGGCCTCTCTTCATTCTCCCAGTCATGCTTAATTCCCAGACAAACCCTACCAGATCTGGAAGCAATTTCTTTCAGCACAATATTTTAAATGACACAAAAAGTACTGCAAGATGAGCCAGACCACTCCCTGTAGAGTACTGAAACTTTAGCCAAGTATAGAAAAGCTCCAAAATCATGTACAATTGCACCAGCAGCAAGAATAAATAATTCAGTAACTAACCTGTAAGTACTTCATGATCCCTTTAAATAGCACTGGTGAGGGAGTCCTTCATGTCATTTAATGTTGTGTTCAGCTGTGCGAGTTTAAGACAGGGCGTTGCCTGGAGTGTGGAGTTCCAAAATGGCAGCGGTGGCTTCAATTCAGCATTACACACTGATTCGCATCATGTTCTCACTGCTCTGCAACCCCTTTACCAAGATAGTTTCCTACTCACTTCCTGTCGGAAGTGTGCACGTGCATCTTGGACACCATTTTGAAACCTTAGGTGGCACCTAAAAAGCAGGCACTACATGGCCCAATTTAACCCCCAGAATATCAGGACATGGGATATTCCCGCCCCCACCAAGATTCATTACATATTGAGTTTTCAAACTCAGTAAGACGATTGTGCGGACAAACTATTGTGCAGTAAATCAACCAGACAGGTCGCTATTCGCCTTAACAGTCATTCAAGAGCATCACTGATGGAAACTGAGAAGGCTCGAAGTTAGTTTATATATATTGATGATATTGAATGCACCTTAGAGTAATAGGGTGTATGCTTGCTCCCATGATTCTCTAGTTCCCAATTTCAAACTTGCTACCAAAGGAGGCACCTGGTACAGGTCAGACATCTTGCCACAAGGAGAAGGCCCTTGTTTTCCAATCGTAACGCAGTCAGTAACCCATTTAAAATGAATGTTACTATTGCTGTTATGATTATAGCTATAGTGGCCAAGATTTTCTAATGTATTAAAGTCTTGCCTCTAGTACACACTTCCTGGAAAGTCACACTTCCTTGCTTTAGCAACCAATCAGAATTGAATAGATAGCAAGCATAAAAATCAAAAACGAGTGAAGTGTCCAGAAAACTCCAATGAGAACCGATGAAGGATTTATGAAAACAACAAAGAATGAACGACTGGTCAGGAGAGCCCACAAAAACAAAAAGGTGAACCAATCAATTCATCAAAAAACATTTTTGGGGAAAAATTCTCCACCACCTTTTCTCAGTAACTGAAATTTCTGTGTCTAAAATAAGGTTTTAAACAAAATGAAACATCAACAAATTACATATTTCACAATAATGTGATTAACTTTACTCAATGAATTGTCTCTGTGCCTTGTGCAGTTTTAGCATGACATCTTCCAACGTGCAGTCAAATGGCTAGTAATATAATTAAGCATTCTGTTTGTTTGGTCGTTTACAAAGTAAAGAGGTTTGCATAATCTACAGAAAAATTAAAATGTTGCTTACACTTCCATCGAGGCTGCATAGGCTTAATGAATCTTCATCTCTTTTTCTCTGCTTCCGTTTCTTCTACAAAAATAGAACATATCAGGTCAGTCAAACAAGGTAAAGAATGAAAGAAAGAACAAACCTGAATAGATATAGCGCCTTTCATGACCTCAGGATATCCAAAAGTACTTCACAGCCAATGAAGTACTTTTAAAGTGTAGTCACTGTTATAATATAGGAAAATGCAGCAGCTAATTTGTGCACAGCAAGGTCCCACAAACAGCAATGAAATAAATGACCAGATAATAATGAGGGATAAATTTAAGGCAGGGCACCAAGAGAATTTGCATCCACCTGAGAGGGCAGATGGGACCTCCAAAAGAAGCACCTCCAATACTCGCTCAGTACTGCACTAAAGTGTCAGCTTAGATTATTTGCTCAAGTCTCTGGTGACCCACAACCTTCAGACACCCTTGGTTCAGTGGTACCATTCAATAACTTGGCTGCTATATTTGCCTACAAAGTGACTGCACTTCAAAAGTAATTGATGACTGGGGGAGGGTTGCAGTCATTGCAAAACGTGCATTTTACTGCACTCTGCACCACCTCTCAAACTTAATATCAAATATTTTTTTTAATTCTTGGGGTAAAGAAAATTATTTTAGAAAACCATTTAAAATGATGACGGATTATGCAAAGAATTTCTTTAATTTTATAGACAATGGAAAATATACTCCTTTTTCTGCCCTGTTGTGTAAATAATGGAAATATTAGCCTGGAAATCAGATTGTACAAATGCTTAACACATGTATCAAATTTCTTTGTCTGGTTCTTTAATGGATCATTAACCAGTTGAAATTAACCAGTTTAAAATAAACAGAAAATCTAGAGACAGAAAATATCATTAAAAAAGTCAGCATGGATTCCGATAGGCTAAACCATGCTTAACTAACCTGATAGAATTATTTAGAGGTAACGACAGAGTAGACTAGGGTAAAGTAGATGTCATATACTTGGATTTTCAAAAGGCCTTCGATCAGGTACCACACAGCAGGCTCATGACAAAGGTTAGGGCATGTGGAGTTAGGGGAAAAATAGCTGAATGGATAGCAAATTGGCTAAAAAAAAGTAGGGGGTAAAGGGTAGCTATTCAAATTGGAGGAAGGTATAAAGCGGTGTTCCACAGGGATCAGGGATGTGGTGTATTTGGACTTTCAGAAGGCTTTCAATAAGGTCCCACATAAGAGATTAGCGTGCAAAGTTAAAGCACATGGGATTGGGGGTAAGGTACTGACTTGGATAGAAAACTGGTTGGCAGACAGGAAGCAAAGAGTTGGAATAAACGGGTCTTTTTCCGAGTGGCAGGCAGTGACTAGTGGGGTACCGCAGGGATCGGTGCTAGGACCCCAGTTATTCACAATATATATAAATGATCTAGACGAGGGAACTAGATGTAATATCTCCAAGTTTGCAGACGACACAAAGCTGGGTGGGCGTGTGTGCTATGAGGAGGATGCAGAGAAACTCCAGTATGATTTGGACAGGTTGGATGATTGGGCAGATGCATGGCAGATACAGTATAATGTGGATAAATGCGAGGTTATCCACTTTGGTGGCAAAAACAGGAAGGCAGATTATTATTTGAACGGCAATAGATTGGGAAAAGGGGAAGTGCAACGAGACCTGGGTGTCCTTGTGCACCAGTCGCTGAAGGTAAGCATGCAGGTGCAGCAGGCGGTTAAGAAGGCAAATGGTATGTTGGCCTTCATAGCAAGAGGATTCGAGTACAGGAGCAAGGATGTCTTGCTGCAGTTGTACAAGGCCTTGGTGAGACCACACCTTGAATATTGTGTGCAGTTTTGGTCGCCTTATCTGAGGAAGGATGTTCTTGCCATGGAGGGAGTGCAGCGAAGATTCACCAGACTGATACCTGGGATGGCAGGAATTACGTATCAAGAGAGATTGGGTCGATTGGGCTTGTATTCGCTAGAGTTTAGAAGAATGAGAGGGGATCTCATTGAAACTTATAAAATTCTAACAGGACTAGACAGACTAGATGCAGGAAGGATGTTCCCGATGGCGGGGCAGTCCAGAACCAGGGGCCACAATCTAAGGATAAGGGGTAAGCCATTTAGGACTGAGATGAGGAGGAATTTCTTCACCCAGAGAGTGGTGAACCTGTGGAATTCTCTACCACAGAAGACGGTTGAGTCCAATTCATTAAATATATTCAAGAAGGAGTTAGATATATTTCTTAAGGCTAAGGGGATCAAGGGAAATGGGGAGAAAGCAGGGACAGGGTACTGAATTTGGATGATCAGCCATGATCTCATCGAATGGCGGAGCAGGCTCGAGGGGCCGAATGGCCTACTCCTGCTCCTATCTTCTATGTTTCTATGTATGTGCCGGGACCACTGTTATTCATAATTTACATTAATGATTTGGACTTAGGAACAAGTAACTCAATATTAAAATTTGCAGATGATACCAAACTGGGGGGTATAGCTAGCACTGAGGAAGAATGCAACATAATACAAGAAGACATTAGAAAACTTGCAGACTGGGCAGTTAAGTGGCAAATGAATTTTAACATAGATAAATGTGAGGTAATGCACTTTGGTAGGAGAAATAGAAATATCACCTACACCTTAGAAAATAAGAAATTGAATGGGGTATAAGAGCAAAAGGATCGAGGGATACAGGTGAACAAATCATTAAAAGCAGCATCGCAGGTCAGCAAAGCAATTAAAAATGCTAACAAAGCACTGGGATTTATTTCTAGGGGTATAGAATTCAAAAATAGTGAAGTTATGTTAAACTAGTATAGGACCCGCACTTAGAGATAGTTCTGGTCTCCATACTATAAAAAGGACATAGAAGCAGATGGAATGGGAGGAGACATGTGTGGAGTAGAAACACCAGCACAGACTAGTTGGGTCGAATGGCCTGTTTCTTGCTGTACATTCTATGTAATTCTATGTAAGTTAATATATTTTTGATTAAAATAAACAAGTTGCTCTCTGATAAAATAACATGTATGGTATAAATATTTGTACAATAATAATGTACAGCATAATTTCCACTTGTTTCTGGATTTTGTGGTTTTTCCCCCTGGCATACGCTGATGTAATTTTCTAAATTCCAGCTATGTAAGTGTGGCATATTTGCAATGTCTTCCAGTTTTTACTTTCAAAATTAAAATCCATCTGATATGTTAGGGTAAAACCATATGATTCTGGGATACGGCCGACAAGCTGGTCATCTCTCAATGTCTCCAATAAACACTCTCTATGTCACATTAAATCTGCATTGGGGAAACATTTCTTTGTGCAGTTAAGAACCAGTGCATTTCACTTGGGATCCTTAACAATCATCCAGGAAAATCATCCTAGTGAATCCGGACCTGCTTTACATTCTAGAGTAAGTGAAATGATGGCATTGTCAAGCCAGAAACATCATCACTGTGAACATGGCAACACTGGAAGATGAGTTACCCTGTGATGCTGTTGTTCAACTTCCAGTCTCCTGTTGGAGAGTGGCATTGGCAGAGGACTAGAAATAGGCTGCCCACAGTCTTGGCCACAGAATGGAATGAAGGTAGAAAAAAGTAAAAACAGGATGAGGGTGAGGGGGATCAGAGGAAGGAAATGACTGAATTCAAAAATCCAAATCACTATTGCATGTCTAAAATTAAACAGAAAATTTACCAATAACATATCATATCTGGGAAAGATAGATAACAATCTCTGCACTACATGTGATTAGAGTCTAATCTTGACTGACATCTGACAGTCATTTACAACAGACTAGCCAGCTTTGGTGCATTCAGCTCAAAATAGCAACCATTTTTCGTTCTACACAGCAACAGGATTCTATTTATGCATCAGTCTAAGAAACATACAAAAGCAGCAGTAGGTAAGAGTGCAGCATGGTAACAGCATCAGGTCAGAACACTCTACCCCCATCCCTTAAATAAATAAGAAACTTTCTGACAAAATTGTTCACACAGCTCAGAGCGCAATCTCCACTTAAAATTGCCACACTGCACTCCAATAGATTAGTGAAAAGGATTAGTGATGACCTCGGCGGGGGGGGGGGATCTTTGTGGGTAAGTTTACTGAAAATCTAACAACAGTCTGCACTTTCAAGCTTTAGTGCATTCTGGGGAACAGATCACACTGCACTTCATCTACGACAGCACCATCTTTCCTAGGTGTTTTTTTAATAGTAAATGCATTGAGTGGGAAATCTATATTGAAGTTAACAAAATTTACAGTTACAAATCAACAGCACCATTACACTTGATAATGTTTTCACACACAGGATAACAATCCCTTTATTACAATTATGTGGTTTGTGCTCCATTTTCAATTAAGTTTCCAAACAAGATATCAAAGAGCTGTTTTGATCCCAAGTTCAAAGTGTCTCAATTCTGTTTGATTAATTGGAAATTGTTGAGGGTGTTTGGCATCTCCACAAATGAGTTTATAAAATTAGATCAAGTGAATTCCTGTTGCACAATCATCACATATAGTTTTATTTAAATTGTAAAATGGTTTTCTTTCTACTGTTGTTATCTTGTTACATGACATCTGTGTGTTCAGGGGAACCCATCTATAAGCATCCATGAGGATCTCCTAGGCGATTTGGATAACATGCATCATTAGTACAACCGTCTACCAAGGCAGCAATTGTGAATTCCCAGGATGGGTGGTGCTGATAATGTGCAGGTTAAAACAAGTACAGAAAAGGGACTGGAGCCTCCAAAATTGGTGTTCAGTTCATGAGGTTGTCAACAACTGGAAGCATGCTGGAGAGACTATCAATGACATTATGAGGGAAATGTTGCTCTCCCAGCAGGAAACGAGCAGGAGGTGGGTGGGGAAGAGCAGACTGTTTACAACCTCAGCGTCTGCTGAGATGAGTTTCTGACCTCATATCCTCTCCATCACAAAGACTGCCTACTTCCACATCATCCGTCTCCGCCCCTGCTTCAGCCCATGTGTTGCTGAAACACTCAAATGTGTCTTTGTTACCTCCAGACTTGACTATTCCTATGCTCTCCTGGCCGGCCTCCCAACTTTCACCCTCCATAAACTTGAGTTCATCCAAAACTCTGCTACCCGTATCCTAACCCGCAGCAAGACTTAAATTGGCCAACACTTCGATATTTAAATTCTCATCCTAGTGTTCAAATTGTTCCATGGCCTCGCTCTTCCCGATCTCTGTAACCTCATCTCGCCCTACAACCTTCCAAGAACTTTGAGTTCCTCCAATTCTGGCCTCCTGTGCATCCCTGATTTCCTTCTTATATCAAAAGTTGGGTTCATAATTCAGTCGAGAACCAAGCTGAATACAAAAACTAGAGGAAAAACTGAAAAAGGAAATAAGAGGGGCAAAGATAGTGTATGAGAATAGATTAGTGGGCAACATAAAAGGGAACCCAAAAGTCTTTTATAAACATATAAATAGTAAAAGGGTAGACAAAAGAAGGGTGGGGCCAATTAAGGACCAAAAAAGCAATCTTTTTCTGGAGGCAGAGGACATGGCTGAAGTACCAAATGAATACTTTGCATCTGTCTTCACTAAAGAAGAGGATGCTGCCAATGTCACAGTAGAGGAGGTAGTAGAGAAATTGGATAGAATAAAAATAGATGAAGAAGAGGTACTTGAAAGGTTGGCAGTCCTCAAAGTATAAAAGTCACTCGGTCCAGATGGGATGCATCCTAGGTTACTGAGGGAAGGAAGGGTGGAAATTGCGGAGGCTCTGGCCACAATCTTCCAATCCTCCTTAGATATGGGGGTGATGCCAGAGGACTGGAGGATTTCAAATGTTACACCCCTGTTCAAAAAAGGGAACAGGTATAAACTCAGTAATTACAGGCCAGTCAGCCAACATCAGTAGTGGGGTAACTTTTGGAAGTATTAATCTGGGACACAATTAATTGGCACTTGGAAAAATACGGGTTCATAAATGAAAGACAGCATGGATTTGTTAAAGGCGTTTGACTAACCTGATTGAGTTCTTTAATAAAGTAACAGAGAGGGTTGATGAGGGCAGTGCCGTTAATGTTGTGTATATGGTCTTTCAAAAGGCGTTTGACAAAGTAATAATTAGCAGCAGTTAGCAAAATTGAAGCCCATGGGATTACAGGGACAGTGGTTGTGTGGATACAAAACTGGCTGAGGGACAGAAAGTAGAGAGTATTGGTGAACGGGTGTTTTTCAGACTGGAGGGAAGTATACAGTGGTATTCCCCCAGGGTTCGGTATTGATATATATATTAATGACCTGGACTTGGGTAGACAGGCCATAATTTCAAAGTTTGGAGATGACACGAAACTCGGAACTGTAGTAAAGAATTAGGAGGACATAGGCAGACTGGTGAAATGGGCAGAAACATGGCTGATAAAATTTATTGCAGAGAAGTGGGAAGTGATTCATTTTGGTAGGAAGAATGAGGAGAGGCAATATAAACTAAATAGTACAATTTTACAGAGGGTACAGGAACAGAGAGACCTGGGGGTGTATGAACACAAGTCTTTGAAGGTCGCAGGACAAGTTGAGAAGGCTGTTGAAAGGCATATGGGATCCTTGGCATAGAGTACAAAAGCAAGGAAGTTATGCTAAACCTTTATAAAACACTGGTTAGGCCACAACTGAAATATTGTGGCCAATTCTGGGCACCACACTTTAGGAAAGATGTCAAGGCCTACGAGATGGCACAGAGGAGATTTACTAGCATGGTACCAGGGATGAGGGACTTCAGTTACGTAGAGAGACTAGAGAAACTGGGGTTATTCTCCTTAGAGCAAAGAAGGTTGAGGGGAGATTTGATAGAGGTGTTCAAAATCTTGAAGGGTTTTAATAGAGTAAATAAGGAGAAACTGTTTCCAGTGGCAGAAGGGTGGGTAACCAGAGGACACAGATTTAAGGTAAGTGGCAAAAGATCCAGAGGCAACATGAGGATTTTTTTTTTTTAAACACATTATGGTCTGGAATGTACTGCCTGATAGTGTGGTGGAAGCAGATTCAATAATAACTTTCAAAAAGGAATTGTATAAATACTTGAAGGAAAAAAACATTTTTGGGCTGTGGGGAAAGAGCGGGGGTATTGAGCTGGATTCAAACCCAAGACCCACATGTAATAGGTCTGAATGCTAATTAACTGCGTCATAAAGGCCTTCTGTGAGCACTTTATTAATTGATATTGGGGTTTGTAATTCAGATTGTACCACAGAAACACCAAACTTGTGTGCGCTTTCCTGATTTTGCAAGTTTGGTTCTGAGATCCCAACTTAGTCCTATAACCTACATAACCAACTATTTGCCAGTATCAGCCTCTTATAGTTGCTGGTCTGGAATTAGACGGCTTGCAAAGTGGCAGCTTTGTAATGAATTTATGGCACTCCGGTGGATTGGGTTCAACAACTGAAATTGTATTTTACATATCTTTCCTCCTAGATGAAGACACTGACTGTATTCCTCACTAATTAATCAGATAAAAGGCTCATAACTGGATACAATCCATAAGCATGTCAAACCATGTTGTCTAGTTTTTGTCTTGCTGTCCTTTTGATTAATGATTAAAGCTTACTGCATCAGTGAAACTGAGTTCCCTGAAAGAACCTATTCACTTCATTTCCAAGTGTTCCTGTGTATCTGATGTGCTGTCCCACACAGGTGCTCAGAAAGATTGACAATGTGCTGAAGCCATAATACCACAAAGGTAAAGGGATTATGCTCTCCTGGAACAGACTACATCAAATACTCATGACACCGTAAATCACTTTATATTTGACTTACTTTAACCAAATATCTGGTAAAACCAGTGCACAAGAGAGTTTGTTTCCCGTTTTAAGGGGATGGAAATGCAGCAAAGAAAGTACTAACAATTCATCTGAAGCAGTTTGTAATTTTAAACTATTTTGAATTTGTCCCTGATAGAATCATAGAATGTTACAACACAGTAGGAGTCCATTCGACCCATTGTGCTTGTGCCGGCTCTTTGGTAGAGCTATCGAATTAATCCCGGTCCCCTGCTCTTTCCCCATAGCTCTGTAAATTTTCTCTTCAAATATTTATCCAATTCACTTTTGAATGTTACTATTGAATCTGCTTCCACCACCCTTCCAGGCAGCGCATTCCAGACCACAACAACTCGCTGTGTAAATAAAACTATCCAACAAAGCAGGTTGAAACATTTCTGTAATTTTAAGTCAGTGAGACTTTAATCAGCTCAGTATCTTACTAGTGTACTTCACATGGCATTGTTCACAGATTTTTTTTAAAGTCTGAACATAAATAAAAAGGGCTGGATCTTCACCCATTCATCGTCAATGTGCAGAAAATGCAGGTAAATAATGAAATAAAGTTGTGCCTTCATGTGCTGTAGTTACATAAGTAAATAAATCTATGCTCCTAGAGCTCATTATATAATTAGAAAAAATTGCAATACATATCACTAGAATGAACCTGATATTTAGAAATTCAAAACATATGCAAGGTATATTATATTTAACATTTTAATAAATGATATATTAAAAGATCTTACATCTATGTGAACCTCCTGTCAATTTTGCCATTGTAAATTTCTATGTCCATATTTATAATGGAAATTGCATGTAAACTTGTCATGCTGCAATTTTCCCCTCCCCCTCCTCTGGAGAAACTGCAGCACCACCACTGGTAGCAGCGTGTAATTACAGCATGACAAGTTTATAAATGCATTTTGTTACAAATACAAAAATAGGGATACAATATATGACTTTAAAATGGGGACTGAATTACATCTCCACATCATCTGAAGACTATACTTAGTCTTGACTCCCTGTGTGGAACGTCACAAGATCGATTAGTAATATATAAAAAATCTTGTATCTGCTTGCACTACCTGTCTAGGAAGCCTTACTTCTTGTTGTTATATTTTGTGAGTTTTTAATGTGCTGTCAATATGAAACTTGATTTTTTAGAGCTATTTCATGAGATGGGCGAGGAACTGTCATGGCAGATGATTCTCAAAAATCTTTTTGGCTGCAATGTGATTATGTAATTGGTTGTGGTGGCATATGATGGGGGAGAAAATTAAAATTGTGGAGAATGGTTTTCCATCACATGATTGAAAAATAAAAAAAGTAGAAAATAAAGTTAGAAAGGGGCGGAAGAGGGGTAGAAATTCCTTTAGGCCCATTTAGGGGCCTGAAATGGGCGGCACAATCCCCAACCCAGAGGCCTGAGGCCGGCCTACAATTGGGCCTCATTACTATTAATTGGATGAGCTGCTGCAGCCTGTTGCAGCTCACCCATTTTAAGATAAATATCTGGAGTGGGTGGAATGGTAATGGGGATGGAAGCGAGAGGCGAAGGGGAATACTGTGGAATTGGGCCAGCACTTCCGCTCATCTTGGTTCCATAGGAATGATTTTTGAATTATTTTTACTGGCCGCTGAAGAATCCTGAGTGGAGCAGACCCGGCTCCTGCTCCACTCATCGCTATCCAATTTCCCAGCGAGGATCTAAAACAGGCCCTGCATATATATATATATGTATGCAAGGGGTCTAAGAACTGTTTTAGGCGTCCGCCAGGGACATCTGGACAATGGCGGGACCAAATATTGCGTCGGACATCTTCAGGCATACTTTGGGCACGTTGGTCCTCTAAATTTTTCTTCCATAAAAGGAGCGCAACGAGGTCTAGTTTCTATCCAGAGACTTTAAGATTTGACCAATGATAAAGAAGGGTAGATCGGGCTGCCAATATGAGATCTGTTACAAGCTTGTCAACCCTGAGCTATCACCAGATTATTGTTTTGGGTCTTGTAACAGCCACCCAGCATGCCCTGCTATCTGCCATATGAAAAAGGGTGTTGATTGAATTTTTGCTCTGCTTATTCTTGACTTGATGCGGAGATGCCGGTGTTGGACTGGGGTGGACAAAATTGAGAGGTCGCACAACACCAGGTTATAGTCCAACAGTTTTATTTGAAATCACAAGCTTTCGGAGCTATCGATTGCTCCTTCCTCAGGTGAAGTAAATTAGATACAGAATCGCCAAAGCATATATAGATAGAGAACAAAGCATGTGTACCTTACAATTGGTCTGCAATTGTAAGGTACACATGCTTTGTTCTCTATCTATATATGCTTTGGCGATTCTGTATCTAATTTACTTCACCTGAGGAAGGAGCAATCGATAGCTCCGAAAGCTTGTGATTTCAAATAAAACTGTTGGACTATAACCTGGTGTTGTGCGACCTCTCAATTTTATTCTTGACTTCACATACAGGTGCTGAAGGGTGGAACTGTAAGAGCCAGCATCTATAACTGCCTGTGCCACACGAGACTAGCTGAATAGTTATGTAAGTAAAGAGCAGTTAGGAGTTGGGGAACTTGGGCCGTTCTCTCTAAACGATTCTGCACAGGTGTCGACTTACGGGGATCTGTTAATCTAAATCTGCACAACTCACAGAAGGAGTCAGCATATGTTTGCTTGGCATCACATGCGACAGGGAAGCAAACCCTTGTTTCAAGGTAAGAATAGATAAATCTGTAATTCAAAGGGAAACTGCACTGACTCGTCATTAACTCAGGTTTCTGCTGATAAAGAACATTTGAGCAATATTAGTTACCAGACTGTCAGAAGCATGTGTGCGCCGTGTCTCTTTCCTGCTCCCCAATGCTAAACCTAAGCTGGTGCCTGTGACTGTAACAAGCTGTAAATAAGTTAGTAATAAAGAATCTGGTTTCATTAAAAGGTTAGAGCTGAACTGCCAGCCAGATTTGTTTATATGAGAAAGGCTGCAGATCCAAGATTTCAAGAGCAGAATTTCAGTAAAACTTCCCTTCCCAACTCTAGTCAAACAAAATAAAGTCACAAGTTTCACCACAGCTCCTATATTAACAAGTGGGGCTGAGAAAGGCAGGTGCAGTGATGCATTGGGAATGTACATGTAAAAAGAGGGTTAATTTGTGAGAACCTAATGTTTATACAGAAAAGTAAAATGGGCTGCACACATTAAACTGGCCAAATTTGGCAATAAACTGCATAAGTCATTGGCCCAGATTTTGCATTGAGTGTAACGGTGGGGCTCTCAGTGCTCACCGTTATTACGGAGTAAATCGGACAGCAACTTCCAGCAGTTAAACGTGGAAATCCGTAAGTTGCTGTCAGAGATACCCCGCTCCTCCACAGGCTGCGCTGTAACAGTCCTCGCTAATAGACTCGGCACTGAAATCAATTTAATGGCGTGAAGTTGCGGTACTTACCCACTAAACATGCCAGAAAAAGTTAGGGCTGGTGCATTCAGGAGTAAGTAAAATTTTAACAGCGTGATAAAAAATGTTCCCATTAATTTTTTTTTGGGTGCGCGGCCCATTCAAAATACCTCGGTTTTTGCCACTGAAAAGCTGGTGAGTCGGCTGCGTAGGAGGTCCAGAGAGCTGCACAGCCACACAGCTTAAAGGGAACATTGGTCATAAGTGATAATTACTGCCAAACAATCTCTCTGGCCCTGAAAATTTAATTTTACAAGTGTGGAGTCTCAGTCCTTCAGAATTTAATTAGTGTTGGAGATTTAAAAGAAACATTTTACTTTTTCTGTCTGGCTCTTTTATCTCTCTCTCTTAATCCCATTTTTCTGTCCCAATCTTTATTTCGCTTCCTGTACATGACTGAATTCTAACTTATACTTCCTGGTTTATATTTCCTGGTTTAGATGCTGCGTATCTCAGTGAGGATTCTTCAATCTGATTGGTTGAAGAGCCTCGATGTTTCTTGACCTGCTCACAGAGGCCACAGATCCCCGTAGAGGGCACCACGCTGGATCAGCTGCCCGATGAGAGCAAGTTTCCGCTCTAAAGCCCGCGAAAAGTCTGTGGGCAGCTGTCAGCGTAGTGAACAGCGAGTGCCATTCCTTCGCTGCTGACTGCAAAATCCAGGCCATTTTCTTCTTAAACATTGGCTAAAATGGTAAATATAACATACAACAAATTGCAGCTTTCACCGATGTTTCCACTGCTCCAGCAATTGAATGTAGGCTGATAAAATGTGAAGAGCGTTGATCACGTTCCAAATTTTTCCAGTGATATTGGAACTCAAGTAGCCAAAAGTAAACATCAAACTTTTTCTCTGGAATGTCTCTTGTATTATATTGGCGTTAATCCAGGCTTCTAAACTGATTCCTTGACATACTGTAGAAATAAATCCAAGTACAAGGCAGCCATTTTAAACAATCTAACTGTTGATGTGTACTGCCTTTGATGAAACTAAAAATCTCTTTCAAGTCATTCTGACTTCCAGGACAATATTTGGTGAGTACCGGGCCAATCTTTCTCAGAGAAAGTTTCCATTACTCGTCTTCACAGTCAACGTTTCCAGCTGTACTAAAACCAAGAACAAGTCTATGTCTGAAAAAGCTGCAGTTACAAAATGGGCCTAAATGTTGAGAAAGGGATCATTTGAAAAGGAGCACGGCAACATTAAACATAACTGGACAATAATGTCATACACATAATCTAATGCCACTGGATTTGATAGTAGCTCCCTCTCCATCACAACCCTTTTGGTCTTTCTCTAATTTTTGATATTACAGTGGTCTGCGTTCTTCTGAACATTCCTCTTGTATTTCTTCAATTCATCACAATTTATGTAATTGACAAACCCTTCATTTCCATTTCTGTTAAAGTCGCCACATTACCCGACATTAAGAGCAGAACATTTTATTTGCAGTTCGAAAACAAATTTAACGTCTAGGTTTTGTAGAGTGTTATTTACGTCAACCAGTTACTTGGAAAAGGAGAGGGTTGTATTGATAGAATTTCACAGAACCAACATGCCATACCAAAAAAACAGATTCAAAGAAAAATTATGCAAACACTGAAATAGGCAAACATGTTGGAACAGAGCATGCGATCACTGCAAGGCTAGTTACATTTCACTTTATGCAATATACTTCAGGACAGGTTTCTGCATGTGCAAACTGTGCATCACTGATCATATTTGAATTTGAATCAAATATACAAGAGAGCACAAAGCTGGCTATAGTGAGCCAATTCTAAATTATTTTATAGCTTTTAGTATATTAGGAGCTACAGTTTTTAATGTATTCACTATAGAAAGTTACACAAAGCTGCATATCTAATTGACAAAATATGGCACATTTAAATAATCAGTCACTTATCCTTTTTATTAATAAGTGTGATTGAAAACAGTACAAAAAATGTGAAAATCACCAAAAATCAGTGAGAACCAGATCTCACGTGACATTGCTCCCAGTGAGGGGGCTCTGAGAGCTCCTCAGGAGCACTTGAGGCAAGGTTGGAGCAGGTCTCAAACACCACTAGCCTGGGTTGGGCCGGGCCAGACCAAGCCAGAATGCAGTCAATGTAGAGCACTGCATGGTGGGAAACAATCACCCAGAAGAATTAGGATGGGCTGGGGGCTGAAAAAAGGCACACTTACACAAATAACTGTGATATATGCTGTGATATATAGCCAGAACAGTGGTCAGACTACACTGGAGTACTCGGTTTAATTCCAGATGGGCCCCGATTTTAACTCCAGGTGGGTTCCCACTTAGGTCTGAGTTAAAATTACAGTCAGGTCTCAATTATGTCATCGGGCCGCAATATGCACATGTAAAGAAGGACCCTGTTGGCTCCGGGAGCGTGTCCTTGCTGACTGCTCAGGAGAGCAGGTTAAAATTGCATATGTTGCAATCATGGTTGCTTTCGGACAGGTAAGAGCCAGGGCGATTTTAACTGCCCACCCGCCAGGTTTCTGCTGAGTGAGTAGGGTTAAAATCGCCCCCACATATCACAAAAAACATAAACATGTATTAAAGAGGGTGCAGAGCAGGAACGACTTCTTGGAGAATAATAAATGTCTAAAATAACCTACTGACAGGGTAGTAGAGATAAAAAAACATTGGGAATATTATAATGAGAGAGTTAAGATACTGAAGGGATGAGCTTTGAGGGGCCAAATGACTTTTTCTCCTCCTTGACATTTCTATTTATTTCTTTATACAGATCAGGAAGGTTCCAGGTTCAATCACTGGTCCCTGCTGAGTTAGCTGATCTCAGACAAGAGCGGCAGTAGAGTCACTACAAGTCACATCAGCATCCCAGATTAGGAAAAGTTCCTTCTCCTGATCACTATATCCAGTGACCGGGATATGAGGCAGTCAGGTGAGGTCAGTATTGGCCTCGTCTGTGATTCCCTATTTCCAACAGTTAAATAGTCCGTTGACACTCACCATCAAGGCTCATGCACAAACAATGGCCACTAGGGCGAGGTACCCAAGGTCCACTGTACGCCAAGAAGGAGTCGATGTTTTGCAAAAAATTAAACTGATCAACAAGCTAACAGCTAAATTCCGTCCCCCTTTCCCTCTCTACCACTTGAAATTAATACTACTTGTGTTGTGGGAGGGTGAGGAAGCAGAAGTGAAAGACTGGGGGCTCAATTCTTGTAGAAATGCATCTGATGAAGGAAAGGACTGGGCTTCACGAAAATAAAAGGGTTCCCTTGAAGTAAATCAGAAGGACTGGGGGCAGAAGAGGGAAATGCCATAAACCACAATAATGTGGCCTTTCCAATGGCAACTGGGCAATAGGCTCCAAATTCAGGACAACCATTTACCCTCTAAAGAAGGCAAAAGTACTTTACATCACATCTCCAAAATATTACACGATTCAGACATGACAGGAATGCCCCAACATTTTGCTTTGGGGCCCATGACGTGTTAAGAGAGCACCATAAAGTTTAAACATATGTTCCTAATAATTTGCATGTACCTCAAGCTGTCGGTATAGGCAGATTTTGCTGTTCAGGTTTAGGATTTCTAAAGCTCTTATTTCAACAATTTAAGTTTACTTGTAATTCAAGATTTAGGGAATGGAAAAACATAATTGCCAACTGTCTTTGCTCAACTTGGACAGTTTGCCTTTTAGTTCGCGTTGTGGCTAGTAAGATAGCTTCTGGCTGATCTCACCCAATTAAGTATAATAATTTGCCTCTTCTGCACATGCTCTGATATCACACCTGTTCAGAAGAGGCATCAGCCATTACTGATGAGTTGGGACCCAATGTAGTAACCTACTGTGAGACACATGGAGGGGAATTTTGCGGGGGGTCAGCAGCACATCGGGTGGGAAAATGTTTTTTTTTTGACAGCGGGTCGGGACCCCTCTGTCAACCCGCCGCCACGCGCCTTTCCCAAACGTCGGGTCTGCCAACGCTGAGCAGACCCGTCACACAGCAGCGGGGGAGGCAATTCAGGTCATTATGACTTGTTAACAGACCATTAAGAACTATTTTCAGCTCACCTTCAGAGTTTACCAGGTCTCCCACGGGGTCAATGCTGCTCGGGGATCACGTCAGGTAAGCAGGGTGGGAGTTGAATGGCCATGGAATCATCTCATAACTTGACAGCTACAAATGTGCTATAAAAGCTCCCATCTCACAGCTGTTTACTTTCCAAGCTCAAAAGCTGTTGCTTACTGCATTTGGAAGACAGAGTGAGCTTTATGCAGGTTGCAACTGTTTGGAGTAAATTCTCTATCCAGTGTCACCTCATTGGAACAACCTATCTCACCACTGACAGATCGCTTCTATCATCTCAAGTTCAGCTGCCATCTATTACATCAGCATACTATCTCACCTTGGTCCTCAGAATCCCACCACGATCACCCTAACACCAACAGCACCAGGCACACCAGCAGCACCAACAACACCAACCTTCTCCGCAATCAACTGACGCTGCGCAGGACAGAGGGCATCAGCACCCGACCACATTGCTGTCCGGGACGCCAGGGATGGCCTCAACATGGCCAGATTTACTTCACTTGATGCTGTACATCCTGGCTGCCACATGATGCGCCAGGTTGGCACCACCCCACACCAACACCATAAACATCCCTACAATGCCCAAGCCATTCCTTTCACTCATCAGCATTGCGGGGGGTACGTTATGTCTCACCATTCACTGCAACTCACTAAGCCACTTCCATCGGTGCACACAAATCTGTTCAAGAAGGCAAAGTGTGGTAAATAAAGATTTCAATGTTTGACACCACATTAACAGAAACTTTACTTGAACATTGCATAAAACACCCAAGTGCCTACCCTTGTGTGTTGTTAGTTGGTATGAGTGGACTAGGATGAGGGGGAGTGTGAGGGGTGGCTAGTGAGATGGGGAAGTGATAATGTAGATAGAGAGGGATGGGTGGAGGTGCAAGGTAAGTTGGTGTGAGTAAGGATGTGCAGGAGTAGGGTAGGAAAGGCAAAGTGATGGGGATGTGATGAGTGGCACAGCAGGATGAGGTTGAGTGTGGCTTTGCAGTAACGTTTTGTGATCTACTGAGATCATTGAAAGATTTTCACCACTGCAGCCTGGTCCTCCTGACGATATCCCTGCTTGTGTCCTCCTGTGCAATGCGCAACCAGGCTGCATTGGCCTCCTGGGCAGGTTGCTTCCGCCCACTGGAAGGGAAGAGAACCTCCCTGCCTGCTGTGACTCCCTCCATAAGCATATGGAGGGAGTCATGGGAGAGCCTTGGTGCAGCAGTGCACCTCTGTGCAGTGCTCGTCAGTGTTTGCAGCACCTCAATGTTGTAGAACACTGACAGCATACATATCAAAAGCAATTTGCGCATGGTCCCTCAAAGGAAACCGGCTGATGACGCGTCATCAAGTGACGTCATCAAACCCGCTTTCTTCAATTGGCCGGCAAACGCGCTGGGCTGGTTTAACAAGCCCAATCAGGGGCAAATCATTTTGGACAGCGGGCTGGAGCCAGCAGCGAGGCCGGGACCCACCACCGATGTCGCCCACCAAAGTTGGTAAAATCTAGCCCCAAGTTCCCCTCCAATCCTTTAATGTTACATTGCTAAATGTTCAACATTTGTTTCAACACAGGACTGGAATCTGGTTCAGAACCAGTGTAACCCATAATCAGAGACAGACCTTTTTCATTGCTGTGCACCTAAATCCACTTCTGTAAAAGTGACATTTCATCACTGCACCTTAGGGCTGGATTTTGATACTGGGGCGGGTTGGGGTCGTGTCATCCACTTTTTGTGTTATCCACCCGACTGCAATTGGATGTGGGAGATTGATGCGATTTTCACCTAATTGGGCAATTGAGTTCCAGCATGTGGGAACCCATGAACCAATTAGTGTTTTCAGTCTGAAAGACGCCTCTGATGATGTCATCATTGCTGCTGCATTGAATGTCTGCAAAGACTGCCTGGCCTTTGCTGTGAGAGGACCTGGATGCAAAATGAGCAGCAGCAGCCCTAAGTCTGCTCCCAGATATTTTTGCACCACCACTCCCAGATATGTCTCCTCCTCATCCATCCAGATATACCTCCAGCCAGCCAGCCAGCGATAGTCAGCTATCCAAATGTGCTCCCGCCAGGTTTCACATTCGTGGTTCAGAACAGGCGTGCTTCATGTAGAAAAAGGGTTAAAATCACAAAGGCCTTTCAAAATGGCATTATAGAGGCAATTTAGTGCTTGTTAAGGGCCGTAACAGCCTATCCCACCTCTTAGAGGCGGGACGGAGTCGGGACCAGCAGACACGATTTAATGAAAATTGCGTGGAGGCGGGATGGAGGCGGGCTTGTGCCCGCCCGCCAGTTTTCGCAATTTTAACCCCCCACACGCCTCCAAACCCACCTCCACGGGTCAATGAAAATCCAGCCCTTAGTGTCTGCACACGTGCACAGGAACACACACACGCTTAATGAATAATTCAGCCTCTTGGTTCAGTGTATACACAGCACTCCTCCAAAGCACAGAACTGATATTCCACAATTTTTCAGACACTTGTCTAGAGTCCATATTTGCTGATGGACACTAAATCTGCAGGTTTAGCTCATTGGCTAATAGTTGCTATTTACACGACTGTTGTTGATAAAATTAGCCAAAAATAAAAATAATTTATTTAAAACAATTTCAAAACATGTGCGTTTGATTTGACATTTTTAGCTATGAAGATACAAGTTTAGACCTTCACCCCATAACACGTTGGGAGTCACACTGGAACACGGTACAGTGAAAACATTTACCCTGTAGCAGTGTAAACCTTCATACTATCACATGGCAAACTGTAAATCGTCATACTATAACATGGCAAAGCGTAACCCTTTGCACTGATATCCTGGCTGGGTATTATGTTGGCTTCTGGGTATTATACTGCAATGAGACTCTGATTCCCTTCCCCCCACCCCCCTCCTCGCAGGAGCTCACACCAAAGGATAGAAGTACAGCGAAAGTCAGTGAAAGTTATTACGTGCCTCAGCGATTGGATTTTAATCATATCTGCAGCAGTATAAACTCTACAGCTCAGAATTTGCCGCAAGGGCATAACCAGCAAGTTACACCGAAATTTACCCCGAGCTTGACGTCAGCAACTTGTGCTGAAATCTCCTGAGAATCTCATTAGCATACATGGGAACGTAAAATCTAGCGTAAAACAGTGTAAACAATCTGGTCCCTCTTATGTGTGAAAATTATAGTTAGAAGCCATCAAACAATCATTTATGCACATTCAGCAAAGAATGTTTTAAAGAATGCAATCATGGAAACTTTTCAATTTTTCAT
The DNA here is from genome assembly GCA_030390025.1 of Squalus acanthias. NCBI lineage: Eukaryota > Metazoa > Chordata > Chondrichthyes > Squaliformes > Squalidae > Squalus > Squalus acanthias. The sequence continues at coordinate 36,947,365 of CM059444.1, read as the reverse complement.
GTAACTCATTCTAATGCCATAAAAATGCATCAAAGACGCACAAAGTACAACGTAGGTCTGAGTGAAATGAATTTTTTTTTCCAAAAATGCTTAAAAATCACCATAAAACACCAGAAATATGGCTCTGGGTCCTGCTGCACTTAAATTCTTGGGCATAAGTTTACAGCCTGTTCAGAACGGGCGTAAATGCAGGAAACCCATGTTTTACAATTTTTTGCACGGGGACGGAGCTGTGTTAAGGAGCAGTGGCAAAAGATCGAGGGAACTCGATCGGAGTGTGAAAACGGGCATAAGTCACCGAATTTTCCAATCTTTTGTGCTGAAAATCGGCATTACACCATACTTATGCCATTGTTGCTGGGCAAGTTTTCAGCAAATTCTGGGCCTATAATTCTGGAAGCTGGGATTTGAATTGGGAGCCTACCACAGTCAGTCTGGGTATTAGCACAAAAACAGTACAAAATACTAATCTCAGGGCGGAAGGAATCATGTTGCACTGTAGCAATGGCTCTTTTGCTGTGGTTAAACTGATAGGTCTATCCTGTAGCTTCAGCCTAATTAAAGCATCCAACACCAAACTGAGGACCTAATATTGACCGCAACACCTGTTGCCATTAACCTGAGGATCCCAGCCAGTCTTAACCAACATTCTTCTCATTTTCCACCTACTCACTGCGGTCAGGTCTTCCAAGCAATACTGCATGTGACATGGCAGACTAATTCTGCAATTTACCACTGACTTGCTATGGCCTCCAGCTAACAGAAAGATGGTGAACAGGACAAGATCTACAGGGTGTTACAGAACTGCTACTTCGACAAGAAAATCTGCCAGAAATGCTCAATCTACCACAAATGCTTAGTTGTAAGATACGCACAGACTGAAAGCCGAGCAAACTCACTACTCAAAGAGTCAAACCACAGAAGGTGCTGCAATATGCAAAAGACCGCACACGAGTTCCTGTTTTCAACCAACCAACATAAACCACTGCTTTGTATACTATTCCTATTGAAGGCTGTAACTTATTTTAGAGAATCTGCAACGATTTCCTCCATCTGTTACTGTTCTTTGCCAAAAATGTTCATTATTAAAACTGTATATGGTGCAATTTTACACGGTAGCATCAACTCAACCTGTAGAACACCCAACCGAGAAGGTACAAACAGCAGGATGCATAAACCTTGCGTGCGTTTCTAACGCTAATATTCACTGCAGCTTCATAAAGTCAAAGAGAGCTGACTAACATGTACTTTCATTGATCAAAGCCTGAAGAACCATAGTAAGTATAGTGATCTTAGCTCATCATTTTTAATGGTTTTATATAAAGTATAAATATTTTGGAAAAGCATTTTTAAAAATTCAGTCTGTACCTTACATCATACAACTTATTTTTGATCATTCTATTTGCAGGCTCAATTTCTTAACTGATGATATTTGCAGCTACCCAATATGAAACAGCAGCAAAACCATTCTGCACTTCTTACCTGATGCACAAAGAAGCAACACCACACCATGAGGCACTCGTGAGTGTTTTCACTAGCGAAAGAAACCTGAAGATTCTCTAATTCTTTGAAGTAACGCTTAGAGCTTACTAACGGCCCAAATTGCCCCTAGCTTTTCCTTTAGCTGCACTACTCCCAAAGCAGCCGGAACAACAGGAAGTGAGACAGGAGCCTTTCGCGTCTATGGTTATCTGTATCTATACAGTCAGCGTGCAGATGGACTGCAGAAGCCTGTAATGCAATTTCTGTGGTCTGCCAGGTGCACTTTAATTGCGTAAATGCTATTGCTGCGGAGAATATATTGAATATCCTTCCGTAAAGTTGTTGTATCCTTTGTTTTGTTGGGCTAGACAGGCCTGTATGAAACAATTTAGCTAGTTTGAAATCCCCTAAGTCCTGATTCTTGACAACTGAAAGGAAGCCGAGGCGGGAGCAAACATAATTTGTGTTGGTATAGTTTGAACATGGGTGTTTTTTTTTTAAGTGTAATACTATATGCAATGAGCACTAATCCTGATTATTTTTCTCGATACACGGCACTTCTATACCGTCAAGAAAATAAATATACTTGAAATAAATAGATTTATTTTCCAAGATTTATAAAACAATTTCTGTACTGCATATCTGTTCCTGCATTCGGTACATCATTTCCTCTCAAGGCATTGAGTCCTGGATTACAGGTGATTCAATTGCTTCAGGAAAGTCATGTGTTTGGATCACTCTTGTCCACTAACCAACAAGTGAGGCAATTTGGTGTTAACTTGATGTTGGATGTTTCCTTTCAGATAATTCTTCCAAGATTTAGTGGATGTTTTATACCAACATAAAAAACAGAACATATCCTTGTAGTATCAGTTTTGGTTGTACTGCAGCATTATATATTATACTCAAGTTTGCATTTTTTTTTAAAGGTTTGAATTTAGTACTCTGCATGCTTAATAAAAATCCATATGCTAAAAAAATCTAATGGAATTGAATTTTCTTATGAAATGACTTCATGTCCTGGAACTGAAGATGCCCACACAGCTCAAATTAGCCAATTATGTCTTGGCTTGATGTAAAATTTTTGGGGCATAAGTAAATTATTGTAAATCTTTATTTTCTTCAGTTTAGAAAATGATTGCCTCAAATTTTCTCAGGACAAATGATGGTTCTAAAATTTTGCTAACAATTTTCTTTAACTTACATGGCTGGATAACTATTATGTCAGTCTTAGAACCAAGACTCACACATACTGGGATCAATCCCAAATGTAGCAATCCAGGTGATAAAGAAACAAATCTCAGCCTAATCCAGTCAGTCATCAATGGAAAAGAGATGCCAGAACAGGCAGCTTTAACATTTGTCCTCCAATCACTTTCATCACATTTGGGGTTAGGGTTGCCAACTCTGGTTGAATGTATTCCTGGAGGTTTCATCACATGACCTCCTGCCTCCAACTGCCCCTCCCCCACGCTCCCGCCATTGGTCGCCCAAAACATCCATTGTCATGGCACACCGCCTTCCCACACCAAGTGGAATGCAAACAGACTCTTCATTACTCAACTGGATCATTCATGATTGTCAGTCAAATAGCCTTTCGCTCCCCCATTTCCAATATTTTTATAACGAATAAACAGAAGCGTTCAAAGAAAGAAAGACAATTTTTTTTTTAACGCCTCTATGATTTTTCTCCCGGTTTGCTTGCAGCAGTGTCCTGGAGATTAATCTTCAATTCGTGGAGACTCCAGGCCAATCCTGGAGAGTTGGCAACCCTAGTTGGGGTGTCTTTGTTACTTACATCCATTGTTATCCCCAGTATCCTAGGCCATGTGTAGAAAATAGATTATTCCTTTGTGGCTACAGGTTTGGAACTACACTGAGGAAGGACACATTGCCTCATGATTCAAGGGGAAAAAAAATAACAAAACTCAGTCTGGAAATCTCAGTCTAATCCAGACAGCCATTAATGGAATGAGGCAGTTTTCTGATGAAGGGAACATACTCAAGATATCATAAATGTTCTTTTTCCTTCACAGATGCTCTCTGACCTGCTGTGTATTTCCAGCATTTTCTGTTTTTTATTTCAGTTTTAACGTTTGCCTTCCAGTCACCTTCGTCAGAGTCAGGGTCCTTTTGCTACATCCATTGTTATCCCCAACATCCTGGATTATGTACAGGGAGTGGACCATTCCTTTGTGGCAAGAGGTTTGGAACTACACCAATCCCATTGTCCCTGAATTTCCTTCCATTATCTTCTATACTGCAAAGCTCCTGGGAAATGTCTATTCAATTGAGAAACATTTGCGCAATAAATATATGCTCCTGTTTTACTGTAGCAAACTGCACAGTGACTTGAGTCCGAAGGCATGGTTGTTGTATTGCACGCTCACATGACTATCAACGGGGGAAAGGCAGAACGCTGTGCCTGCATATTTCAACACATGCACAGAGCATGCTCAACAATCGTCAACAGCTGGTCAGACCCTCTAATGACTGACAAGGGGTCACAGGATAGGATAAAACGCGACGTGAGGGTAGATTTAGGGCTGCCATCTCACAATTTCTTGAGCAAGAAAACAGAAAAGATACTGCAATTATTCAGCAAAATCTTCTTATCCTAAGCTGAAGTAGGATACAGTTCCGTATTTGTTCTAGTCTTTGGTTGTGCACCATGCAAGATACCCTAGTTGTGTATACATATATACATAGGATTAGGATTTGGCTTAAACTCATACGATTAAAGTTATTGGTTTCTTTTTACTTTCGAAAATGGTTAAAAGTTTTTTATTCTCAGGATGCTTTAGGGTTTAGTTTGTCAGGGTACAATTTAGCCGACACTGTGGTTTAAGGTGTTTGCTGAAATGACAGGATGTGTAAGATTTGTGTCTCTTGACTTGTTTTCATGGCCACATTGTGAAACAGATAGCCAAGACTGTCTTGAAACAATGAAGACATGAATGAAAAACAGTTGGCATTTGTTGTTTGGAAGGAAATACTTCCTTTCTGGGGGTCTTATTCACAATAACACTCATCATGCCATAATTATCACTGACTGAGTTTGTGAGAAACAGACTATAAAGATCCTAAGCTTTTCTTAACAAGTTGTGGAGAGAGTCAGGATTGGAAAGGAACAACAAGGTTACGTCTCTACCTGGGGAAAGAACACGCAGTAGTATTGTTGATCTCTCTGTATGTCTACTGTTTATCTGGACTTGGTCTAATCCAATAAAGGAGTAGTTGCAAACCATACTCTGGTGTCAGAAATCAAGCTGTTACAACCTCAATCAATTTTTCTAAATGCATCTAGTAAATAAATTAAAACAAACAAGTTTGGTTATTAGTTTATAAACATACACTGCACTTAGAATCACCCAGCAACTTTCTTAAACCTACAGTAAAGAGGTTTTAACTGTTAATCCACCTGTAAGAGGAACACCAAGCAAAGGAAATGGAGCAAACCAATAGCTACAACAACAGTCTCATCCAAAAATCAAATAAATAAAGGAAATTTGAAATTAATTATCTAGCTTGTAATGTAAATATATGCAGAGGTACTCATTATATTTACAATTACATAAAATTTACAGCACACAAACAGGCCATTAGACCCAACTGGTCTATGCCGGTGTTTATGCTTCACACGAGCCCCCTCACACCATACTTCATCCAACCCCATCAGCATGTCCTTCTATTCCTTTCTCCCTCATGTACTTATCTAGCCTCCCCTTAAAAGCATCTCTGCTATTCGCCTCAACTACTCCATGTGGTAGCAGGTTCCACATTCTAACCACTCTCTGCGTAAAGAACTTTCTCCTGAATTCCTTATTGGATTTATGAGTGATTATTTTATATTTATGACAATGGTAATACATAGAGTGCTAAGTGGTTTGCAAAAACTGCAAACTTCAGGTCTAGGCCTTTTTCAATCTTGAGGTGTTTCTGTTCTGACACTTGTTTACATTGGATTCGGAGAGACTGGTGACCTTGAATCAACTTTCTGCTTTTATACTTTATCCGTGATACAGAAACATAGACCCAGTTTTCTGTGGGTCTACAATTCTGCCACTGGAATAAAGCCGCAGTATTTAGCAGTGTAAATGCTCAGAGCTCTCTCATGGATGGTGGTCTCCCCAAATTCAAACTAAACAAGTGTCAGTGTAAAAACTGCCTTTACGGAGAACAGATAGTAAAGATCAGTATTTTCACATTTACAATTTCTGCTCACATGACAGCAGTTCAATCACATAGGAAACAAGTTTAACCATGTTCTGCAGATGGTCTGGGCATGAACATGCAATATATACAGATTTGTGACATCCATGAAATATTATGCTTAAAAATGTAATTTGTTAGGGCAAGTACAGCAGCGAAATCCTCAAATTCTTAATTATATTCAGTCACATTCTGAAATCTTGTTTGTTTCAAATTCTTTGGGGGATTAAATTGGATGGTCCCAGGGATGGGCGCAGGGATCGCGAGGTGCGGTTAACCCGTGCCTGTTGGTTGCAATGCAGGCAGTCCGGCAACTTCATTTGAATGATATCTGCGTCCAGCCAGCGCTAACCATGGTGCTCATTGGCTGGATGCATCAGCAGGGGGACAAAATCATGAGAGGCTAGCACCACTTAAAGCTAGCCTGCATCTCTTAAAGGGGGGATGCATTGTGGCTGAAGCAGGTGCTGGGAGTCATGGTTGAAGATATTCTGACCTGGGAAAAAGTGAGGAATGGCACAACAGGGGAGAGACAACAGCGTCCAAAGTTTTCGGATGCTGCATTGGAGATCTTTGCGGAGGAGGTGGAAAGGAAAAAAAGAGATGTGCTGTATCCACAGGGGGAAAGGAGGCCCTCCAGACACACTATCTAAAGGCACTGGGAACAGATAGCTGTGGAGGTCAATGCCAGGAATCAAGCCCTGAGGACCTGGATGCAGTGCTGCAAAAAGTTCAATGACCTCACATGAGTGGTCACAGTCAGTGAAATGCATCTTCAAATGCCATATCCTACCAACTGCACCAGTAACCTCACACACTGCTCAATTCACCACACCCCCATCACTCAACTACCAACAATCTCTATCAATCAGGCCTCATGCCGAACATTCATGTGTTTCACCTCATCCTCACACACTTCGCACTGCTGCAAGTCTCACACCCACATCTCACAGCTTGCACACACTGCTGGCTATTCAACCATGGCAGCCACATCACCCAAACAGATTGGACAACGCTCATTGACACTCTTTCCTCTCTCGTGCAGGACAAGGTGGCGCACAACCAGAGGCAGCAGGAGCTAACCGGTGGGGGACATGTGCGCCTGCATGTCCTAACCCCCATGGAGGAGACGGTGCTGCAATTATTGCGATGGCCATTGCTGAGGCCGTGGCCTGTGGCAGGGCTGAAACCATCGAAGATGACTGTATCCACATACCTAATCCTCCTTCTCACATCTCCACTTCCGCCTCATCCTACAATCTCTTCTGATTTACAAGCTGCAGATGGTGTAAGCATGCACCTCTTACTTGCCCCCCCCACCTCCCTGCACCACAACCTTACCCGTGTGCCTTTTTCCTTTCAGATACCCAAGAGGTGCAACCTGGCCAGGCAGTGGAGGAACACCAAGGAGTGATGATGAAAACACAGCACCATCACTTGATTTCACACTCGCGTCTCTTAAGAGGACAGATTAGAGGTGAAACACCTGGCACGAGTGGGCTGCAGCCAGGGCAGAGGGGCAAGGATATCGCAGGTGCCACCTCACTGGAGGGCGAGTTCGCAGACGGGTTCCGCTGCAGAGGACTCAGATGAGGACTTTGATACGGCAGCCTACAGAAGAACGCTGATGGGTATGCACAATGAAATGCTTGATGCATTTGGAGGCCTGCCAGAAAGCCTGCATCAATGTCAAGGAGCTTGGCGGTGTCCGGCACCAACTTGGCACAGGGCTTTGTGCAGAGCTTGGAGCCCATCCCTTCCAACATGGAAGTGGTGGCCAACTCCATTCACACACTTGTGGACCCAACCATGATGCAGCGTCTGATGGCGGATGTTGCAACTTCCATTGCAGCACAAGCAGCAACCACCCAATGTCTGAATGCTGCAATGGATTACAGTGTGCAAAGGGGCTTGCAGAGTGTCACAGCACTCCAGCAATCTGTCCTCCAACAGATTACTAGGATTGCTGAGGTGCTGTCCTCTCTCAGGAAGACAGCATTCATCCTCCCACCCCTGCCACTCTGCCAATGCCTTTGCTGTTGCCTATTTTTAGATTGTAGGCAAAGTATTTAGTATCAGCCAGCCAGCCCAGACTGCCGAGCCCAGACTCCTATGCCGAGATGGTGCAGCCTGCAGCCAGGCCTTCTAGGCCCAGAGCTGCTCGAGGTCGTCCTGCAAGGCCATCTGTAGTCTCCTCCACTGAAAGTCAACAGCCTTCCACCAGTCCACTGCAACCACTGGGGTAGCACTGCGTAGGAGCACTAGGACAGGCAAAGGCACACACAAGACAGGCACTAAGGGAATGCACAAAGGTGATTAGTTGACTTTTGTATGCAACATGGCATGATTTGATTTATAAATTTGGTTTGCAATGTTTACTTTCTGGTGGCTTTTATTTTTGCATTGTGGCCAAGCAGACGCTGTGATGGTCAGTGACAGAAGGAAGGGAAGGTGTGGGACTGTTGGTGCATGGGGAATTGGGGTTGTGGTTACTGGCATCACACTTGGATGACTTCTTCACAGACAGCCAGGCAGAAAGGGGCTGTCTAGGTTGCCTCCTCCCTTCCTCCTCCTCCTCATGCTCCTCAGCTGCTCGCTGTATGCCTGGTCTCAAGGGCTGTGCCCTCAGAATGGTGAGATTGTGCAGCTTGCAGTGAACCACCATGAATCTTGACAACCGCTCTGCCGTGTATTGCAGGGCTCCGCCAGTGCGGTCCAGGCAGCGGAAGCGTTGTTTCAGCACGCCAATGGTCTGCTCTATCACATTTTGTGTGGCAGCATAGCTTTTACTGTATGCATGCTGCGCACTAGAGTCATGAGCCATGTTGTTAGCGGATAGCCCTTGTCGCCCAGTAGCTACCCTTTGGTTTGCCGTGGTGGCTCAAATGCAGCTGGCACAGTGAACTGCCACAGAATGAAGACATCAATACTGCTGCCAGGATACTGGGCATTCACCTGCATGATTCGTTGCCTATGGTCACACACCAGCTGGGAGGGAGTGGAATCCCTTTCGGTTCTGGTATAGGGCAGAGTTGACATGCGGCGCCCGCAAAGCGATCTGCGTGCAGTCAATCGCGCTCTGCGCCATGGGAAAGCCTGCAATCCTAGCGAAGTTGCGTGCTCGCGCCGCCTGTTTGTCTATGGCAAGAGAGAATGAAATGTAGTTCGCTGGAATAGCTAACAGTGGGCAGCAATCTGCGAGATGTTGCAAATATCTCCAGCTCCAGCCTGGAAGGAGCCAGATGCATACAAGTTCATCGCCACGGTCACCATCACAGCCACTGGCAATGCGGTCCTTGCCCTGCTCTGAGGTTGCAGTTGTGGCTGCAGCAGGTGGCAGATTTCAGTGAGGACATCCTTACTGAAGCGCAGATGTCTCACACATTGTCCCTTTCCTTGCTGAGGTTCAGGTAGCAGAATTGCTCCCTGAACACCCTGGGTGGATATGGCCTCCTGCTGAGAGCCCTTCTCCCCCTCCTCTGCCTCCTTCTTCCAGCAGCTTGTCCTGCTCTGCGTGGCCTCTGTTCATTCTTCAAGTCATGCTGTATTCCAAGGGAAATTCCTACTAGTGCACCCATGTCTGGGAGCAACTGGTTTGTGCAGATGCCTTGAAGTCAGGAAAAAGTCCTTCAGCACCTGCCACACCACTCCCTGTAGACTTTTGCAACTTGAAACAAATATCGAAAGCACCAAACACTTGTAAAATCGTAGCAACAGCCAGAAGAAATCAACCAGCAACTAACCTGTAAATAGCGCTGGTGATGGGAGGGGGGGGGGGGCTCCTTCCTGCTGCTGATGCATGTTCAGCTGTGCGAGGTTACGAGAGGGCGCTGGCTGGAGCGTTAAACTCCAAAATGGCACTGCTGGGGTCAAATCAGCATTGCACGCCGATTGACGCCATGATCTGCCTGCTCTGCATACTTCCGGCGGACGTTTACTGCAGGCGCGCTACGCCTGCACCAATATGGCATCCGGCACAATTCGCCCCATAAGTGCGTGCACGCACTGCGGACGCCATTTTGGAACTCTAAGGGCACTCGTAGCGCCCAAGAAACGGGCGCTAACGAGCCCAATTTCTCGCCGTTTATCTATGCATTTTCTGCATTATTAAAAAGGGGTTCCAAAAGAGTATTATAGGCATCAAAACTGAATCAACTGTGCAACCAAATCGACTGCTCCTTTACGGGAGATATTTGATATGAAAGACAGCTACTGGAAATATCAAACATTTGAGTTCGCACGAATTAATTGCCAGAGGTAACTGCCGTTCACAGCTACATCACCACATAGGAACCCAAGGATGAGCATGTGTGGTCTCCAGGAACATACTGAATGTAGGTGCTGAAACCAGCAATATTACTTAACTAGATAACAAAAAAATACAGCAGCAGACAGGTTTGTGACACAGTGCTTTGGTGTGCTAACATGCTCCATCCTGGAGTTCACAGTATCAGCCTAGTCATCCAAAGGAAGCAGAGTGGATGGGGTACGAGGAGCAAATGTCTAACTGAGCCTTTTTACTGCATCAATTGGTGCAACGTTATAGAACGGATTGGCACTGATTGCTTGCTGAGGTATGACTCCTTAGGCAATGGTTGCGCTCAGTATTCAACTGAAGTGGCCAACATTCATGTTTGAGCCCCAACAAAGAATGTCAGTCATCCATGAAGGCACCCCAGTTGTGCCTAACCCTGTTCCCTGCCCATGTGCGCTCATGAATATGTCCAGAGGTCACTGGATAGTGTTGAGGCATTAGATCCCTGACTGGGTGTCTCCTCCCTAACCTAAGGGAATAAAGCCTTATTCCTCCCAAAATTACCTTGTCAAAATCCAATTATATATCAACTGCATTTCTCCTGTTCTCTGTGTGAATAATGTCTTCAAAAATGTGCTAACCGGTTAGCTAAAGTTAACCTTTTTTCTGCATCCATGCTGTGACTGTTTTAACAAGTTCCGCTTTTCCAGAATGAGGAGAAAAAATAAACTCATTCTGATCTTAATAATATTTTGCTTTGGTGAAATTGTTCCTCAAAATGAATCTGAGCCCATTTCAGCTTTTCTTCAATAATCTCCTCCACTACCAGGTGCTGCCTCAACAACTCATCACCCAATTTTCCTAAGAATGTGTGTCTTCTCGTTGAGTGACCAAGAACCCCTGGATGGGTTCAGGCAGTACCGTCAGTAGTCGCAGACCGACAGCAGTGCTTCCTCTTTCAACACTCCGGCATTGTTACAGCTTTGCTGTTGGCATTGGCTAACAGCCACTGTGGGTACCCATCTGGTCACTTTGTATCCATTTCTTGTTCCAAGCCTATTTGGTATCTGTATGGTGGCAGGTCCAGCTCCCAGTGACATCCTCACTTTCAATCTATGTATTTGTTTTTATTTCTGTTGTTTCCTGGCATTTATTTCCTCTGAATGATAATCTTCCTAGTTTGTGCATGCACAATGTCAGAAGGTAATACATTTAGGAGCACTTATATAGAGTTATGAGCTCATCTTAATTATAGCACTAGATATTCATGCAGACATTTAACTGATTAACTTTCCTTTAACTCTAAACTACAGAGACCATAGTCCATGTAATCTGGTCAAACGCAAAATTATCTATATTGAATAAAATCAGCACAAGTCATCATATTAGGTACATGGAAGAATGGCTGAAGGATAATAATAGGCAGAGCAATAAAAGAAACCATTGTGAAATAGGCTGAAGATTATCGGCAAGATTTGCAGTGATAAGAGGATTCTCAATAGCACGTCTAATACAGGGAGATTTTAACACAGATACTGGATATGTTGTCATAAAAGCACTTTAGAGAGATCAAACCTTGTCATGGTCAATTCATGAAAGAGGACAATGTGATAACTTTGGAACCTTCTGTACAATGATTTTTATTGGAATAACTCTGCGAAGTTGTGGGAAGGGTGTTGATGTAGCATAATAGTTAGGGGACTCTTAATAGTCCAGATTATTGACAAGCAATGTGAAATTATGGCAGTAAAAGTTCTGTCGTGTGTGTAAATGAGGGGACATGATGAGATGACAGATGGTCACACATATGGGTGTGGAGCTGATCATCTGCAGGGTGGTATGGTAAAGTTAACGTTCACCGTAAATATTTCACATGCCCAACTCTCAACATGCCTTCATGATAGCACTGGAACAGGAGGTGGGCACTAATCATATATAGAAGGCAGCAGCTGCATTAGTGCAGGTTATACATGTATTATACCATTGGCAGCACAAGGATTGATGGCACAAATCTGCAGTAAAAGTCTGTTCACTATAAGTTTATTATAGATTATTTTTTGAAAAATATATATAGCACCAGACCTAATTGTAGAAACAAATGTCTCTGTTGCATTTACTTGCCCAGCGTGAATGAAGCACATTAAGTAACTCTTCCTCACTTGCAATAACCAGGTTTCCCTTGCTGCACACTGCGGGCACTCCGCTTTCCTCCAAAATTCAGAGAACGACTTGATAAGTAGATGGAAGAAGCTTTCAATGATCATCGTGATGCCATGATGCACGCTGGATCAGTTTTGGCTCCACTCCTGAGACTGGAATTAATACTGTTCCAACTCCACCAAAGCTGCCTACTTAGGTGGGATAAGTTGAGACAGTGCATCCAAATCCGTGTTATACAACTTTCACAATTACCTTACTTCCCTGTCAGTGTAAATTTGGCATGAAAATAATAGCACAAAAATAGCATCACTGAGTTAAAACAGATTGTTCGATGTTACTATAGACTGATCATTCTTAACTTTAACCTCAGCAAGAAAAAATGGACCTTCATTTCGTCTGGTGCTCCTGATGACCTTGTGCATTTTAGATTCTACCCGTGAACTGCGACAAAACCTCTAAACACCCTGGCTGAATTATCCACTCACGAGTTAGATTAATAGGTGGCCTTTAGTTACATTTGATGTGTCCAAAGATGTGCGGGTTAGGTTGATTTGGCTATGATAAATTGACCCTTAGTGTTAGGGGGGGATTAAATACGTGGGGTTACGGGGATAGGGTGGGATATGTGTCGGTGCAGGCTCGATGGGCCGAAATGGCCTCTATCTGCACTGTGGGGATTCTGTGATTCTGTGATTTAAAAAAAAGCCCAGTTGGTCAGTAATCTAAAATAAACCGAGTAGGAGAGGAAACATTGTTAAAATGGTTTAGAAAAATTCCTGTTTCCTATGGTGGAGGGTAAGGGTGGGAAATGGGGGGTGGGGGGGATGCGGTTGGTGGTTTTGGCATCTTGTTTCATTCTGTGCTCTTTGTTTTTGCACGTGCAGTTCAGGATGATGCCAAAGACAGATGTATATATAGAATAAAAATTATATCACTTTGGCTGAACATTTTCAGTAGTTTCCAGCAATCTGCTTTCTTTCATTGAAAAATGACTGGGAGATTCTATTTCTGTTGTGGAGCGATAAACTCATTTTCATGACAATCCCTGATATTCTAGAAGACTTTCGCTGCTAAATTTGCTTCAGTACTTCAAGAGTTAACCATAAGTGACAATTTAAGATTTACCTAGTTTTTTTTTATTACAGCGTGATATTTTTGGAACAAATCTGGAGGGTTAGAGAACTCCTTTTCTCCCAGTGCAGCTGCCATTTATGGTACATGTTATTCATCATCTTTTCCACAAGACCTCAGACCGGTTTTGTACAAATTGAGGCTTTTGAACCCTGGAGGAAACAGGTTGACAGGAAACATCCAACGCAATGAAGTCTACAAATTAAGCAAAGGGACAAGAATAACTACTTGGGCGGGGGAAACACCACATACAGGAGGGTGGAAACATGATGGTCACAAAGCAAAGATAATGGCCCCAAAATATTACACTTTTTTTTTAGAAAATGAAGTTTAAATGGAGAAACGAACAGATGATATAAAAAGTCTGTCAGCAGTTGGTGCATGTCTGTCAAATTTTAAAAAGAAACAATTGTTACAAAAAGTCTGCAGCAGCCAAACATGCGAAACAACAGGAAGCGTTACAAATAGGAATAGGAACAATTCTTGCCAGCATAAGTTTATCAAACTACTATGATTTCTTATTGGGGGGGAGGGGGGGGGGGGACATTTTTGTCCAACAAATAAAATACAATTTTCATTCCCGTTAGCGTTCATCAGCAATTTCCATAATTTCAAATAACAGAAATGCCACCTTTCAAAATCACACAACATGGAAAACTTGAGAGGGCCAAATTTTAACAACGGAAAATAAATAAATCATTTTCTAACAGCCTTTGTACACCATAGCTACTCTGTTAGATTTCAATGCTTAATGAAGAGTCAGATGTGCACAAAAATTCCATACCGCAGCATTCTTACATAACGCAATACTCATGTTGATTAAGTGTAATGAAACTTAAACTGCAGATTATCTTTAACACAGAGAATGAAATCCAAGCAAAAAAAATGGTATTCTCTTGGCACCTTCAGATGGTGTCATCAGCGTGCAGAGAATCATAGAACAACATCTGCATTACTTTGTCATGAAGGGCTGGATCTTCCTTTCCATCTTCACTCATTTTGAGCAGGGATGCCAACCCGCCAGCAATTAAAAATGTATCTCCTGGACACTGCTGTGAGCAACCAGGGAAAAAATCTACGGCGCATTAACAAAAAAGTGCTTTTTTCATTTTCTTTGAACACTTTTGTTTATTGGTTATCAAAATATTGGAGATGGGGGAAAAAAGGCTGATTGACTGGGTGGGAATGAGTGGGTGATGAAACCTTCAGGAATGAGTCTAACCAGAATTGGCAACCCTAATGTTGAGGCTTTATCTGGATGGATGGAAGTAGGAATTGTGGCGGGAAGCCGTTGCATTGGCTGCTGCCACTTTCAGGGTTTTCCGCCGGAAGTGACAGTAGACATTGAATCACGCGTATTTACATATGCAATTTAAAACATAATGTAGTCAAACATATTTTCCATCATTAACACCCGAGCAACGCCATCAAGAAAGCCACTGTGTTGCTGGCATCCAGTGTTGAACGCAACCTGGGTGTGGAGATGGGGTTAGAAAATGAAAGGATGTCTTGCCGAGTGCAATCAATCACAGAGCACGAGGCAGAGATATAAAATAAATGAGAAAACTATATTTTAACTTCAGTCAGTGCCCCGGGCCACAGTACACTATGACAGGAACTGCAGCTATTTGCCAAACATTTTACGTTCAGAGAAAATGTACAGCATATGCATTAGAGAGATATTGGACTACATGAACTAGGTGCGGCAAAATAATAATGCAAATTCTGCAAAAATGCATCTAATGCAGAAATTTGATCCAAATGGAATAACATTGCTTGATGTAACTGGGACTTTTAATGTAGTTAAATAGCAATGAATTTACTCACTTAAATTTGCTAGAACTGAACTAATCCCTTGAAATTGATGTCAAATTCAACAACTCAAAAGAAAATTCGGCTCAACTCAGAGTTTTTAAATCAAGATATAAAAATCTGAACTCCCAACTCAACGATGTTCAAGTTCTGGTAGTCCCAATCCAACTCCTTTTGGACATCAGTCCCCAACACAAAATTGTGCTTAACTTGAGCCAGTGTCAATGGCATTCAATCAGCAAGTTCTCAAATACTGTGAAAACAAAATGAGGAAAATGGAAGGACCATTCTGAGGATGGTATTGAAGTTACACAGTGCTTTTAGCCTATGCCACAGCGTTCCTCCCCAGCCTTAGCCACCAGGCCTAAATAATGAAGGTCGCAGTTTATATGACCATGGGGCCTTACAGCCGAGTACACACATGGCACAAACATACATGCTTTCTCCAGTACTGGTCACTAAATAGAGACAGGCACAGGACCCTGACCACTTTTCTCCTACTTAGCCCAAAGCCAATTATATTGACCCCACTTCTGCTTTAGCTGAGATCAGCGAACAACACAGAGCAGATTGAATCAGGCACCTTCCTGATTCACATGGTTCAGTATCAACCATGAAACGCACTTACCCACTGAGTCATTGACTAAGCTGATGTTGATGCCGGTATCAATATCTGTGCTTTAAGACTCTGATGTTTTAATTGATGTAAACTGAAAAAAGTTCAATTTTCCAACATGGTTTCCTTAACTTTACAAACATAAAATAGCAAGAATAATAATCTTCAAGGATTGGAATGATAATACATAGAACATAGAACATAGAACAGTACAGCACAGTACAGGCCCTTCAGCCCTCGATGTTGTGCCGAGCATTGTCCGAAACCAAGATCAAGCTATCCCACTCCCTATCATTCTGGTGTGCTCCATGTGCTTATCCAATAACCGCTTGAAAGTTCCTAAAGTGTCCGACTCCACTATCACAGCAGGCAGTCCATTCCACACCCCAACCACTCTCTGAGTAAAGAATCTACCTCGGACATCCCTTCTATATCTCCCCCCATGCACCTTATAGTTATGCCCCCTTGTAACAGCTACCTCCACCCGAGGAAATAGTCTCTGAACATCCACTCTATCTATCCCCCTCATCATCTTATAAACCTCTATTAAGTCGCCTCTCATCCTCCTCCACTCTAAAGAGAAAAGCCCTAACTCCCTCAATCTTTCCTCATAAGACCTCCCCCCCAAACCAGGCAGCATCCTGGTAAATCTCCTTTGCACTCTTTCCAATGCTTCCACGTCCTTCCTATAGTGAGGTGACCAGAACTGCACACAATATTCCAAATGTGGTCTCACCAAGGTCCTGTGCAGTTGTAGCATAACCTCACGGTTCTTAAACTCAAACCCCTTGTTAATAAACGCTAACACACTATAGGCCTTCTTTACTGCTCTATCCACTTGAGTGGCAACCTTCAGAGATCTGTGGATATGAACCCCCAGATCCCTCTGTTCCTCCACGTTCCTCAGAACCCTGCCGTTGACCCTGTAATCCTTATTCAAATTTGCCCTACCAAAATGAATCACCTCGCACTTATCAGGGTTAAATTCCATCTGCCATATACATCAAAAATAGGAAACTATCAATTTTTTTTAAAAGTAGCTGATCACATGGTACTGTGAACTTGGAATTTATTACATATGAATTCTGGCACTGTTTTGATGACGTACTACTTTTACTATTTGTGGTTTGTATAGTACTGCCAGTCCTGTCAAAGTTGGCCGATAAGGAGCATCATAAATACAGAGAGGTGTGAGAATACTTCAGATTGGTGATGATTAGGCAATACACAAGGTCTGAGAGAAAAGAAACACACTCAACAAAGCCAAAAAAAGGGTAGGGATTAACTGAGGTTTATCAGGAATAAAACTAAAGGAACTGTGGTTCAGTCCCAGAACAGTGGGAGTTAACACTATTTTAAGCACTCTACAAACCTCAATACCTTTCATTACAGATCAGAGCCAACTAAATACTCATTCAAGTACTGTTATCCCACGTAACATAACTTATGCTGTTGCACGGAACAGAATGACAATGAGATATGGGCCTAGAAAAATTGGATCGTGCCCCAATCCAGGTACAGCACATGCCTAATGAGGCCGGGGGCAGGACCACACAAAATTGGTCTGCCGGCCTCTTTAGTATAGTATGGGCAAGCTGCGGACACTACTCGCAGCTCCAGAGGCAACTCGCCAGTCACAGGAGGCAAGCAAGATCGGCTGGCTAAGGGCCGAATGTGAGTCCAGAGTGCGAGGCAATTGGGAGGGGGGACGATCGGTGGCTGGCAGCAGCCTGCAGTTCCTCCAGACTCCACAATAAGGCAAGTAAGGCTGGATACAGATCGAGTAATCCTGAGCACAGGAAACCCAATTCCTGCTGCGTTCAGGGCAAACCAATTTCTGGTTTGGGCCCTAAAACAAGTGCTAGGCCTCTAATTAAAAAGAAAAAGACTTGCACCTTTCACAACCTCAGGACGTCCCAAAGCGCTTTACAGCTAATGAAATACTTTTGAAGTGTAGTCACTGTTGTGATGTTGGAAATTAGAAAAATGAAAGGGCCTAACGCCTGTTTTAGGTGGCCGGCAGGGACGCCTCTACAGCGTCCAAACCAATATGGCGTTGGACATGTTTGCGATGCTGGTCCCGAAATTGGACCTCTTTGCACCCATTTTCCACCTGGAAAGCGGTCGCAATGAGGTACAATCTCACCCCCACATCGTTTATTCTACTCTATTCGTAAGCAAGATATTATTCAACCAAATGTGTTTTTTTTTTACAGGGCTTTGCTCAATATGCACAATATTACAGCTCTTGAGAGACCCCATTATTGTAAGCATATTTCAGGAATCATTTATGCAGTGCAACAAGGAAAATACTGAGGATCTAATGATAATTGCATAAAATGAAACATTTTCAAACATTTAGACAATAATTACTTTGCATCAGTATTTACAGTTGAAGAAGAGGATATCATGCTGGAAATTCCAAGGAAACTAATATTGAACAAGGGACAAGGACTCAATAAAATTAACATAAGTAAAATAACAGTAATGAAGAAAATAATGGCACTAACGAGTGACAAATCCCCAGGACCAGATGGTTTCCATCCCAGGGTTTTAAAGGAAATAGGTGAGAACATTGCAGATGCCCGAACTATAATCTTCCAAAGTTCTCTTGATTCAGGAACCATTCCTTTAGATTGGAAAATTGCGCATGTTGCTCTGCTATTTACTAGAAGGAGCGGACCTGAGTGGGAGTGGAGCAAGAGCAGAGCTGGGAGCAACTCAACACAGGCAGAATTTGAAAGAGTGACATCAGAGTAAAAAAAACCGAAAGTGACATCAGCACAAGGGAAGGAGCTGATTGGTGAGTAGCTGGTGAGTGTTTTTTTTTAAACTCTTAAGTTTATTTCTACTAAGTTAGTTAATACTCTATGAAATAGAGGCATGGCAGGGCACCTCAGTCGCATGGAATACACATCTTATGCCATGTGGGAAATCCAGGACGCTTCCCATGTCCTGGACAACCACATGTGCAGGAAGTGTCATCAGCTGGAGGAGCTCGAGCTCGAGCAGCAGCTGGCGTCACTGCGGTGCATCCGTGAGGCTGAGAGCTACGTGGGTAGCACGTTTCAGGAACTGGTCACCCCGCAGCTTAAGAGTGTGCAGGCAGAAAGGGAATGGGTGATCACCAGACAGAAAAGGTGGACCACCACCACCAACAACAACTTGTATTTATATAGCGCCTTTAACGTAGTAAAACATCCCAAGGCGCTTCACAGGAGTGTTATAAGACAAAAAATTTGACACCAAGCCACATAAGAAGAAATTAGGGCAGGTGACCAAAAGCTTGGTCAAAGAGGTAGGTTTTAAGGAGTGTCTTAAAGGAGGAAAGAGAGGTAGCAAGGCAGAGAGGTTTAGGCAGAGAATTCCAGAGCTTAGGGTTTAGGCAACAGAAGGAGCTAGGAAAGAGATTAAAAAGCAAGACCTCAAAAGGTAGTAATCTCTGGATTACTCCCGGTGCCACGCGCAAGTGAATTTAGAAATAGGAGGATAGAGCAGATGAAAGCATGGCTGATGAGATGGTGCAGGAGGGAGGGCTTTAGATTCCTGTGAAATTGGGACAGGCAGGTAGTGCAGCTCAATCTCTAACTGGTATACTGGTGAGGGCGATGGTTCTTCTGGGGAGTAAAGCCAGAGGCAAGTCCACAGCACCACGGGTGGCTCAGCTGTACGGTGGGGGGGGGGGGGGGGGGGGTGAGGGGGGAGGAAGATCGGGAAAGCAATAGTGATAGGAGATTCAATAGTTAGGGGAACAGACAGGCATTTCTGCAGCGGCAGACGTGATTCCAGGATGGTATGTTGCCTCCCTGGTGCCAGGATCAAGGATGTCACTGAGCGGCTACAGAAAATTCTATGGGGGGGGGGAAGGTGAACAGCCAGAGGTCGTGGTCCATATCGGTATCAACGACACAGGTAGAAAGAGAGATGAGGTCCTGCAGGCAGATTTTAGGGAGCTAGGAAAGAGATTAAAAAGCAGGACCTCAAAAGGTAGTAATCTCTGGATTACACCCGGTGCCACGCTCTAGTGAGTATAGAAATAGGAGGATAGAGCAGATGAATGTGTGGCTGGTGAGATGGTGCAGGAGGGGGGGCTTTAGATTCCTGGGACATTGGTTCTGGGGGAGGTGGGACCTCTACAGGCCGGACGGGCTGTACCTCAACAGAGCCGGGACCAATATACTCGCTGGGGGGGCAGTTGCGAGTGCTTTTGGGGTGGGTTTAAACTAAGATAGGTTTACAGTGCATGTATGTAAACGCATGAAGCATGGTATATAAAGTTGGTGAGCTGCAGGCGCAAATAGCCACGTGGGAATATAATGTTGTGGCGATAATGGAGACCTGGTTCAAAAAAGGGCAGGATTGGGTACTAAATATTCCTGGATATAAGGTGTTCAGGAAAGATAGGGAAGGAAAGAAAGGAGGTGGAGTGGCAGTATTGAGTAAGGAGAATATTACAGTGCTGGAGAGAGAGGATGTCCTGGAGGGGTCAAGGACAGAATCTATTTGGTTAGAGTTAAGAAATAATAGAGGTGCCATTACACTACTAGGTGTATTCTATAGGCCAGCTACTAGTGGGAAGGATATAGAGGAGCAAATTTGCAGGGAAATTACAGAGAGGTGCAAGAACTATAGAGTAGTGATAATGGGGGACTTCAATAATCCTAATATAGACTGGGATAGTAATAGTGTAAAGGGCAGAGAGGAAGAATTTCTGAAGTGTGTTCAGGAGAACTTTCTTCATCAGTACGTTTCCGACCCAACGAGGAAGGAGGCATTGCTGGATCTGGTTCTGGGGAATGAGGTGGGTCAAGTGGATCAGCTTCAGTCGGGGAACATTTAGGTAACAGTGATCATAGTATCATAAGGTTTAAGTTAGCTATGGAAAAGGACAAATAGCAATCTAGAGTCAAAATACTTAATTGGAGGAGGGATAATTTCAGTGGTTTGAGAACAGACCTGGCCCGGGTAAACTGGAATCAAAGATTGGCAGGCAAAACTGTAATTGAACAATGGGCTGCCTTTAAAGAGGAGATGGTTCGGGTACAGTCAAGGTACATTCCCACGAGAGGGAAAGGTAGGGCAACCAAAGTCAGAGCTCCCTAGATAACGAAAGAGGTAGAGAGTAAGATAAAGCAGAAAAAAGGGGCGTATGACAGATGTCAGGTTGAGAATACAAGTGAGAACCAGGCTGAATACAGAAAGTTCAGAGGGGAAGTGAAAAAGAAAATAAAAGGGGCAAAGAGGGAGTATGAGGATAGATTGGCAGCTAACATAAAAGGGAATCCAAAAGTCTTCTATACGCATATAAATAGTAAACGGGTAGTAAGGGGGGGCGGGGGTGGGGCCGATTCGGAACCAAAAAGGAGACCTACGCATGGAGGCAGAGGGCATGGCCGAGGTACTAAATGAGTACTTTGCATCTGTCTTTACCAAGGAAGAAGATGCTGCCAAAGTCATAGTGAAAGAGGAGGTAGTTGAGATATTGGATGGGATAAAAATTGATAAAGAGGAGGTACTAGAAAGGCTGGCTGTATTAAAATAGATTAGTCACCAGGACCGGATGGGATGCATCCTAGGATGCTGAGGGAAGTAAAGGTGGAACTGCAGAGGTACTGGCCATAATCTCCCAATCCTCCTTAGATACAGGGATGGTGCCAGAGGACTGGAAAATTGCAAATGTTACACCCTTGTTCAAAAAAGGGTGTAAGAATAAAACCAGCAACTACAGGCCAGTCAGCTTAACCTCGGTGACGAGTATGTTTTTAGAAACGATAATCCGGGACAAAATTAACAGTCACTTGGACAAATGTGGATTAATTAAGGGAAGCCAGCATGGATTTGTTAAAGGCAAATCATGTTTAACTAACTTGATTGAATTTTTTGATGAGGTAACAGAGAGGCTTGATGAGGGCAATGCGGTTGAAGTGGTGTACATGGACTTCCAAAAGGCCTTTGATAAAGTGCCACATAATAGGCTTGACAGCAAAGCTGAAGCCCATGGAATAAAAGGGACAGTGGCAGCATGGATATGAAATTGGATAAGTGATGGGAAACAGAGAGTAGTGGTGAATGGTTGTTTTTCGGACTGGAGGAAGGTATACAGTGGTGTTCCCCAGGGGTTGGTACTAGGACCACTGCTTTTCTTGATATATATTAATGATTTGGACTTAGGTGTACAGGGAACAATTTCAAAATGTGCAGATGACACAAAACTTGGAAGTATAGTAAACAGTGAGGAGGATAGTGATAGACTTCAAGACAGGCTGGTGGAATGGGCTGACACATGGCAGATGAAATTTAACGCAGAAAAGTGCTAAGTGATACATTTTGGTAGGAAGAACAAGGAGAGGCAATATAAGCTAAAGGGTACAATTCTAAAGGGGGTGCAGGAACAGAGAGACCTGGGGGTATATGTGCATAAATCATTGAAGGTGGCAGGACAGGTTGAGAAAGCGGTTAAAAAAGCATATGGGATCCTGGGCTTCATAAATAGAGGCATAGAGTACAAAAGGAAATTATGATGAATCTTTATAAAACACTGGTTTTGCCACAACTGGAGTAGTGTGTCCAATTCTGGGCACCGCACTTTAAGAAGGATGTGAAGGCCTTAGAGAGGGTGCAGAAAAGATTTACAAGAATGATTCCAGGGATGAGGGACTTCAGTTACGTGGATAGACTAGAGAAGCTGGGGTTGTTCTCCTGAGAGCAGAGAAGATTGAGAGGAGATTTGATAGAGGTGTTCAAAATCATGAGGGGTCTAGATGAGTAGATAGAGGGAAACTGTTCCCATTGGTGGAAGGGTCGTGAACCAGAGGACAGAGATTTAAGGTGATTGGCAGAAGATCCAAAGGCAACATGAGGAAAAACTTTTTTACGCAGCGAGTGGTTCTGATCTGGAATGCACTGCCTGAAAGAGTGGTGGAGGCAGATTCAGTCGTGGCTTTCAAAAGGGAATTAGATAAGTACCTGAAGGAAAAAATTTGCAGAGCTACAAGGAAAGGGCAGGGGATTGGGACTAGCTGAAGTGCGCTTGCAGAGAGCCGGCACGGGCTCGACGGGCCAAATGACCGCCTACTGTGCTGTAACAGTTCTATGATTCTATTTAAGAATGGCAAGATAGGGAAACCAGGGACTTATAGACTAGTTAGCCTAACATCTGTTGTTGGGAAATTGCTAGAGTCTATAATTAAGGATAGGATGACTGAACACCTCGAAAATTTTCAGTTGATCAGAGAGAGCCAGCATGGATTTGTGAAAGGTAAGTCATGCCTGACGAACTTGATTGAATTTTTTGAGGAGGTGACTAAAGTAGTGGACACGAGAATGTCTATGGCTATGGCTGTTATTTATATGGTTTCCAGAAGGCATTTGATAAAGTCCCAGTCAAGGAGGATGAGGAGAGAAAATGTACCATGATCACCGTGATAGAGGATGTCATCTGTGACATTAATTAGGGCTGTTTCAATATTGTGGCCAGGGCGGAAACCTGATTGGAGAGATTCAAACACGGAGTTGCGAGAAAGATGGGCACAGATTTGGAAGGAAGAAATATGTTCAAGGACTTCAGAAAAGAAAGGGAGGTGGCAGATGGGGCAGAAGTTTGCAAAGACAGAAGGGTTGAGGGTGGATCTTTTGAGGTGGGGGTCTGGGGGTGTGGGGGTAGGTGATGCCGGGAGAGGGACAGTACCTGAGAAGAGGAAATCATTTACAATGCAAGCTGGCATAGGGATCAGGAAGGGAAGGTAGGTAGTCAGCAGTTTTGTGGGATTTGTAGTCAATAGAGCAGAAGGTGGGTCTCGTGGACAGGATTTCTTCTTCCCCAAGACTGATACCATCTGTGCAATTGCCTCTTGCTTTCCTCTCAATGCCTCCTTTCCATTTCTCCTTGCCCTCTACAAGCGCATCTCTCCATGAGATCCACATCCTGTTCCCTCGATCCCCTTTGCACTCAACTCTTGAATCCTAGCCTCCATGCTGGCTGATATTGGCTCCCTTTCCTCAACCACTATCCCTCTTCCTTACAAAACTGCCATCATCACACCTCAAAAAAAAACGACCCGTGACCCATTCATCCTTCTCCAGCTACTGCCCCAAGTCTAACTTTCCTTTCCTCACTAAAGGTCGTTGAACAGATCATCACCTCACATCTCCATGCCCATCTGTCCAAAAACTTCAGCCTGGTTTCTGGCCTGTACATAGCATCAAGATTGCCCTGACCAAAGTCACAAATGGCATGCTCTGCGACTGCAATCATAGTGCATTTCCCTCATTATCCTCAACATCTCCACAGCACTTGGCATGGTCGAGCATGCTATCGTCCTCCATCACCTCTCCTGCATTGTCCAGCTCAGTGGGACTACCCTTGCGTGGTTCCACTTCTACCGGTCTGAATGCAACCAGTGCATCTAAACCAATCACCCCCACACCGTTAGATATGGAGACTCCTGGGCATCTATTCTTAGCCCCCATCTTCTTCCTCATCAAAAAAGATTTACAAGGATAATACCAGAACTGGGAGGGTATAACTCTCAGGAAATACTGAACAGGCTTGGGCTCTTTTCTCAAGAGAAGGCTGAGGGGTGATCTGATAGACGTCTTTAAGATTATGAAAGGATTTGATAGGGTAGACATAGAGAAGATGTTTCCATTTGTGGAGGAGACCACTACTAGGAGCCATAAATCTAAGATAGTCACTAATAAATCCAATAGGGAATTCAGGAAAAACTTATTTATTCAGAGAGTGGTTAGAATGTGGAACTCGCTACCACAAAGAATAGTTGAGGCGAATAGCAGAGATGCATTTAAGGGGAAGTAGATAAGTATATGAGTGAGAAAGGAATAGAAGAATATGTTGATGCAGTTAGATGAATAGGGGTGAGAGGTGGTTCATGTGGAGCATAATCACTGGCATGGACCAGTTGGGCCGAATGACCTGTTTCTGTGCTGTACAGTCTATGTAATTCTATGTAATTTGCATGCTGTCCCTTGGTGACATCATCTGCAGCCATGACGTCAGCTTCCATATATACGTTGATGACAACCAGCTCTCCAACACTTCTCTCGACCTGGCTCTGTGCTGTCAGACTACCTGTCCAACACTATCATCGATGAGTCACAGCTTCCTCCAATTGAATATTAGGAAGACTGAAGCCATTGACTTCTGACACACACTCCCTTGTTACTGATTCAGTGCCCCTCCCTGGCCATTCACTTAGGCTGAGCCAGTCCTTGCAGAACTCTGCACTGAGCTACAAACCCTCCAAGTTACCAAGACTGCTTATTTACACATCCGCAACATTGCCTACGTCCAGCCCTCCCTGCCACTGCTGAAAGCCTTATCCATGTTTTTGTCACCTCTAGGCTTGATTTCTCACCGGCCTCTAATCCTTCTCCTCCATAAACTCTAACTTGTCTAAAATGCAACCATCCATATCCTGTCCTGCACTAAGATTCTCTTGCCTATCATCCCTGCCCTTGCTCATCTACACTGGCTCCTAGTCTCCCAATGCATTAAATTTTAAATTATTATCCTTGTCCTCAAATCCTTCACCCTACCCTATATCTATCTGCAACCTCCTCCAGATTTTTATCCTCTCCCCACATTCTTCATTCCTCCAACTCTGGATTTCGGAAATTCCTCTCTATTCCACGGCATAGCCGACTCAGCCCAACTGTTTGGAATTCCCTTCCGAAACACCTCTCTGCCTCTTCTCTCTCTACCCTTTAAAGTCTTCTCAAAAACCCATCTTTTCAACAAAGCTTTCAGTCACCCCCACCTAATCTCTCCTGCCACGGTTTAAAATCCATTCCTTTAACGATTCTTATTTATTTTTTTCTCTACACTCTGTAAAGTGCCTTGTGACATTTTCTATGTTAAAGGTGCCATACAAATTCAAGTTGTTATTATTGTTGTTTATGTTACTAAGAGCGTCAGAGTGTCAGCTGTGGCTCAGTGGGTAACACACTCACCTCTGAGTCAGAAGGTTGTGGGTTCAGGTCCCACTCCAGGGACTTGAGCACATAAATCTAGGCTGACACTCCACCGCAGTGCTGAGGGAGTGCTGCAGTGTTGGAGGTGCCATCTTTCAGATGAGACGTTAAACCGAGGATTTTAGAATTCAGCAAAGAAGGACCATGAAATTGATAAGGAAAGAGAAAAAAGAATGAGAGTAAATTAGCAAGAGACATAAAAACAGATTGTAAACGTTTCTATAGGTATGTAAATAGGAAGAGATTAGTGAAAGTAAACGTGGGCCCATTAGAGGCAGAGACAGGAGAAATTATAATGGGCAATAAGAAAATGGCAGAGACATTAAACAAATATTTTACATAGATACATAGATACATAGAAGATAGGAGCAGGAGTAGGCCATCCGGCCCTTCGAGCCTGCTCCGCCATTTAATGAGATCATGGCTGATCCTCCAATTCAGTATCCCGTCCCCGCCTTCTCTCCGTAACCCTTAACCCCTTTTGCCTGTAGAAATATATCTAATTCCCTCTTAAATATATTTAATGAGCTGGCGTACACTGCCCTCTGTGGCAATGCGTTCCACAGGTTCACCACCCTCTGAGTGAAGAAATTCCCCCTCATTTCTGTCCTAAATGGTTTAGCCCTTATCCTTAAATTATGTCCTCTAGTTCTGTTCTCACCCGCCAAGGGAAACATTCCTTCTGCATCTAGTCTGTCTAGACCTGTCAGAATTTTATACACTTCTATGAGGTCCCCTCTCAATCTTCTAAACTCCAGTGTGTACATCCCTAAACTACATAGTCTCTCCTCATAGGTCAATCCCGCCATTCCTGGTATCAGCCTGGTGAATCGCCGCTGCACCCCCTCCATGGCAAGAACATCTTTCCTCAGATGAGGCGACCAAAACTGTACACAGTACTCGAGGTGTGGTCTCACCAGTGCCCTGTACAGCTGCAGCAAGGTATCCCTGTTCCTGTATTCCAACCCTTTTGCTATGAAGGCCAGCATACCGTTTGCCTTCTTGACCGCCTGTTGCACCTGCATGCTCGCCTTCAGTGACTGGTGTACAAGAACACCCAGGTCTCTCTGTACTTCCCCCTCTCCCAATTTATTGCCATTTAAATAATAATTTGCCCTCCCGTTCCTGCACCCAAGGTGGATAACTTCGCACTTGTCCACATTATAGTGCATCTGCCATTTATCCGCCCAATCACCCAGTCTGTCCAAATCGCTCTGGAGCTTCCTGGTCTCCTCCTCTGAGCCCACCCCCCCTCCTAGTTTAGTGTCGTCTGCAAATTTGGAAATGCTGCATCCGACTCCCTGATCCAGGTCATTAATGTAAATTGTGAACAGCTGGGGACCCAGGACAGATCCCTGTGGTACCCCACTTGTTACTGCCTGCCATTCAGAAAATGAGCCGTTTATTCCAACTCTCTGTTTTCTATCTGACAGCCAGTTCTCTATCCACGTCAATACTTTCCCCTTTATCCCATGAGCTTCAATTTTCCATGCTAATCTTTTATGTGGGACCTTATCGAAGGCCTTTTGGAAGTCCAGGTACACCACATCTACTGGCTCTCCCCCATCTATTTTACCAGTTACTCCCTCAAAAAATTTTGTATCTGTCTTCACGGTAGAAGACACAAAAAACATTCCGGGAATAATGGGGAACCAAGGGTCTAGAGAGAATGGGGTCACAGTCACAGAATAAGGGGTCAGCCATTTAGGGCTGAGATGAGGAAAAATTTCTTCACTCAAAGGGTTGTGAATCTTTGGAATTCTCTACCCAGAGAGCTGTGGATGCTTAGTCGATGAGTATATTCAAGACAGGTCGATAAATTTTTGGGAATTAAGGGATATGGGGATAGTGTGGGAATGTGGAGTTGAGGTAGAAGATCAGCCATGATCTTGTTGAATGGCAGAGCAGGCTCGAAGGGCCATGGTCTACTCCAGCTCCTATTTCTTATGTTCTTATGTTCTTATGGTCCATGGTAGATTATATTCTACAAGAGAACCTTGCACAGTACGAGGGAGTGCTTGAAAACTTACGGCTGAATAGGGACAGTAGGTGAAGATTGACCCTGGTAATTTACAGAGCGGGTAGGAAGGAGTTTGCTGATACACAAGAGGGTTTTCTTCAGATAAAAACAGAAAATGCTGGGAACATTCAGCAGGTCAGTCAGCACTTACGGAGAGAACAGACAAGTTCATGTTTCAGTTATGGTCCTTCTTCAAAACAGTCTTCTACAGATATCTAATTCAGTTGGAGAGATCAGCAAGGCAATGACAAAAGCAGTAAGTTGCAAATGTTGCACAATTGTGAAGGAACTGGTAGTACTTATGTAATGAGTAAAACGAACCTGTGGGGTTGAGATTGAACCACAGATGAGTCAAATGATGAGTCTGTATGCCAACCCCACATATCAGATAACAGTGGTAACTCACTTCTTCCTTTATATACGTTTTTTTTCAGTAAAAGCATTAAACATTTTCTTCATTTTAATTTTCAGGTCTTTTGGGTGTAACTTTTCCTCATGAAGTCATGAATGAAGCAGCTTCTGCAGTAAGGATGCCTTTAATACTGTCAACCTCACAGTAAGAGCTGCACAATTAGCATGTGTGTGGCACATCACACAAAGTGACTCCACAGTTGTAGCATTTGCTGTGAGGTTCTGCTAATTTTCAAGGGATTGTGATTAAAAGAATGCAGAACCACATGCAAAGAAACTGCATTTCTTAAAAGACTACAGTGGCTGACATTGATGAAATAAGATGCTGGTATTCTACAAGAGAACCTTGCACAGTACGAGGGAGTGCTTGAAAAGTTATGGCTGAATAGAGACAGTAGGTGAAGACTGACCCTGGTAATTTACAGAGTGGGTTGGAAGGAGTTTGCTTATGTACAAGAGGGTTTTCTTCAGATAAAAAACAGCAGTTCCAAAGCTGGAACGGTTGAGGCTAAACTGAGATACCCAATGCTTTCTAGAAAACATATATGCAAACTCTCCATATTACCACAGCAGACCAGTCACTGGTCCTGGTCTCTTATTTGCGCACCTAGATATAGCCCGAGCAGAGAGATCTCCTGATGCATTAGTCGCGCATGTATCAACGATATCTTCAAATAGATCATGTCACACTCACTATCCTGCTCTCATTTTCATAAATTAATTGTCTGCAAATTTGCATTAAAATTAACTTGCGACTTTTCAAGGACAAGAACAGAATTTGATTCCACTTCCATCATGTGTTAGTAGCACAACATGTGGCACAAGCTCCATTTAACAATGCACAAAAACAGCTGCATGCCTCAGAACCTCTCTGGCAACAGTACAGGATTTTCATGGGCACCAGTGTGGTGATGGGGACAGACAAAGACCCTTTCATGTGGTGCCAGCAGCATCTATATTTCCTTGGTGCTGCACTGGTTTTGGCACCAGTCGCCCACTTGTAAATGTCACACAGCCCTGGGTTGGATTCAAATTCATTGACAACTGTAGTTACAAACTGACTTTCCTTCTAGAACCAACTCCAATGTGAAGAATGATTTACTGCACTGAAGTTCTTTTCACACGTGAACACGGATAAGTTAGGATATTAACAAACAACTGCATCAGCAGACCAGAATGCAGATTAAAATGCACCTGTCACAATGTCCTTCTTTCCACAGATTGTGGCAGCAGTGTTACATTGAAAGTACAAACATTTCAACATATGTCAGCCCATGTTTCACAGTGCAGCTAAATGTATACAATCTATTATTGTAGACTAGATTTAAGTGAAGCCATTAACCTGTCTAATGAATAGGGAAGTATAAATGTTGTGCAGTGGAGGAAGAAACCAATGGCCAATGGTGGGCTGCCTGCTCAACCTGCCCATAAATATAATTAATGTGGTTTCTTGCTGGAGATTAGGAATGGGGGCGGGTGGTGAGGAGGGCCAACAGTCAGAAAAGAAAGTTCTCACCCACGATCTTCAAACAATTGCTCATGATTACCAAGGGGAATTTCTTCTTAAGCCAGGGGAATAGTGCAAGCTTTTGTAATTTATAAGTATCACAGGCTAAGTCTGGTAATTGTTTTATCATCTGTAAAATAAAACTCTCCCCTGAATTTGTGAAATAAAGCACGTTCTCTTCTGAATTTTTATTTCTAACACAGTATAATCATTTGCATGTTAATTCTTTGTATTATAATATCCAGTTTGACTGGACAGGAGTTCACAAAAATAACTGGATGACTCATTTAGAATCAACGTGACATTTTGAAATGGCAAGCAAATAATTGCAATGGGAGAAATTGCAGCTTAAAAACACAACACTGACACAGAAACATTAACTCTGATTGTTCCCACTCCTTTGTATCCCTCTGCAAGAATGCTGAAACATTAAACTACACAGTATAAAATTACTAAATGGAATTTTTTAAAATTATTTTTGTCCCAATTTTCTCCCCACCGCTGCTGAAGGCAGTGATTCTTACAGGATATTGGTTGCCCTCTGGTTCCTCACCAGGGAGTTCATTTTTCATGTGTGAATCTAAACACCAAGTTGATTGACTATTCAACCTTGGGGAGAATCACAGACATGTTCAATCGTGTCCTCATTAATCTCTATCGATGCAAACTTTCCCATAAGATGGCAACTTGTTCAGAGGTACATTTAGCGCAGATCCACCCTCATTGGATGTTCATGTGCCCACTTTCCAGCACGGGTCACTCTATAGTCAGGTGCAAGAATCCTGGTTGATTTCTCCCCTCCATAGCCCATGGATACTGACAGCAATTGTACCAACTAGTATCAGCTAGCTTAGCACAGACCAAGGAGTGAACTGGGACCCTCCCTTGTCTGTATAACTCAGTAGCATATAGGGTGATGCATTTACCAACAGAGCCATTGGGGCACCTGTTGGAGAAACATTCTTTTAACATAAAATGGAGTGAATTCCTCAAATTGTCACTCCAGTTGTAGGCTTGTAAATTATGGAGTAGCGGAAAATAGAAACACGAGATTATCTCACTGAAATGGGGCATAATTATTGTCTACATGTAGATTCTGCGGATTGTTCCTATTGAGGTATTTTGGAGGAGGGTGGAGATAAATAACATATGAAAATATTTTTGCAAAAGCATTTAAATTGTGTAAAATGTGTCTTCATTTTATGTGTCAGCTTGGCTCATTTGGTAGCACTCATCTCCAAGTAAGAAGACTATGGGTTCAAGCCTCACTCTAGGACTTGAGTGCATAATTTAGGCCAGTGGTGCCCATGGCCCATGTGCAGCTTCTTGATCCCTGGCTATCTGGCCCACAAAGCCCAGACAACCAAGTCCTATTTGTGTTTATATTTCTTACTCTCTGCTTTGTCCAGTTTGATGTGGCCTGGAAGTTTGGAAAAACATATTCTTCTTAGCGCTATTGTCTCATTGGTGGGTAAATCCTAAATTGGAATATCAAAAATCTGTCAGTATTTGCAACGCAAGAGATAGACAAATGGTGGGAAACATGGACTTCAACTTAACAACAGAAAATACTGGAAGCAGGTCCGGCAGCATCCGTGGAGATGGAAACAGAGTTAACGTTTCAGGTCTGTGACCCTTCGTCAGAACTGGAAAAAGTTAGAGATAGAACAGATTTTAAGCAGGTGCAGAGGCAGGGAAAAGGGGGAGGGAGGAAAGAACAAAAGGACAGTCTGTGATAGGGTGGAAGGCAGGAGTGGGTTGAATGTTGCAAATGGGGATGGCAGAACCATCAACAGCTGCTGTCTGAAAAAATAGGGGCAGAGGTTATGGTCTGAAATTATTAAACTCAATGTTGAGTCCAGAAGGCTGTAAAGTGCCTAATCGAAAGACGAGTTGCTGTTTCTCGAGCTTACGTTGAGCTTCATTGGAACAGTGTAAGAGGCCGAGGTCAGAGTGGGAGTGGAGCGGAGAATTAAAGTGACAAGCGACCGGAAGCTCGGGGTCACCCTTATGGACTGAACGGAGGTGTTCCGCAAAGCATCCGCAGTATTTTGCTATTGACTTAAACTTAATATATGACTTTGTGACTGTAAAGTATACATCTAAGCAATCTGCAGAGAAAAACTTGGATACTACTGATCTGGGCCAATGCACTACTGAGGGACGACTGTAAAATGCACCTGTCACAATGTCCTTCTTTCCACAGATTGTGGCAGCAGTGTTACATTGAAAGTACAAATATTTCAACATATGTCAGCCCATGTTTCACAGTGCAGCTAAATTAATACAATCTATTATTGTAGACTAGATTTAAGTGAAGCCATTAACCTGTCTAATGAATAGGGAAGTATAAATGCTGTGCAGTGGAGGAAGAAACCACCATCTATTCTGGCCAATGGTGAGATGCCTGCTCAACCTGCCCATAAATATAATTAATGTGGTTTCTTGCTTATTAGCCGGAGATTAGGAATGGGGGGGCGGGTGGTGAGGAGGGCCAACAGTCAGAAAAGAAAGTTTTCACCCACGACCTTCAAACAATTGCTCATGATTACCACGGAGATCTAGGCCAATGCAGTACTGAGGGACTACTGTACTATCTGGGGTGCCATATGAGATAGTAAACCAAGGTCCCATCTATCTTCCACTGGTTCAAGTGGAGGTTAAGGAGTCTGTGGCACTATTTGAAGGGCAATCTCCTGGACAACATTTCCCCCCTCAATCAACACCACCAAAACCATATTAACTGGTCATAGAGTTATAGTCATAGGGGGAGAAATTCAGTGTCGCCCCATTTGGGGCGCAATTATCGGCCGGGCGCAAAGATTAGCGCCTGGCGCTAATTATCGCCACCGACTGCAAACTTGACTTTTATCGCCCCTGGAGGTGATTGCAGCGCTAAATCAGGCGCTTCACACCTGTCTTAAGGCGCAAAGGCCGAGGAGCGAGGCGCTACCTCAGAGCGCTGGCGAAGCTCATGTAATGTCAGTCAGCAATGGAACACACACACAATGGCACGGGCCAGTTCTTAAAGGGAATGGTTAATCTTGCTTTCCATCCACATCCTGCTCATTGCAGCCTTGAATCTCGGCCTGGAGAGACCTGCACAACAAATGTGCATGGAAAGAACAATGGAGAGTACCAGGCAAAGAGCTCAGAGTGCAGCCCCCACAGTCTCTGCTAAATCGATACAAGGAATGGCAAATCAAAATGAGCCTGCAAAGTGCTGCTCAGTACCCAAAACTCCTTCACACAACGTTGAATCTCTCCAGAAGTCTCTCCCTCTCTCTCTCAGAACGCGTAGTTAAAAAATGGCACCAACAATAAAAGGCAGGAAGCGGTCACCTTTAAATAGCGCTCCCCCTTTCCCTTCATGACTGCAGAACGCTCCCCTCAACCTGTCGTTGCTAGCGTCAGGCGGTAAGGCAGGGGGCACCACTCAATATCCGCTCCGGGGCGATACCGGGGCGTTGCGCACTCGAGTGACGTCATGATCTGGCGGCGCAGGACATCGTGGCGGTAGTGTTTAGCGCCGCCGCAAAATGTCTAGTTAATTTCGCAAGCGGCGCAAACTTCGCCGCGCCTGGGCGCTAGATGCTTTGCGCCCCATTAGCGCCCTCTTAAGGCGCTAACGGGAGGCGCAAACAACTGAATTTTTCCCCCATAGAGTCATAACGGCACAGAAGGAGGACATTCGGCCCATCGAGTCCGTGCAGGCTCTCTGTAGAGCAATCCAGTCAGTCCCATTCCCCCGCTCTATCCCCGTAGCCTTGCAAGTTTATTTCCCTCAAGTGCCTATCCAGTCTCCCCTTGAAAACATTGAGTGTCTCCGCTTCCACCACTTCCGTCGGCAGCAAGTTCCAGGTCTTCGCCACTCGCTGCGTAAAAAAGGTATTCCTCACATCCCTCCTGTATCTCTTGCCCAAAACCTTAAATCTGTGTCCCCTAGTCCTTGTACCATCAACTAGTGGGAACAGCCTTTCCCCGTCTAGCCTATCCAAACCCGTCATAATTTTGTACACCTCTATCAAATCATCCCTCAACCTCCTTTGCTCTAATGAAAACAAATCCAGCTTCTCCAACCTGTCCTTGTAGCTAAGATCCCCCATCCCCGGAACCATTCTGCTAAATCTCCTCTGCACCCTCTCAAGTGCCTTCACATCCTTCCAAAGTGTGGTGATCAGAACTGGATGCAATACTCCAGTTGTGGCCTAACCAGCGCTTTATAAAGGTTCAGCATAACTTCTCTACTTTTGTACTCAATACCTCTGTTTATGAAGCCCAAGATCCCATATGCTTTGTTAACCACTCTCTCAATATGTCCTGCCACCTTCAGGGACCTATGCACATTAACTCCCAGGTCCCTCTGTCCCTGCACACTCTTTAAAACTGTGCCATTAAGTGTATATTGCCTCTCCCTGTTCCTTCTGCCAAAATGCATCACCTCCACTTCTCTGTATTAAATTCCATCTGCCACTTGTCTGCCCATTCTGCTAGCCTTTCTATGTTGCAGTCGATTGGTATCATCCTCACGGTTTGCCACACCCCCAAGTTTGGTGTCATCGGCAAATTTAGAAATTCTACTTTGTATTCCAATATCCAGGTCATTTATAGATATCAAAAAAAGCAGTGGCCCCGGCATTGACTCTTGGGGAACACCACTGTCTACCATCCTCCAGTCTGAAAAACAGCCATTTACCACAACTCGCTATTTTCTGTCCTTAAGCCTATTCCTTATCCAAGCTGTCACTGACCCACCTATTCCATGAGCCTCAATTTTGTTAACCAGCCTTCTATGTGGTACTTTGTCAAACGCCTTCCTAAAATCCATGTAGCCAACATCCACTGCATCGATCCTCCCTGTTACTTCATCAAAAAATTCAATTAGAGTAGTCAAACATGATCTGCCATTTACAAATCCGTATTGGCTCTCCTTAATTAGCTTAAACCTCGTGCCCGTTAATTTTTTCCTTGATTATTGTTTCTAAAACTTTACCCACCACTGATGTGAAACTGACCGGCCTGTCGTTACTAAGATTGTCCTTACACTCTTTCTGGAACAATGGTGTCACATTTGCCACTTTCCAATCCTCAGGCACCTCCCCCGCATCTAGGGAAGATTGGAAAATTATGGCAAGCCCCAATTCCCTTAGCAACCTGGGATACAAGCCATCTGGACCAGGCGACTTATCCACTCTCAGCATACCCAGCCTTTCTAGTACATCCTGTCTATCAATTTTCACCCCTTCCATTGCTTCTACCTTTCCACTGCTACCGATATTTTGTCAGCATCCACCTCCTTAGTAAACACCGATACAAAGTACTCATTGAGTATTCTAGCCTTGCCCTCCGCCTCTAAGCATATATCACCTGCTTTGTCGCTAATAGGCCCCACCCCGCCTCCTACCAGCATGTAAACAGTAAGCAGGTAGTAAAAGATGTTTGGGTTCCCTTTTATGTTATCCCTTCTAATCTCTGGTCATTCATTTCATTGTGGGATCTTGCTGTGTGAAAGATGGCTGCAATGTTTGTTTGCATAACAGTCAATATATTTCAAACTAATTCATTGTACGTGGAGCACTTTGAGACATTTTTGAGAGAGGTAGTAAAGACTTGCATTTATATAGTATTCCACCCCATACCCGGCCTCCAGGATAAAAGTGTAGTCAAAGTCATGATGCACTTACCCCCTTGAAATTCCAGCCACTGACTGCAGAAAGCAGGGAGGAGGTGCTACCCTGCTGTAAGGTAGACCTGGGAAACAAAAAGAAAATAGAATGTTTACAATCAGAGCGTTTTCCAAACATCATAACGGATTTAAAATCCACAAACAGTCATGGATGGGATGACAAATACAATAGAGCACATCTGTATTTCCTTCAGCAGAAAGCCTGGGATCAGATAAAAACTTTTCTTCAAATACCTCTTGTAATTTAAAGTGGGAGTTATTTATGTGGCACTGAAATGATAGCCCACCTTAAGGAGCTACTTTGCACTTCATTTAATGAAGTGGAGAAGAACACTGGTTTTCAAGTTTGTCGACTCCTTAAGATCACAGGATAGACATTGATAAAAGCAGCTATATAGCACATCTTAGCTTCTAAATCCAGAAATTCCCTAAAGTTTGCCTATCATGGCATCCAACTGCTTCTTAAATCATCCTAGGGTTCATTTATTCCACTGTCCTACTGAGACGTACATTCCACATGTTGATCTCTCCTTGTCTGAAGGAGAATTTCCCGGCATTAATCCTAAATTTGCCTTTTACTAATCTGATCCTGTGTCCCTTTCATTCTGGATTTTATTTTAATACTGTTTACCAAATGATTTACCTTTGAAAAGCTGGAGTTTCACCTGTATTCTCTCATAATTCAGTCCCCTCACACTAGGGATCAGTTGCATGGCACATCTCTGAAGTGCCTCTAGGGCCTGAATGGTTGCTTTGACCACAAATGGGTGCAGTGCACAAAGCGTGCTACGACCATCGCACTATATTGTTTGAGGATAACTTCCCCCAACTTGTAATCTACAGTTTTGGTTATATAGTTCAGCGTTCCATTTGCTTTGTTGATCGCTGCTGCATAGTAGTTGGACATGTCGAGTGCTGAGTCTACTAAACTTGCTCAACTTCACTCTTAACTGTATCGATAACATTTGTCAAATACTGATATCACCCATTTTGAATACTTATATTATCCATTTTTCTCTCCTTATGTTTAGTACTATACATGATCATATTAAATTTCACCTGCCATTGTTCCACATTTATATATTTTGTCAGACTCATTTCGAAGTTCCTAAGCTGCCTCTTCAGATTCAACTGCCCCTCTTAGTTTGGTGCCATCTGCAAATTGGGCCAGTTTGCACAGCTTCTGAATCCAAGTTGCTAATGTAGATCAACACCCTAACAGCAATCACTGGGTCATCCCACTCAGAACTTCCTCTCCCCAGCTCCAACATAACTCCTCTAACAAGTAGGGGGATGGGGGGGGGGGGGGGGGGCGGGGAGTAGGCGAGGCGAGTATCAAGCTCACATGGCTGTGCCGGTGTGAGACCTAGGCCGTTATAACTCCTGGGCCACATTTCCATTTGACTGACGGGCTACCCGCCCACCTGCCAGAGAGATGGAACAGGATGAGGTGCTGGAAGGAGTAGGCGTTAGAGCAGTGAGAGGAAGGGAACAAGTTGTGACTTAGTGCTGAGGGTAGGGTGACCGTATTTTCTAAACCTAATCCGGGGACACACAGGGTGGGAGCACAGCAAAGTAGCCAGGATGGAAAATTTAGGTTGCGCAGCATAGTGAGGCAAAAGTTTTTAGCAGCCTATATTTTAACAGTTGCACAGATACACTACAAATGCAAAACAAATGTGCATATAATTACCGCAGATATGACGTCACACTATTGAAGCGCACCCGAACTCCCCGCCC
The DNA here is from genome assembly GCA_030390025.1 of Squalus acanthias. Classification (NCBI taxonomy): domain Eukaryota; kingdom Metazoa; phylum Chordata; class Chondrichthyes; order Squaliformes; family Squalidae; genus Squalus; species Squalus acanthias. Next base: position 36,910,343 of record CM059444.1, on the reverse strand, counting down.
TCCCCCAGTGACGGAGGTCACACCTGATCCCCCCCCTCCCCAGTGACACGCGGCTCCCCCCCCCACCGCCCTAGTGACTGAGGCACTTCCAGCGCAGACAATCCAACAGCACCAGCCCGGCTGGAAACTCAAACAACAGCCAGCACATGCGCAGAAAGACCGCCCAGTCACGTATGTGCAGTGAGTCACTCTGGCCATTGTACAAGTTGTTGTTTAATTTAGCCTTAGAGCCGCAAACTGACAGCTCAGGGGGTACACTCACTACCCAGGGGGGAAGACTCGCTGCCCGGGGGGGTATACTCGCTGCCCGGGGGTGTAACACTCGCTGCCCAGGGGGAGTGACGTAAGAAAACTACTAGGCACTTGGTCTAAGCATTAAACAAAGCTTTAATCAACTGTTTTACAACATGGAGGTCTAGTTGTGTCCTTCACTAGTTCCTGTTAAAGAATGTCCTGAGCAAGCTGGGCCCATGCCCGAGTATTTATACTCACCCTGGACAGCGCCACCAGCAGGCCGCCCACTATTATGTCATAAGTCATGTCCCATGAATGACAAGATTCATGTCAGGGAGTACACTCGCTGCCCAGGGATACACTTCGGGGACAGGTTTTGTGAATCGGGGACACTCATCCGGGACTGTCCCCAGAAAACGGGGACATATGGTCACCCTAGCTAATGGCCACGCCACCACTGCAGCTGTTTGGGTGGGGCAGGTACTTGAAAGTATAGCCAGGAGGGGAGGGTCATTAAGGGTGAATGTACCTGGAGACCAAATTTCAATCAAAGCCAAGATGTCAATATAATCATCTATAATAAGGTTATGGATGGCAAGGGCCTCTTTCGTGAGTGAATGGACATTCCAGAAGGAAATGCAGAGAGAGAGAGAGAGAGAGAGAGATGGTGATTGCTGATCCACTAGTGGCTAGTGGTGGGTGATGTGGCTGAGATGGGGAGGAGGTTGTTGAGATTAACCCTAGTGAGCGGGTAGGTCAGTGAGAGAGGAGGATGGGGCAGTTGGGGTTACTGCTCATAAGGAGGCAGCGAAGGGTGCTTCAAATGGGCCTTTGGAGAATGCCAGGAGGAGAGACACAGAGGCTAGTTGTGGACTTATTCAAGGGGCATTCAAGTCTGGGATATGGCAAGAGAGTAGGAAGGCAGGAGTAGTGATTGGTTTGGATTGCGATGGTGGTGGGGGGAGTAAATAACCTGAGACGGGTGAACTGAGAGGTAGTATGCCCGGGTGACACAAGGGGAAGAGAGAATGGTCCAAGAGGGGCCGAGGATAAAAAAGGGAGAAAGAAGTCATGGGCTCAGGTTCGGAGTGGCAGCCAAACCGCGCACACAAATGGACAAGAAGAGGATTTGAGTGATGTAGACATGGTGGAGATTAGGTGAGACATGTCACGGTTGTAAGCAAAAGACAGGGAGGAGAAAATATGAAACAATCCAAAGTTAAAATTTGAGGGTCTGCGGTGGGATGAATTCAACGTGTAAACAGCATGGAATCAGCTCGGAGCATCCACAATCCAATGTCCAGGTTGAGGGTTAGTTATAGCCAAGAATTCTTCCACGCCGCCTTTTATACCATCTCCCTCAATGGCACCACAATGCAACTCACTACACGTGTTTGTCTCATCCCAGCTCCGCCAACTGGTCATTCGACTGGGTCACTCCGATGCCGCGGGTCTCAGAGCACCTTCACTCTGACTTGCCCCAAAGCCTAAATAGATCAGGATTACAAACCTACACTTTATTTTAAATGTACATGGGCAAAGTAAGTAATTTACTGACTTTCATTTAAGTTACTAATCGGTTAAAAATTAAATTACTTTGTTCCTGCTGGTTTGGTGACGCTGCTTGCTTGGCTTCTTTAATTACATTTGCTGCAGATTTATGCAGAATCTATTTTTTGTCCACTCAAAACATGGAAAATGGATGACCAGGGATGATATTTAATGTACTCAGGATTGTTATTGTTTAAAATCATTTGGAATATAAATGATTCACTCTGATGTCAGACCTTTGGTCATTGCCATAGGTTGGGACCCACCCAAATCTCCGTTCCGAGCTATGCCACTGGAGTGAGGGAAGGAGAGAACAGGGAGTTGCTCAGGTGTCCTGGCCAACATTTAACCCTGAACCAGCAACACTAAAACCATTTAATTGATCATTTATCTCATTGCTGTTTGAGCCCTTGCTGTGTGCCAATTAGCTGTCATATTTCCCTACACACGTTAAAAGTGCTTCATTCATGGTTAAGCGCTTTGGGATGTCCTGAGGTCATAAACGGTGTTATATACATGCAAGCCTGTTGTTTCTTCTTTAAGTTTGTTTTCACAGATACAGGGACATACAGGCAGACCCCAATGTGGCCTATTTCAAAAGGAACATATTCTTCTGGGAGGAAGTTATGTAGGAAAATTGTCAAAAAATCTGAAAGCTAATTGTGAGTTACTAAAAGTGACAGATCATTGTTTACCTTCACATATGCAGTTTCCAAGGAACTAATAGTTTGAGGTCACTTAACAATCTGCCAACTTAACAACATTATGTTCAGGAGTTGGATGTACATATAAGGGTATCTCCACAATCAAACTTCCTGTCATACAAATCAAAGCAACTTTGAATAGTGTTCAGTGGTTAAATATACCAAATAGTGACAGTACTGGCCAGTAAGAGAATTACAGCAGGAGAATGGGACTGAACATTTGGGGGCTAAATTCGATAGCCCCCGAAAACGGGCATGGGTATCACAATTAACCCGTGCCCGTTGAGTCCGATGCAGGCAGCACGCAAACTCTGTGCTGCCTGGTCATTTACATGATTGCAGCGTTGAGGTAGCGCTAAACGCGCTGTTCAGTGGATGAGCGCCTCAGCAGGGGGCCCAACTTCTTGCAAGGCTAGCACCACTTAAATCCAGCCTGCACCTCTTAAAGGGGAGGTGCATTCTGGCTGGAGCAGGTGCTGGAAGTGGCTGGGGAAGAGAGTCTGACCTGGAAGAACAGTGAATTATGGCACAACAGGGGAGAGAGCATGCTCCAAAGTTCTCAGATGCTGCACTGGAGGCCTTGGTGGAGGAAGTGGACAGGAGGAGAAGTGGCCTCTATCCACAGGGGGCCAGAAGGCCCTCTAGACACGTGTGCATGGGTTACGCACCAGAATCGTGAGCAATGTTGTTAATCGATAGCCCTTATCTCCCAGTAGCCACCCTCTGGTTTGTCGTGGTGGCCCAAATGCAGATGGCAGTGGCAGTAGCTGGTCAATGCCAGAAGTCAAGCCCCGAGGACCTGGATGCAGTGCCACAAAAAGTTCAATGACCTCACACAAGTGGTCAAGGTCAGTGAATTCATCTTCAAATGCCACATCCCACCAACTGCACCACTAGCCTCACACACTGCTCAATGCACCACACCCCCATCACTCACCTACCAACAATCTCTATCAATCAGGACTCATACCTAACATTCATAGCTTCACCTCACCCTCAGCACTGCTGCAAGCCTCACACCCACAGCTCACAACTTGCACACACTGCCAGCTATTCAACCATGACAGGCACATCGCCCAAACATATTGCACCACACTCACTGACACACTTCCCTCTCTCTTGCAGGATAAGGTGGCGCATAACCGGAGGCAGCAGGGGCTACCCGTAGAGGGACAGGCGCGCCTGCATGACCTCACCCTCATAGAGACGGTGCTGGAGATTATTGGAGCGGCCATCGCTGAGCCAGTGGCCTGCGGTGAGGTTGAAACAATCGAAGGTGACGGTATCCTCATACCTAATCCTTCTTCTCACATCTCACTTCCTCCTCATTCCACAATCTCTTCTGATTTCCAAGCTGCAGATGGTGTAAGCATACACCTCTTGCGTTTGCCCCCTCTCCTCACCACAACCCTACCCTTGTGCCTTTCTCCTTTCAGATACCGAAGAATTGCAACCTGTCCAGGCACTGGTGGCAGAGCAGGAACTGGAAGAGGAAGAAGGAAGTGATGCTGAAGACACAGCACCATCACTCGATTTCACACTCCCAGCCACTAGCTCAGATACTGATACTCCGTGTACTTTAGAGGACAGCTTAGACGCGGGATCTGCACGTGGTGAGACACCGGGTGCGAGTGGCCTGCAGCCAGGGCAGGGGGCAAGGGTAGGGCAGGTGCCAGCTCCCCAGAGGGGGCGGTCGCACACAAGTTCTGCTGCAGAAGACTCAGGTGAGCACTTCGATGGGGCAGGCTATAGAAGAAGGCTATTGATGATGATTCTGCCAAATTTCTCCATCTCCGCTGCATCTGTTCTGACGATGCCACCTTCCATACCAGTGCTTCCGACATGTCTTCCTTTTTCCTCAACCGAGGATTCCCCTCTACCGTGGTTGGCATGGCCCTCGACCGTGTCCGTTCCATTCCCCGCACTCTGCTCTCACCCCTTCTCCCTCCCAGAACCACGATTGGGTTCCCCTTGTCCTCACCTTTCACCCCACCAGCCTCCACATTCAACAGATCATCCTTCGCCATTTCCGCCACCTCCAACGTGATCCCACCACCAAACGCATCTTCCCCTCCCCTCCCCTTTTAGCATTCCGAAGGGACCGCTTCCTCCGCAACATCCTGGTCCACTCCTCAATCACCCCCAACACCCCTTCCCCCGGCACCTTCCCATGCAAGCGCAGGAGATGCAACACCTGCCCTTTTATCTCCTCCCTTCCCACTGTCCAGGGCCCCAAACACCCCTTCCAGGTAAAACAGTGATTTACTTGTACTTCTTGCAATTTAGTATACTGTATTCGCTGCTCACGATGTGGTCTCCTCTACATTGGGGAGATCAAACGCAGATTGGGCGATCGCTTTGCGGAACATCTTTGTTCAGTCCGTAAGGGTGACCCTGAGCTTCCGGTCGCTTGTCACTTTAATTCTCCGCTCCACTCCCACTCTGATCTCTCTGTCCTCGGCCTCTTACACTGTTCCAATGAAGCTCAACGTAAGCTTGAGGAACAGCACCTCATCTTTCTATTAGGCACTTTACAGCCTTCTGGACTCAACATTGAGTTCAACAATTTCAGACTATAACCCCTGCCCCCATTTTTCAGGCGGCAGCTGTTGATGATTCTGCCATCCCCATTTGCAACATTTAATCTCTCCTGCCTTCCACCCTATCACAGACTGTCCCTTTAGTTCCTTCCTTCCCCCGCCCCCCCCACTTTTCCCTGCCTCTGCACCTGCTTAAAACCTGTTACATCTCTAACTTTTTCCAGTTCTGACGAAGAGTCACAGACCTGAAACGTTAACTCTGTTTCTCTCTCCACAGATGCTGCCTGGCCTGCTGAGTGTTTCCAGCATTTTCTGTTGTTATTTCAGATTTCCAGCCTCCGCAGTATTTTGCTATTGTATAGAAGGCTGATGGGTATGCACAATGAAATGCTTGGTGCATTGGCAGGCCTGCCAGAAAGCCTGCGTGCAATGTCGAGAGGGGAAATCTCCACGTTGTTCATTTTTGCTTTCCATAGAAAAAAGCTCCTAATAAACAGACATTTAGATTTAGCACCAAGATTCCACCAATTTTCAGTGGGTTTAACCAGCGAATAGCTGAACCATATAGACCAGGAAAGCCCCAGGCTCAATCTCTGGTCTGGTCTGAGTTGGCAGATTTCAGCCAGGACAGCAGTACATGCATTAAAATTGGCCTCTGCGCCTTGGGGTAGGTAAGCAAAAATCAGCATGGGTTCCTGTTCCTGGTGACCACCGCACAACTACGTGCATGTGTAAACGTCTGGTGAGGACAGAGTCTGGCTCTCAACAGCCGAAGAGCCTGTGGACAGTCATTGTCGAAGCTCACACATGAGAAATCGGCCCTTGGGGAACGTAAGCAATGAAACATGTAATCCATGGAACAGTACCTCAGTGATGAATCAACGCCTTCAGGAGAAAGGGGTGGCAAGCAAACGAAACATTGAATGACATATAGGACATATACGGCACACTGAGAATTGTGTCTCCATTCAGCTCAGGAACACCAACATTACTGCAGCTTACAAGAACAGTAAGTCTGAAAAATTAATTACTTAATTCCACAAAAAACAAGGCCTCAGCTGTTTCAATATCTGATTCCATCCTGGGAAACTGAGGAGAGCATGGTGATTGAAGAACTGCACTCAATCTGCTCATCCTCAGTGTCCTTATATTTTGTAACCAGTCATCATAACATAAATACACCAGAGAAGATGCAAACTCCTGCAATGGCCAATAGAGTGAAAAAAATGCTAAAGTGCAGATGAATAATGGAGGGCTAAAAAGATGAGGAAAAAACAAAGTTAAAATATTCAGAACCAGATTTAAAGAGTTAAAATCTTTATTAACTTTTGAAAATTCCCTTTCCTCTGTCCTATTCCAGCTAGCATTTAAGGGATTGTCCCTTTCCTCAAACCTACTACACGATCAGATTATAAAATTCCTGATGTTTCTGGACCGTGATCAAAAATTAATAGATTTAAGAAAGACAGACTTGCATTTATATGGTGCCTTTCACGACCATCAGACATCCCAAAGCCAATGAAATACTTTTTGCAGAGCAGTCACTGTTGTAATGTAGGAAACACAGCAGCCAATCTGCGCACAGCAAGCTCCCACAAACAGCAATGTGATAATGACCAGATAATCTGTTTATAGTGATGTTGATTGAGGGATAAATATTGGCCCAGGACACAGGGGATAAAAAAAACATAGGACTAGCTGGCATTGACACAGATCACTCCAACTTAATAAACTGAGCATATTGCAAAGTGGTCCTTGTCCAAGGGGAGTTCCTTCACTCAGAAATCACAAGCTGTAAAATGTGTGATTGTCACGCAGGTGGGCAATACTCTTTTTCTTTAAGCAGTCTTAAAAACACTTGGGAATTTCAAATTGTAAGGTTTATTTTTCACTGCAGTAAGTAATCTCATTCTGTGCCAAGGAATTAGCACTAACATAGGGAACAGTAGCACAGCATCAGAAACGGTAACATAGTGGTTATGTTACTGGACGAGTAATCCAGAGGCCTGGACTAATGATCTGGAGACATGAGTTCAAATCCCACCATGGCAGTTGGGGAATTTAAATAAACTTAATTTAAAAAAATTTTTTAAATCGGGAATAAAAAGCTAGTATCAGTAATGGTGACTGTAAAAACCCATCTGGTTCATTAATGTCCTTTAGGGAAGGAAATCTGCCGTCCTTACCTGGTCTGGCCTATATGTGACTCCAGACCCACAGCAATGTGGCTGACTCTTAACTGCCACTCAGTTGTAAAAAACCACTACGAAAAACAATAAAAATCAATCCGGACGGACCACCCGGCATCGACCTCGGCACTGGTTACAGACACGACAACGGCACACCCAGCCCAGTCGCCCCTGCAAAGTCCTCCTCACCAACATCGGGAGACTTGTGCCAAAATTGGGAGAGCTATCCCACAGACTAGTCAAGCAACAGCCTGACATAGTCATACTCCCACTGGCAGGACAGACCCACCAGGGGTGGCGGTCTCATGGCTTCAGGGTAGCCCCCCTCCCCTCTCTCCCCTCCTCTTACTCCATCACCAAGAGTGGCTCAGTATCACCATTACTGACCGAGCTGGCTGAGTCCTGAAGGACATAGCTGCCAGTCTGGGCCTGCGACAGGTGGTGAGAGAACCAACACGAGGGAAAAACCTACTTGACCTCGTCCTCACCAATCTACCTGTCGCAGATGCATCTGTCCATGACAGCATTGGTAGCAGTGACCACTGCACAGTCATCATGGAGACGAAGTCCCGTCTTCACACTGAGGACACTCTCCAGCGTGTTATGTGGCACTACCACCGTGCTAAATGGGATAGATTCAGAACAGATCTAGCAACTCAAAACTGGGCATCCATGAGGCGCTGTGGGCCATCAGCAGCAGCAGAATTGTATTCCACCACAATCTGTAACCTCATGGCCCAGCATATCCCTCATTCTACCATTGCCATCAAGCCACGGGACCAACCCTGGTTCAATAAGGAATGCAGAAGAGTATGCCAGGAGCAGCACCAGGCGTACCTAAAAATGTGGTGCCAACCTGGGGAAGCTGCAATCTATAGACAGAGCTAAGCGATTCCATAATCAACGGATTAGATCAAAGCTCTGCAGTCTTGCCACATCCAGTCGTGAATGGTGGTGGACCATTAAACAACTAACGGGGGTAGGAGGCTCCATGAATATCCCCATCCTCAATGATGGTGGAGCCCAGCATGTGAGTGCAAAAGACAAACCATCTTCAGCCAGAAATGCCGAGTGGATGATCCATATTGGCCTCTTCCGAGGTCCCCACCACCACAGAAGCCAGTCTTCAGCCAATTTGATTCACTCCACGTGATATCAAGAAACAGCTGAGCGCCCTGGATACAGCAAAGGCTCTGGGCCCCGACAACATCCCGGCTGTGGTGCTGAAGACTTGTGCTCCAGAACTAGCCACGCCTCTAGCCAAGCTGTTCCAGTACAGCTATAACACTGGCATCTATCCAATGGAAAACTGCCCAGGTCTGACCTGTCCTCAAAAAGCAGTACAAATCCAATCCGGCCAATTACTGCCCCATCAGTCTTTCTCAATCATCAGCAAATTGATGGAAAGTGTCGTCGACAGTGCTATCAAGCAGCACTTACTCACCAATAACCTGCTCACTGATGCCCAGTTTGAGTTCTGCCAGGACCACTCGGCTCCAGACCTCATTACAGCCTTGGTCCAAACATGGACAAAAGAGTTGAATTCCAGAGGTGAGGTGAGAGTGACTGCCCTTAACATCAAGGTAGCATTTAACCAAGTGTGGCATCAAGGAGCCCTTGTAAAACTGAAGTCAATGGGAATCGGGGGGGGGGGGGGGGGGGGGGAACTCTCCACTGGCTGGAGTCATACCTAGCACAAAGGAAGATGGTTGTGGTGCTTGGAGGTCAATCATCACAGTCCCAGGACATCGCTGCAGGAGTTCCTCAGGGCAGTGCCCAAGACTCAACCATCTTCAGCTACTTCATCAATGACATTCCCTCCATCATAAGGTCAGAAATGGGGATGTTCGCTGATGACTGCACAGTGTTCAGTGTCATTCCCAACTCCACAGATAATGAAGCAGTCCATGTCCGCATGCAACAAGACCTGGACGACGTTCAGGCTTGGGCTGGTAAGTGGCAGGTAACATTCGCGCCACACAAGTGCCAGGCAATGACTATCTCCAACAAGCAAGTGTCTAACCACCGCCCCTTGACATTCAACGGCATTACCATCGCCGAATCCCCCACCATCAATATCCTGGGGGTCACCATTGACCAGAAACTTAACTGGACCAGCCACATATATACTGTGGCAACAAGAGCAGGTCAGAGGCTGGGTATTCTGCGGCGAGTGTCTCACCTCCTGACTCCCCATAGCCTTTCCACCATCTGCAAGGCACAAGTCAGGAGTGTGATGGAATACTCTCCACTTGCCTGGATGAGTGCAGCTCCAACAACACTCAAGAAGCTCGACACCATCCAAGACAAAGCAGCCCACTTGATTGGCACCCCATCCACCACCTTAAACATTCACTCCCTCCACCACCAGCGTACTGTGGCTGCAGTGTGTACCATCTACAAGATGCACTGCAGCAACTCGCCGAGGCTTCTTCGACAGCACCTCCCAAACCCACGACCTCTACCACCTAGAACGACAAGGGCAGCAGGCGCATGGGAACACCACCTCCTCCAAATTCCCCTCCAAGTCACACACCATCCTGACTTAGAAGTATTTTGTCGATCCTTCATCGTCGCTGGGTCAAAATCCTGGAACTCCCTCCCTAACAGCACTGTGGGAGTACCTTCACCACACGGACTGCAGCGGTTCAAGGAGGCGGCTCACCACCACCTTCTCAAGGGCAACTAGGGATGGGCAATAAATGCTGGCCTTGCCAGCGATGCCCACATCTCATGAACAAATATTTTTTAAAAATCCATTGACAAAATATATTTAATTCCCAATGTCCATTACAGGTAGGCCTGGTATAGATAGAAGTGCATTTGATTATTGAATCATACAAGCAGCAGCTCACACTAAGAACTAGAATGATCTTTCCAAAAGATAACTTAAGTGATAACTGATCGCTTCTGACATGAAGAGGAACTTGACAGACCATATCTGGTAATCATTCCTATTCATAAAACAGCAGTAGGTGATTTTAAGGTGGATGACTAATAACATATTACCAATGTGTTGTTTGCAAGCCCTTACTGTACAGTGTAGTAGAAGCACCCACACTAAATGGGCAATTTCTGATTGAGAGCGCAAGGAACACTGTTTATTCAAAGTGCTAGTAATAGCCTGCAGCCCCCACAGTATGTCCATTACATTACTGAATGTGATTCCATCTCCAATGGCTCTGCCCACAACACTGTCTCAAACATTATTTGCTGCGCTGATATCATAATGATGCTGATCGAACTACGCAGTAGAGAATCGAGGTCTGCTGAAATTGATCAGGCAACACAAGCGTCACTCTTGTACATCAAGCCCATCAATGTTCACTCCATTATTTAGATGGTGAAAGCTTGTGCACCACCCTCCCAAAGGGGGAGTAGGGGAAAGAACAACAAAAAAGAGAGAAAAAATGGCTAATGTTATGAAAAACTCTGGGACATTGCTCCCTGATTTCCTATGGCAATCAAGTAAGTTACAGGATATCATGGTTACCCATGTTTCAGAATCTGCCACCTGCATACATGACAATACCTCGGACATCTTCCTAACATTCTGTTCTCACAGCCATGGACTATGCTATTGGGGATTGTGAGAGACATTTCTTTATATTGGAAAGCTTTCAATCACATCCTGCAGAAGTCCCATCGTCATGCCTCAACTGGAAAATCATAGAAACAAATTGATTCTGATGAACTAACAAAGGTTTCATGTGCTGATGTAGGACTTTCAGTTGTGCAGTTCCCTACAATATGGTGAGTACAATGACAGAATATAAGCATTTATCGATACTCCTTACTTCAGTAAGTACCTTTTTTTGTCCAGTGTCAATGTTCAATACTACTCGAACAATCCCCTAAAAAGCAGGCTGGATATCCAAACTCAAATTAAAAACCAAGTGACTCAGACAACAATCGTTTAATTTGGATGGATGTTGTACTCAATCCATTATGGCGTCCACTGATCACAGAAAGTTTTTAACAAATCTGAGGAGACCGCATTGTCACACCCCATTGCACCATTACAGTCCATCATAACTGGCGCTAAAGATCTAAACATGACCAAGAGGATGGAGAGACCCTTCCCAGTAATCCTTTGCATGCTGGACTAACTGCTTAGAATGCTGTTTTGAAACCTTAATAAAGTGATTCCTTTTCATTCAAGGTTGAATTAAGAAGATTTCTGAAACAAATTCAAAAGAAGAACTTTACTGTTGAGAATCAACTTGCTCCCAGGCGTCCATTTCATTTCTACACGGCTCAGCATTTGAAGGCTTGACTCTGCCTCTGATGATCCTTCCCATCCTGTGGGGAAGCGTTTGTCCTCGGTACAGCTTTGCCCCAGAATTGCCTACCGGGACTCATTGTAATTATGTCTTACTGTTTCATTGCAGATCACACTGGAGCACCAACATACCACACAGGTATGACAGCCCCTGTGCATGCCTCCTCCCAGTGGCTACCGCTAAGAAGGCCCTGAATCTTGAGTTGTGTAACACCATTAAGCATTACTGTGCCAAGTTCCGCACCCATGAGGACGGCCTCAACCGGGATCTTGGGTTCATGTCACGCTACATGTAACCCCACCTGACGTAGAGTCATCCAGACTCGAGTCGTCGTTGGCTTGTTCACAGATGTGATTTCCAGTAAAAAAAAAAGTAAAAAGTTTAAAGTTTATGGTTTTCCATACAGACTGCAGCATCTGACACATTAGACCCCCTGTGACCCCACCTCATTGTCTTAGTTGTATTTTGCTATGTCTTTGATATAATGTCTTCCTGACTGACCTGATTGTCTCTCTGCCGAGGTGTGATAAAAGGCAGTCAGAAAGATTAACTGTAGTCGTCTGACATTGTACTCTGCACAGGCATTGTTCTCTGTCTATATATGCTGTGCCGATTTGTATTTCTTCACTTCACCTGACGAAGGAGCAGCAGCTCCGAAAGCTTGTGATTTCAAATAAAACTGTTGGACTATAACCTGGTGTTGTGCGACTTCTCACTTTTGTGCCAACACACTTAGTGTTAATGCGCCTTTTCTGCAAATGCACCAACACGTTTCCCAGTGTAATTTTTTTTTATTAAACACCACAGGTAGCAGTTATAATCCAACTTAAATCAAGAACACTGAATTTTTATTTACCAAAAAATGTTAAGACGCTATCTTGTTGTGTAATTAGCAAGATGGAACAGTACTGGACATGTTGAGAGATTAGTATTAAAAATGCAGTTCCAGCCTGACCAGCCACCACCCATGTTATTTCACAGTGTCTGTAGCTGAGTAACTCGGTTCCATTAGATCTGCAGATACAGCATGCGACCTTGTTGCTCGATTATCCTGCACTGCAGCCTGTTGATAGAGCCTTGAAGTTGGAAGGACAAGTGAGTCATATCTGAATACTCCAGTGCACAGTAGTTTTCTTCCATTCTTCCTACAGAGTGAGTGATACATAGTTCATTTCCTGTTTATTACCACTACATGGGTCTCTGCATTTACCAAGTCAATCACATGGCCTGCAGCAAGGCTTCTCCTAGACAACAATATTAAAATCAAGAGTGATAAATCAGAGAGAAAATTGCTGATTTCTGACTATTTTCTATCGACAGAAAGCAACTTATAATCTTCGATAACATTTGAAACTTCCGGGGGCAGGGGGGGATGGGAAACAAGCTATAGAAACATTTCAGGAAATAAAAATACTTTTTTCCTCAATAAAAGTCGTCAATAGCAGCAATACAAAATGTAACCGTAATCAAATCTCTAAATCACACTAAAGTAACATAACCTTCAACATATCTGATTTTATATTACTTTCCTTCCTGCAAATGGAGTTGGGAAGATTGGATAATACAGTGGACAAGACCATTGTGTAATACCTCTAGCCTCCTTCCCACACTGATAGGAGCAAAGTTTTTTTATCTGCTGGGTGCAAATCTCTTTTGGTCCTCAAAACCAGGGAGGAGGATTAGAAATAATGCGTGGAACAGGAGAGGGGGAGGGAGAAGGAGGAGAGAAAGAAGGAAAAAAAGACAGAAAGTAGAAAGAATACTGATCTGGGAATGGTTAGTGCCATAGGGGGAAAAATTCGGTTGGTTTGCGCCTCCCGTTAGCGCCTTAGGAGGGCGCTAATGGGGCGCAAAGCAACTAGTGCCCGGGCGCGGCGATGTTTGCGCCGCTCGCGAAATTGACTAGTTTTTGTGGCGGCACTAAACACTACCGCCACGATCTCCTGCACCCGCAGATCGTGACGCCAGTCGAGCGTGTAACGCCCCGGACCGGATATTGAGTGGCGCCCCCTGCCTTACCGCCTGCCGCTAGCAACGACAGGTTGAGGGGTGCGTTTTGCAGTCGGGAAGGGACTGGGGGAGCGCTATTTAAAGGCGACCGCTTCCTGCCTTTTTTTGTCAGCGACATTTTTGCACCACGTATTCTGAGTGAGAGAGAGAGAGAGAGACTTCTGGAGATATTCAACGCTGTGTTGAGGAGTTTTGGGTACTGAGCAGCACTTTGCAGGTTCATTTTGATTTGATCTTCCTTGCATCGATTTAGAAGAGACTATGGGAGCTGCACTCTGAGCTCTTTCCATGGGCCTCTCCATTGTTCTTTCCAGCAGATTTGATGTACAGGTCTCTCCAGGCCAAGATTCAAGGCTGCAATGAGCAGGGTTTGGATGGAGAGCAAGATCGACCTTCCCCTTTAAGAACTGGCCGGCGCCAGTGTGTCTGTGTTTCATTGCTGACTGACTGACATCACATGAGCCTTGCCAGCGCTCTGAGGTAGCGCCTCGTTCCTTGGTGTTAGCGCTTTAAGAGTGGTGTGTCGTGCCTGATTTAGCGCTCCAATCACCTCCAGGGGCGATTGACTGCAAACTTGGCTTCTGAGGCGATAATTAGCAGCAGGCGCTAAACTTTGCGCCCGGCCGATAATTGCGCCCCAAATGGGGCGATACCGAATTTCTCCCCCATAGAGTCATAACGGCACAGGAGGCCGCCATTCGGCCCATCGAGTCCGTGCCGGCTCTCTGTAGAGCAATCCAGTCAGTCCCATTCCCCCGCTCTATCCCTGTAGCCCTGCAAGTTTATTTCCCTCAAGTGCCTATCCAGTCTCCCCTTGAAAACATTGAGTGTCTCCGCTTCCACCATGTCCGTCAGCAGCGAATTCCAGGTCCTCACCACTTGCTGCTGTGTAAAAAAGTTTTTCCTCACATCCCCCTTGTATCTCTTGCCCAAAACGTTAAATCTGTGTCCCCTAGTCCTTGTGCCATCAACTAGCAGGAACAGCCTTTCCCCATCTAGCCTATCCAAACCGTCATAATCTTGTACACCTCTATCAAATCACCCCTCAACCTCCTTTGCTCCAATGAAAACAAATCCAGCTTCTCCAACCTGCCCTTGTAGCTAAGATCCCCCATCCCCAGAACAACATTTCGTGCTGGCATTAAATGTGGAAAAGGGTTCAATTTCCCTCGACTTGCACCAAAAGCATCAATTAAAAAATTATAAGCTGGTCTGGGGAAAAGAGAGATCATCCTTTTTTAAAAATCACACATTGGTTAAAAAAAAATCCAGATAAAATGAGGAAATACATTTGACGACCAATTAAAATCAGAAGGTCCCAACTGACACTGTGCATCTGTCTCAAAACTCCTGTCTAACTATCTGGTATTTATGCACCCTCACTCTAAATAGAATCACTTCTTCACAAAAAAAGTGACCTATTTTCTGAAAAGTGCTTCTGTTCTTCACAGAGCACCCCCTGCTGCATGAGTCCACATTAACTTTATGTCAAGGGTCACAACTCTTGGCGGTGACGTGCTCGAGAGTCACTCTCACAGACCGGTCGTGAAACAACTCGTATCTGCTTATTATTTTTCTTAAACTTACATTGAACACATTCTCTGCCTCACTCTTTCTCTCTCTCTCCCCGAAAAAGAATTTCGGAGGTGATGGACTGTAAATTGAGGCCTACTGGCATGTGGAGCTGCACATCTACGAAGGTCAAGGCAATTGGGAGGTTAGCCTAAAGTAGCTGCCAGGTTGTATTATGAGTTACACTGCCTACTTGAAGACTATAATTTCTGAGAAGGTGTGCAGTATTTCAGTTTTACCAAATAACACTCAGCATCCAACAAAATAAGTCTGGCAGGGCACAGCAGATGTAATTTTCAACTGGCATTGCAAGTCCTTTCATAGATAGGAACACCAGTCATATGGTCGGGTGGCAAGTCCTACAAACAGCAATGAAATAAATGACCAGATCATCTGTTTTAGGTGCTGGTTGCAGGATAAATATTGGCCAAAACACCGGGAGAACTCCCCTGCTCTTCTTCAAATAGTATCATGGGATCCTTTACGTCCACCTGAGAGGGCAGATGGGGCCTCGGTTTAACATCTCATTCAAAAGGCAACACCTCCAACAATGCAGAACTCCCTCAATACTGCACTGAAGTGCCAGCCTAAATTAGCTCAATTTGGTTTGTTAGGCTATTGCACTTAAAAAGAAAGACTGACTTACATTTATATAGCGCCTTTCACGACCACCGGACGTCTCAAACAGCCAATGAAGTACTTTTTTGGAGTGTAATCACTGTTGTAATGTAGGAAATGCGGCAGCCAATTTGCACACAACAAGCTCCCACAAACAGCAATGTGATAATGACCAGATAATCTGTTTTTGTTATGTTGGTTGAGTGATAAATATTGGCTAGGACACCGGGGCTAACTCCCTGCTCTTCTTCGAAATAGTGCCATGGGATCTTTTCCGGCCACCTGAGAGAGCAGACAGGGCCTCGGTTTAATGTCTCATCCGAAAGACGTCACTTCCGACAGTGCAGCACTCCCTCAGCACTGCACTGGAGTGTCAGCCTAGCTTTATGTGCTCAAGTCCCTGGAGTGGGACTTGAACCCACAACCTTCTGACGCAGAGGCGAGTGTGCTACCCACTGAGCCACAGCTAACAACAATTTGGATAAGAGCAAGTTTACTCCAGGTACAGATCTGTCCCATTCATTTCCATAGCACTGAATTCATGATTGGAGAAGAATATTCTGATAAAATGTAAAATGTGCTGTAGTATTTTGAAGCGTTTACTAAAAGAATGTATTGGAAGCACTGTGTTCCTGCATGTTAGTCTGGGATCTTTCATACCTGCCAATGCTGCCACATTGCAAGCCAATTGTAACCAACCCTGATTGAAGCAGGCTGGTCCTCCATTTCATAGACTTGCTCTGTGTTACACGAAGATGCAATCTTAAATCCTCCCCATCAATTAATAGGAATAAAAACCCTACCTTTTGGAATAACCTTTTTCTGTCTTATTAAGAATGTTGCTCTTCTCTCATGCATAATCTAGGCTTATTAATAACTAGTAGGTATGCCAATATCTGCCAAAAAGCTAGTTCCCTGCCACTATAATAAAGATTCATAAAGACATTTTCTTGAGTGTATTTCCCTCATAATGTAGAAGTGTTGTGCACTGTATAATACTAATCTCATCTACCGGAATCCACTCACCGTCTCAGTTGAATACATCAATTTTAAAGCTAATTCTGATGATTTTTAAGCTCTAAATCAAGTCTCTGAGTATCAAAGTTAAACCCATAGTTACCCACAAATACATCAGATTTTTGACAGCACTTACTGGTGACATTTAGATATACTTTTGCACAGGCAGGGCACTTGAAGAAAATCTCCAACCAATGGATTTACTGCCATTCATCACAATGAAGACACCAACTAGCCTCTCCATAAAGGTGTCTTGTTTGAAGCACTAATATGCAATGATAGCTGAAAGTTACCTTGAAACAAACTACTGGCTATTCCATAGAGGAAGGCCCTGTGTAATGTGTAATAACAGTTTCAACTAATGTCAACACTTGCTTTTAAGGATATTCCTTTGGTGCACATCAAGCGGAAGGAGGCCAATACTGGAGTATGAGTCCCTTTTCTACTCCAAGAATATGTGTTATGTTAGGTATGGCAGAGTAAATCTCCCTTTACCCTTTACAGCATTATGCCTTGGGCACTACCCCAGAAAACAACCACCACTGCGCCCACATTTACTATACCAGCTATCATTGTGCTCCTAACTTAATATCATTTAGTGCCAAATTAAGGGCTAATTTGAGGGCCAATGCCCCTTTGGAGCTGGGTTCAGTCTGCCCAACCTCATTACATGTAGGGCCTTTACAGCTAGTAGAGAGGGGATTTGAGCCCAAATTCCAGAGGTGAAAAGGAGAGCGGAATAACCCACTATACACCCACCCCGGAAAAATAATCAATTCCGAACAAAACCTTCTTTGGCATTGCTAACAGTAAGTCAGATGTTATGCAGTTTTATAACAACAACAGGAGTGTTACACTGGGCCAGAAATTCGGCTGTTGCCGGGTGAGTACGCGCTGTGTACTCACCCGTAAGGCCATCTGAAGTGCCGGTTTCCTGCATGCACTGCGCATGCGCGGGAAACCGGAACTTCCGTTCCCCTGAAGGGAGGGGTTCAGAAGTCGAACGCGTGCGCGGTAGAGGCTGCGCGCACGCAGCGAACTTCAGGTTTTTTTCAGGTTTCTCCGGGAAGGTAAGTATGAAGAAGCTGCGCTTTTAAAAAGGAGGCGCAAGGCCTGTTTTTAACAAGGTAAGTGGTTAATTAATTACAATTTAAAACATTTTTCAACAGGTTTATCTTTTTTAGATACTTTAAAGAAAGGTAAGTTTATTTTTAGCACCGTTACAAAGTATAATTCATTTTTTCAACAATTAAAATTTTTGTTTAAAGTAGTTAATTTATTTAACTTATAGTTATTTTAAAAATGTGATTTAAAAAAAAAAATTATTTGAATTTTAAGTGTAGTTTTGGGGCCAATCTCTATTCATAGATTTGCCAGGTCTTCCTGTCAAATCTATGAATGAAAATGCCCTGCTAGGATTGGCTCTCCATGGCCCACGTGATCCCAGGGGACGCTTCGAACTAACTGCGCCCCTGGGATACACAAGCACTGCGCGCCGGCAGCTGGAGGAGGCCCAGGACCCGAAGTCCTCGTGGGCCCAAAGCACAACTGCAGGCGCGGTAGGCAAGTACGCACACGATGCTTGCACCCGCAGGAAGCCTGAAAGCTAAATTTCTGGCCCGTTATATAATGCACAATGTTATTATTTTGCAAGTAAGATGTTTAACTCTTTAAGGCCACAATGTCGAATGTAAATAGGAGATCTTGAAGTCAAGTAGAGGTTAATTGCTATTGGTGAGGAAAATTTGCAGTTTGACAGATGCTTGTAAGATTCTGGCTGAAGGTTAGGAAAAACCATGAAATGACTGCCTTCCATTCTTTTTTGTTAACACACTTTGAAGTATTACATCTGAAGTATGACAGATTCAAAACTCTAGTGGATCTCCATTGGCATTGCTCATGATAAATTGGATAATATGCTGTTTTATAAGGACTGTTGTACCATGTAATCCACAATGCATAATGTATTACTCTGCTGCTAAGGTGGATCGGTGTTGCCTAGAATAGTGAACAGAGCCTCAGATCAATCAGAGTTTAATTGCTGGAACCACTCAGCAGTTTAGGCAGCACCTGAGGAGAGAGAAACAGAGTTAATGTTTCAGGCCTCCTACAGAGGCTGCAAGTCAAGAAGAAGCGGAGAATATTGCTGAAGAACAAGACCTTGCAAACAAACCCCTTGAACTCTGGCCATACAGACAACCACTCACCCATCCATTCATTCATCCTCTCCATTACATTCAACAGCCCAGAGACACCCACTCAAGGGAAGTACAGATAGTGTGGATGCGGAATGAACACGTGGTGGGGTGAGACCATGAGCAGAAGATGCAGATTTGGGAGCGAGTCTGATATAGTTGAGTAGAGACGCAAGACATGCTAGTCCCGGGCTGCACAGTAAATTAATGATGATTTCAGGGGTCCTGCCATGAAGAGGGAGGATGCTAGCAGACCATTAGAAAAGGATGGAGGTTTTGCATGGCCTCTCCCAAGATGTGCAACAGATGGCTGGGATAGTAGTGGGGTCCAGTGCTCTGGGGTGTACTAACATCCTAGAGGGAATCAACTTATCTGCAGAAAGAGGCAACTACAGGAACTAAAGGCAAAATGCTGCGGCTGCTGAAAATCAGAAATATAAACAGAAAATGCTGGAAACACTCAGCAGGTCAGACAGCATCTGCGGAGAGAGAAACAGAGTTAACGTTTCAGGTCTGTGACCCTTCGTTAGAACTGGATAACGTTGCAGATGTAACAGGTTTTAATCAAGTACAGGTGCAGGGAAAGGGGGTGAGGGGAGGAAAGAACAAAAGGCAAGTTCTGTGGTAGGGTGGAAGGCAGGAGAGATTTAATGAACAGCCGAATCATTGCCAGCACCTGCTGTCGGGAAAAATGGGAGCAGAGGTTACGATCTGAAATTGTTGAACTCAAGGTCGAGTCTGGAAGGCTGTAAAGGGTCTAATCAAAAGATGAGGTGCTGTTCCTTGAGCTTCCATTGAGCTTCGTTGGAACAGTGTAGGAGGCCGTAGAGAGGTTGGTGAGAGGAGGTAAATCTGTGATGGACTGAGACTTCCAAATAAAAGTATTCTATTCATCTGTGAAGATGTGCCAAATGAATCTGTTCCTCAGGTATGTAGCAACAGTTGCCATTGCACCTGCTTCTGATTTTTCAATAGCAAAATACTGCGGATGCTGGAAATCTGAAATAACAACAGAAAACGCGGGAAACACTCAGCAGGTCAGGCAGCATCTGTGGAGAGAGAAACAGAGTTAACGTTTCAGGTCTGTGACCCTTCGTCAGAACTGGAAAAAGTTAAGAGATGTAACAGATTTTAAGCAGGTGCAGAGGCAGGGAAGAGGGGGAGGGGAGGAAAGAACAAAATGGACTGTCTGTGATAGGGTGGAAGGCAGGAGAGATTGAATGTTGCAAACGGGAATGGCAGAATCATCAACAGCTGCCACCTGAAAAAATAGGGGCAAAGGTTATGGTTTGAAATTATTGAACTCGATATTGAGTCCAGAAGGCTGTAAAGTGCCTAATAGAAAGATGAGGTGCTGTTCCTATTTTTCAAGGGTTGGGACTGAGCAAATGGTACAGCAACTTCAGGCGAGGGGCAGATGCATGGTTAAACTCAAATATCCAAAAGTTGCTGTCCGAGTCGCACCACTCCGTCGTTAGTTTCATGAAAACAGCATCTCATGTCTGCATCACCACTGAAATGCACTGAATGATGTGAAGTTGCTGTACTTGCACGGTAGATACCAATTAAACTCGCCACAAAAAGTTAAGCCTTGTACATTTCAGTCTAAGTACCCTTTTAACAATGTGATAAGTGTTAATTACTGCCAGTTAACCTCTTTGGCACTGAAAAGTAACTATTGCAAATGTGGAGTCTCATTCCTTCAGGTTTTAATTGTTGTTGGATATTTTAAAAATGTAATATTTTAAATTTTTTAATTAGTTTTTTACTTTTCCTTTCCGTCTCATTCTCCTCTCTCTCTCTCATAATCCAATCTTTCTTCCCTCCCTTTATTTCACTTGCTGTACAAGATTTGACAGTGAATTCACCCACTCTAATTTACACTTCCTTCTCTGCCCTTGAGCTGTTAATTTCACAATCCTTCAATCTGATTGGTTAAGGAGATACACAGTTGCTTGATCTGTTCACTCAGGTCCCAGATACCCTGTCCCCCTCGCTGCGCAGTTATCAGCTCGCACTTTCAGCAACTTGCCGCGCAAAACATTTTAAAACCTAAACGTGCAAGGGCATGTCTAACTAACGGCAGACGCCATTACGTGCCCTGCCACAGTAAATTATGGCCCATAATTCCTGAGATAGGCCCTTCCCCAAACCAGGAAATGTGGGGCCTCCAACTAATGTATACATTTCTCTGCACATTGCAAATTACTGGCTTTCTGGTTTTTTTTTTAATTGTTGGAAGAAATTTTCATATGAGCCAATCAGTTGCAAGAAATTTGCCTTGTAATTAAGTGTGACAGAAAAATACAACGGGACAGATAGGAAATGCATGTGCCGTTTTATTATATTATTGATACCAGAGTTTTAATTTATTCTTTACCATAAAAAAAGTAAAGTAACATTCTAAGTACATTGGAGTGGCAAGATCAAGCTGACTATAACACAAAGCATAAGCTAAATTCCATTGTCAGCCTGCAGTCAGATGCCGGGAAGTTTAATTGTGTTGGTTTAAGGGAGGAGTAAATCTTGTAACAGTAATTACAATAACTGCAGTTTATCCTTGAACTTGCCAACATTAAATTCCACTAAAAATATTAGAATAATGGGATTTTGTTCGCTTGTGAACGAGCACTAATCCCCAAAGAGTCCTGCCTACTCTGACAATGCACGCCTTGCAACTTTTAAAATATATTTATATATATATATAGACTTGTTAGCAAACTTAAAGCTCATGGGATTAAAGGGACAGTGGCAGCATGGATACAAAGTTGGCTAAGGGGCAGAAAGCAGAGAGTAGCTGTGAAAGGTTATTTTTCAGACTGGAGGGAAGTATCCGGTAGTTTCATGGTCACCATTACAGATATTAATTTTTAATTTCAGATTTACTTAATTGAATTTAATTTCCCCAGCTGCCTGTGGGATTTGAACTCACGTGTCCGGATCATTAATCCAGGCCTCGGTCCAGTAACATAACCATTATGCTATCGTACCCGGTACCCGGTACCACTGCTCTTTTTGATATATATTAATGACCTGGACTTGGGTATACAGGGCATCATTTCAAAGTTTACAGATGATACAAAACTCAGAACTATAGTAAACAATGAGGAGGATAGTAACAGACTTCAGGAGGACATAGACAGACTGGTGAAATGGGCAGACACATGGCAGATGAAATTTAACGCAGAAAAGTGTGAAGTGATAAGTTTTGGTAGGAAGAATGAGGAGAGGCAATATCAACTAAATGGTACAATTTTAAAAGGGGGTACAGGAACAGAGAGACCTGGGGGTGTATGTACACAAATCTTTGAAGGTGGCAGGACAAGTTGAGAAGGCTGTTAAAAAAAGCATATGGGATCCTTGACTTTATTAATAGAGGAATAGAGTATAAAAGCAAAGTTATGCAAAACCTTTATAAAATACTGGTTAGGCCTCAGCTGAAGTATTCTGTTCAATTCTGGGCACCACACTTTAGAAAGGATGTCAAGGTCTTGGAGAGGGTGCAGAAGAGATTTACTGGAATGGTACCAGGGATGAGGGACTTCAGTTATGTGGAGAGACTGGAGAAATTGTCCTCCTTAGAGAAGAGAAGGTTAAGCAGAGATTTGATAGAGGTGTTCAAAATTATAAATGGTTTTGATAGAGTAAATAAGGAGAAACTGTTTCCAGTGGCAGAAGGGTCAGTAACCAGAGGGACACAGATTGAAGGCAATTGGCAAAAGAACCAGAGGCGACATGAGGAAACATTTTTTTTTAAACACAGCGAGTTGTTGTGATCTGGAATGCACTGCCTGAAAGGGTGGTGGAGGCAGATTGAATCGTAAAATTTAAAAGGGAATAGGATAAATACTTTAAGGGAAAAGATTTACAGGGCTATGGTGAAAGAGCAAGCGAGTGGGATTAATTGGATAGCTCTACCAAAGAGCTGGCACAGGCCCAATGGCCTCCTTCTGTACTGTATAAGTCTATAATTCTGTGATATAATAGGCCCTTAAATGGCCTGTCCATCAATTTACTAACAGCAGAATCAGGCATCTCTTACTCTTTAAGTAAGCTCCACATCCCCTATTAAAACCTTTACATTCATTCAATGATTGCACTTTTAAATCGCTAAAGGTTTCACTTGTTGTACAAACCCACAGCCTAGTATCACCATTTGTCAAATCACTTTCTTATAAAGATAATAAATAGTGCAACACACTGGGACGCTCCAGAATTTGACCATCAGCAGGCTATTCGATTACAAGGGGCATCATGGTCAATCCAATCCTGTCCCTACCCAATATCCACATGCAGTGGTGACTGGATAGCGATCCGGAACAGGAACCCTGGCTGATTCCTTTGTCTTGACCAAGGGACACCGAGGTCAATTGTCGTGGTCCCCCACCATCCCAACTGAAGTCAGGTAACAACCTGGAGATTGAACCTGGAACCTGCTAATTCTGTATACTTATTCAGCTACTCACTGGATAAACTTGCTAATCTGTCAGGGAAGCTCGTCAAAATATTCCAAATGAAGGATATTTGAAATAAAATGCAGAAATGTATCAAACTCACTGGATCTCTTTCTATTTGGAATGGCGTCTATAAAAATCTCACCACTAAGCCCACAAGGAAATGCTCCACCATCCTCCTTTCCCCAATGTGTCCCAGCCTCCCAATCTTCTATCTCCCCGGAGGATAAATATGCAGAAACATTTGCAGCATCATGACCAATACAGCACAAATACAATGTTAACTAGTAAATAAAACCATCTACATCAAACACCTATGTTTAGAAACTGGAAGATACTTGAAGGCCCCATCTCGCACCTCCCTTTCCTCTCCAAAGTCCTTGAACATATTGTCGCCCATCTTTCCCGGAACTCCATGTTTGAATTCCTCCAATCAGGTTTCCGCCCCTGCCACAGTACCGAAACGGCTCTTATCAAAGTCACAAATGACATCCTATGTGACTGTGACAAAGGTAAACTATCCCTCCTCATCCTTCTCGACCTGTCTGCAGTCTTTGACATGGTTGACCACCCCATCCTCCTCCAAAGTCTCTCCACTGGGAGGAAAGGGACGTTGGAGATGGGGCCTTCAAGTATTGTCCAGCACTCGCTTGGTTCCATTCTTATCTATCTAATTGTAGCCAGAGAATTACCTGCAATGGCGTCTCTTCCCGCTCCAGCACCGTTACCTCTGGGGTCCCCCAAGGATCTATCCTCAGCCCCCTCCTATTTCTCATGTAGATGCTGCCCCTCGGCGACATTATCCAAAAACACAGCGTCAGTTTCCACATGTACATTGACAACACCCAACTCTACCTCACCACCACTTCTCTTGACCCCTCCATTGTCTCTAAATTGTCAGACTGCTTGTCCGACATCCTGTACTGAATGAGCAGAAATTTCTTCCAATTAAATATTGGGAAGACCAAAGCCATTGTCTTCGGTCCCCGCCACAAACTCTGTTCCCTAGCCACCGACTCCATCCCTCTCCCTAGCAACTGTCTGAGGCTGAACCAGACTGTTCGCAACCTTTGTGTCATATTTGACCCTGAAATGAGCTTCCGACCACATATCCGCATCATAACTAAGACCGCCTATTTCCACCTCCGTAACATCCCGTCTCCACCCCTGCCTCAACTCATCTGCTGCTGAAACCCTCATCCATGCCTTTGTTATCTCTAGACTTGACTATTCCAATGCACTCTTGGCTGGCCTCCCACATTCAACCCTACGTAAACTTGAGGTCATCCAAAACTCGGCCACCCGTGTCCTAACTCGCACCAAGTCCCATTCACCCATCATCCCCATGCTCGCTGACCTACATTGGTTCCCGGTTAATCAAAGCTTCGATTAAAAAATTCGCATTCTTGTTTTCAAATCCCTCCATGGCCTCGCCCCTCCCGATCTCTGTAATTTCCTCCAGACCCACAAACCCCACCCCCCCCACCCCACCCCCCGAGATATCTGCGCTCCTCTAATTCTGGCCTCTTGAGATCCCTGATGTTAATCGCTCAACCATTGGTGGCCGTGCCTTCAGCTGCCTAGGCCGTAAGCTCTGGAATTCCCTCCCTAAACCTCTCCACCTCTCTCTCCTCCTTTAATGAGAAGTCGCACAACACCAGGTTATAGTCCAACAGTTTTATTTGAAATTACGAGCTTTCGGAGCGCTGCTCCTTCTTCTGACTGTACCTGAAGAAGGAGCAGCGCTCCGAAAGCTCGTAATTTCAAATAAAACTGTTGGACTATAACCTGGTGTTGTGCGACTTCTCATTTTTGTCCACCCCAGTCCAACGCCGGCATCTCCACACCATGTAATGAAACCAGAGGCTTATTGTTAAGTGAAGCAGGAAGTCACTGAATATCAATCACACTTTTGGTCTTACAGTTCACACCTGAGACAGCTACTCCATTTTGATATAGAGTGAGAAAAATCTCATTTCAATGAAGTGCCCCGCAGATATCTTTGCATATAACGAGTCTGTGGCTCTTTCACACTTCCAATTCTGTGGTGTCTACAAACAGTGATCTACATATGTAAAATGCTTTGTGTGAATACCACGGACAGGCGAGATTAAGCAGAACAGCAGCCAATTTACAACAAGTGAGGTAAGCTTCATAATATTCAGTTTCATTAAAGATTCCTGCCCATAAATCTACCTTTACATTCTCTTTCCTAATCATCCCCTTTCTAAAACAGTATTATAATTTTTTAACAGTTAACATCTGTCCAGCAGCTGTTGGCTATTGAAAAACAGATCAATTACATGCTGCATCCTTGAGCTGGAATGACACAACACTGGGGATGTCATGGCAACAGAGCACTGCAACAAGTCTCTTGTCCCTATTGACTCCAATGAAAAGGTGCACTCCTGTAAATACTTTCCTCCAGGTTTCTCCAGAGGCTTTCTTTTTTGTTGTTGTGAAGACTCCAGACGGTCTATACAGCAACACCCACAAGCAATCATTAGGAGCATACACACTGAAAACATAATTGCTCCATTTCCCATTCTGTTAAATGGTAAACAAGAGCCTTGGAAATTGCATTTGCCCAAACATGATGGCCGGAATTTTCTTTACCTGGGCGGGTCGGGTGCGGCCGGTCAGTGTGGCGGGTCGCGAACCAGTTCTTGCTTCCATCCCGCTGCAGAAATCGAATTTGCGCCAATGGAGCCTATTAAGCCCGCCCTGCGCGTTACCCGGCCCTATTAAATGGTGCGTGTCTGATGACATCGTCATGACGTGTTTTCAGCTGGGATATTTAAAGGAGCCAGGGCCACATTGCATTTGAAAGTTCGTCTAGGAGCGTGCAGTTACTGTACTGGAGACTTTGATTGCTCCAAACACTTGGAGACATGACTGCACAGAGGCAGAGGGTTGCACCCAGGTTCTCCGATGACTCCCTCCATATGCTTGTGGAGAGAGTCAGATCACGCAGGCAGATCCCCTTCCCTTCGAATGGGCGGAAGAGACCTCCCCAGGAGACAAAAAGAGCCTGGCTCCAAATTGCAGAGGAGGTCAACAGCAGGGATGTGTTCAGGAGGACCAGGGAGCAGTGCCGGAAACATTTCAATTATCTCATTAGATCAGGAAAGGCAAGTACAAAGCCACACTCAACTTCATCCTGCTGTGCCTCTCATCACATCCCCATCACTCTGCCTTCCCAACTCTACTCCTGCACATCCTTACTCACACCAACATACCTTGCATGTCCACCCATCCCTCTCTCTCTATCTACATTATCACATCCCCATCTTACTAACCACCCCTCACACTCACCCTAATGCAATCATACCAACTGACAACACACAAGGAGGCCACTTGACATTGCCACCCCACTCCATCATAGTCTCTCTCTGAAGATGTAACCCATCCATTCCTTACACTCATTCCATCACTCTCACTCAACCTTCTCTTCATTCCCTCCTTGCAGAAGAGACTGCACAATAAGAGGGAGAGGGAGAGAAGTGGAGGTGGGCCGCCATCATTTGCCACAGTCACAACAGCAGAGGAGGCTGCCTTATCTGGAGTGGCCGAGCAGCTGGAGGTGGGAGACGGCGAGAGGGGGATATCTCAGCAACCTGGTGACAGAATTACATATCATACAGCTACATGGCATACATCAGTCACTCATATGGGGACTGATGTCATCAGCCACTGAATGGTCATTATGTGCATAATGGCACCTGTACCCATTCTTGATATGACATTTCTAACTCATCTCTTTACTCTCCCACAGGTCCATCAAGAGCCCCTCCCACTGTCCAGGAGGAAGAGGAAGACGACTCCTCAGAGTAGCCTCCAGCCTCTGAGGGTGCACTGTCACCAGACATAAGCGCACCCAGCACCAGTGCAGATTCGCACACCTGGGTGGGTACCACGCGAGATAGAGTAGTGCTGTCACCTGGTCTGTCACAAGTCATGATGTCTGCAAGTGTTCAGAGAATGGAGGATTCCATCTCCAACATGAGCGCCACCGTGTCGCAGGCAATGGCGACTGTAGGCTCTTCCATGGATAGGATGGCCACCTGCATGGAGCAGCTGATGCACCACTCACAGGAGCACATGGTCTCTATGGAGAATAGATGGCTGTCTATGGAGAATAGATGGCAGATGCTCATAGACCTCCTGTCTAGGAGGGATGTCAGCGTAAACGTAGGTCCTCCTGGCCCCACTGATGTGCAGCAAGGTGCTCTCCAGTTATTTGCTAGCAGGGAAATGCGGGTAGCCCATGAGAGGGATAATGGTGAGAGGGGACATGGAAGTGTGGGCTCCTCTCAAAGCGCTTACACTTCTCCCCCGTTACCACCCTCCTCAGTCAGAGCCCCAGACAGATCCTCGGACAGCGATGGTCAAATCTGCCCCTGCACAGTCGCAGGAGGAGCAGACTTTGACGGGACCATCACAGGCTCCAAACCCCAGAGGCCATAAAAATCTTTATTTTTACCACTTTCCGGTCTTGGACAAATTTCTGTGCACCTTTGGAAGTGGCTTAATGAGTTGCAGTGAATTGGGAGACATAATGGTACCCCCAGCAATGGTGGTCAGTGTGAAAGGAAAGGCTTGGTTATTGTAGGGATCCTTTATGGTGTTGCTTTGGGGTGGTGCCAACCTGGCGCAGCATGTGGCAGCCATATGGGTGCACAGCGTAAAGTTAAGTAAATCTGGCCATGATGAGGCCATCCCTGGACTCCCAGGCAGCAATGTGCTCGGGTGCTGGTGGGATCTGGGCTGCAGGTTCCTCCAGCTCCTGCTCGTCTTCCAGCTGATGCTCCTCTTCCTCCTCCTCCGAAGCGGCTGTGCGCTCAGAGCCTTGCTCCTCATGCAGCGCTAATCCTCGCTGCTGCGCTATGTTGTACAGGGCACAGCAGACCATGACAATTCTGGAGACCTTGGCTGGTGCATACTGAAGGGCTCCTCCAGATCTGTCAAGGCATCTGAAGCGCATTTTCAGCATGGCTATTGTCTGCTCTATGACACATCTGGTGGAAATGTGGCTTTCATTATATCTCTCCTCAGCCTCAGTACTTGTGAGCCACGTCTTCAGTGGATAACCCTCATCTCTAAGCAGCAAGCCGGAAAGTCTGTTTGAAGGAGCGAAGAGCTGAGGGAGGGTGGACTGGCGAAGGGCGGAAGAGTCATGGCAGCTGCCAGGGAATTTGGCGCGCACATGGATGCTGATCTTCCTATAGTTGCAGACCAGCTGCACATTGAGGGAGTGGAAGCCCTTGCAGTTGACAAAGACTCCTGGGTTAGGACAGGGTGCCCTGATGGCCACATGTGTGCAGTCGATAACGCTCTGCACCTGTGGGAAGCCAGCCAGAGTAGCAAAGCCGAGCGCCCGCTCAGTAACACTGGCTTCATCAGTGGCAAAGTTGATATAATTGGCTGACTTGTCAAAGAGGGCATCGGTGACCTGTGTGATGCATCTGTTGGCGGCCGACTGCGAGATACCGCAAATGTCTGCTGCAGATCCCTGGAAGGAGCCCGAGGCGAAGAAGTTGAGGGCGCTGGTGACTTTGACAACCACTGGTAAGGTGTGGCCACCCGCTCCTTTGGGCTGCAGGTCTTGCTCCAGCAATCTGCAAATGTCTGCGACGACCTGGCACGAAAGCCTGAGTCTCCTTTGGCACTGCTGCTCAGTCATGCCTGTATACCCTGTGTTGGGGGTATCGGGATGCTGCCCTGCGCTGATGCCCTCTGTCCTGTACAGCATCAGGTGGTTGAGGAGAAGGTTTGTGGTGCTATTGTTGGTGCTGCTGGTGTTGGGGCTCACCAATTCTGAGGACCAAGGTGAGACAGTATAAACGGCACCCATGCTGATGGAATAGATGGCAGGTCAAGTAGAGATGAGAGATGCAATCTGTCAATGGAGTGATAGGTTGTACCAATGAGGTGAGACTGGATGGCGACTTTGCTGCAAACACTTGCAGTCTGTAGAAAACTAAATGTGTGCTGGGAATGCAGTCAGCAACAGCTTCTGCCTGAGGAAAGTGATCAGCTGTGAGGTGGGAGCTTTTATGGTACATTTCATGCTGTCATCTAATCAGCTGGAGCAATAGCCACTCAACTCTCGCCTCAGGCTGACAGCCGTGGTTCCTGAGCTGCGTGAATCCCGTGGGCAGCCAGGGAAATTTGAAAGGTGGGCTGATAAAGGCGCTTAAGGATCTGACAACAAGATGGTAATGATTTGAATTAGGTCGCCCGCCTCTGCCGGTTTGGTCGCTGCCGCACCGGCAAACGTGCCCGAGGGAACGGGACGGGATGACGGCGAGTTCCTGACCCGATCCAACTTATTTCAAATTTCCCACCTGCACGGACCCCAGAAAATTTCGGCCGATGAGTTGACAACTGCCAATACACTAAGCTCACAAGTTATAAGAGAACGGTCAGGACAGACTTTCTGGGTGTTTTGTATGGGAACCAATATAGAATATCTAAACTGAGTGCATTCACTTTCTTTGGTACAGTAAAAGCCTCTCAATGGGAACATCTGTGGCAAATACAACCTTGCCTTTCCTATTAGCAAATCCCTGCAAAAAAAAAGCCCATTATGGTCCTGACCGGCAACAACATCCCAGCTGCTATCAATGGGTTGTTAAATTGTCCAAATTTTGGAGATTATTAGTTAATTTCTAACGACAGTTTGTGTGAAGGATGCAAACATAGTCCACTGAGCTCCTCAACAGTGGCTGTACAGTATGGTGAGGGACAGGAATTAAGCAACATTTGCCAAAACCTCAGTCCCAGTTGTGCTCCTGTGATTTGTGCGGAGAATAGATTTATAGACTAGTGCTCTGTTAATTATTATAATATCCTGTGCACATTACCCCTCTGCTCCAATAATTTTTGGCTGACGCTTCTTAATGATGAACATGTTGTTGCACCTGTGCATTCTTTTCAAATGGTACTTCCCGCGAGCCCTGCCCGAGGAACAACCAACCCCTCAACAACAACAACTTGCATTTATATAGCGTCTTTAGCCTAGTAAAACATCCCACTATCTGGGAATAGCTAAGGCAGTGAGAGGCCTACCCAAGGAAAGGCAAGAAAAGGGGAGAGGTGGAGAACACAGGAAGCCTGCAGATCAGGTGTGAAATTCAAACAGAAAGTGCTGGTAAAATGCAATCGGTCCCAACACTGAGAGTACGGCCCCCACCAGCACCGTGCTCTGATAAAGGGGTCTCCACCCAAATGCCAACCTCTCTCCAGTCCCTCTAGACATTAATGAGAAGTCGCACAACACCAGGTTATAGTCCAACAGATTTATTTAATTTTACATGCTTTCGGAGCGGTTCGCTCCTTCCTCAGGTAAGTTAGCAGTGAGAGAATCTCCCAGAATTCACAATTTAAACACAGACAAAATCTATTCAAATCTTTCCCTACATCAAAGACACACTAAGAGCACAGCCAAGACAATGAGATGTGTCCCAGGGGGTCCAACGTGTCAAACCACCTGCTGGCTGCATATCCTGTCAATTTGTGTTGGTTCTTGTGTTAGTCTTTTTAAAAAAAAAACACCTGGGAAGACCGGCCATGATGTCAAGTCACGTTCTGTATCGTGACATGAACCCGATATCGCGATTGAGGCCATCCTCATGAGTGCAGAACTTGGCTATCAGTTTCTGCTCTATGATTTTGCGCTGTCGTGTATCCCGAAGGCCGCCTTGGAGAACGCTTACCCGCAGATCCGAGGCTGACCTCTCCACATCTCCACATCATGACCTCTAACATTGACAGACCCACCCCATATCACCAGCAATCTCTGCTTTAAAGAGGGTGGAGGATATAGCTAAGTTCTAAAGTTACTGAAGTCAATATTCAGATCAGAGGGCTGCAGAGTGTCAGAAGAAAAGTAATGTACTGTTTCTGAAGCTTGTTTTGAGCTTTGTTGGAACAGTGTAAGGGGCCAAAGACAAGAAGGTCAGAGTGGGACGGGGAGAGAGAGTAATAGCTACAGGGAGCTCAGGGTCACACTTGCAGACAGAATGAGGTGTTTGATAAAACAGTCACCTAATCTGCATTTAGTCTCCCCAAGATAGAGGTAATCACACTGTGAGCACTGAGCACAGTGTACTAGAAGAGAAGTTAATAAAAACTCCTGTGTGAGACAGCAATTTACAAGAGCACCCTCCAATATATATTTTTTTAATTTGTTCCTGAAATGTGGGCTTCACTGGCAAGCCCAGCATTTATTGCCCATCCCTAGTTGCCCTTGAGAAGGTGGTGGTGAGCCGCCTTCTTGAACCGCTGCAGTCCGTGTGGTGAAGGTACTCCCACAGTGCTGTTAGGGAGGGAGTTCCAGGATTTTGACCCAGCGACGACGAAGGATCGGCGATATACTTCTAAGTCAGGATGGTGTGTGACTTGGAGGGGAACTTGGAGGTGGTGGTGTTCCCATGCGCCTGCTGCCCTTGTCCTTCGAGGTAGTAGAAGTCGTGGGTTTGGGAGGTGCTGCCGAAGAAACCTTGGCGAGTTGCTGCAGTGCATCTTGTAGATGGTACACACTGCAGCCACGGTACGCCGGTAGTGGAGGGAGTGAATGTTTAAGGTGATGGATGGGGTGCCAATCAAACGGGCTGCTTTGTCTTGGATGGTGTCAAGCTTCTTGAATGTTGTTGGAGCTGCACTCATCCATGCAAGTGGAGAGTATTCCATAACACTACTTACTTGTGCCTTGTAGATGGTGGAAAGGCTTTGGGGAGTCAGGAGGTGAGACACTCGCCGCAGAATACCCAGCCTCTGACCTGCTCTTCTTGTCACAGAATTTATGTGGCTGGTCCAGTTAAGTTTTTGGTCAATTGTGACCCCATGGATGTTGATGGTGGGGGATTCAGTGATGGTAATGCCGTTGAATGTCAAGTGCCGCTTGATAGCACTGCCGACAACACCTTCCATCACTTTGCTGATGATTGAGAGTAGACTGATGGTGCAGTAATTGGCCGGATTTGTCCTGCTTTTTGTGGACAGGACATACCTGGGCAGTTTTCCACATTGTCAGGTAGATGCCAATGTTGTAGCTGGACTGGAACAGCTTGGCTAGAGACGCGGCTAGTTCTGGAGCGCGAGTCTTCAGCACGACAGCCGGGATGTTGTCGGGGCCCACAGCCTTTGCTGTATCTAGTGTGCTCAGCCGTTTCCTGATATCACGTGGAGTGAATCGAATTGGCTGAAGACTGGCTTTTGTGATGGCAGGGGCATTGGTGGAGACTTCAGGAGGAGGCTAATATGGATCATCCACTCAGCACTTCTGGCTGAAGATTGTTGCAAACGCTTCAGTCTCTTCTTTAGCACTCCCGTGCTGGGCTCCACCATCATTGAGGACGGGGATGTTCATGGAGCCTCCTCCTCCCGTTAGTTGGTTAATTTTCCACCACGATTCATGGCTGGATGTGGTAGGACTGCAGGGCTTTGATCTGCTCCGTTGATTGAGAGATTGCTTCACTCTGTCTATAGCATGCTGCGTCCACTGTTTAGCATGCATGTAGTCATTTGTTACAGCTACCCCAGGTTGGCACCTCATTTTCAGGTACGCCTGGTGCTGCTCCTGGCATGCTCTTCTGCACTCTTCATTGAACCAGGGTTAGTCCCCTGGCTTGAAGGTAATGGTAGAGTGAGGGATATGCTGGGCCATGAGATTACAGATTGTGGTGGAATACAATTCTGCTGCTGCTGATGCCCCACAGTGCCTCATGGATGCCCAGTTTTGAGCTGCTAGATCTGTTCTGAATCTATCCCATTTAGCACGGTGGTAGTGCCACGCAACATGATGGAGGGTGTCCTCAGTGTGAAGAAGGGACTGCGTCTCCACAGGGCCTGTGCGGTGCTCACTGCTACCAATACTGTCATGGACAGATGTATCTGTGGCAGGTAGATTGGTGAGGACGAGGTCAAGTAGGTTTTCCCTTGTGTTGGTTCTCTCACCACCTCCCGCAGGCCCAGTCTGGCAGCAATGTCCTTCAGGACTCGGCCAGCTCGGTCAGTAGTGGTGCTACTGAGCCACTCTTGGTGATGGACATTGAAGTCCCCCACCCAGAGTACATTCTGTGCCCTTGCTACCCTCAGTGCTTCTTCAAAGTGGTGTTTAACATGGAGGAGTACTGATTCATCAGCTGAGGGAGGGCGGTAGGTGGTAATCAGCAGGACCTTTCCTTGCCCATGGTTGACCTGAAGCCATGAGACTTCATGGAGTCCGGAGTCAATGTTGAGGACTCCCAGGGCCACTCCTTCCCGACTGTATACCACTGTGCCGCCACCCCTGGTGGGCCTGTCCTGCCGGTGGGACAGGACATACCATGGGATGGTGATGGAGGAGTCTGGCACATTGGCTGAAAGGTATGATTCTGTGAGTATGACTGTCAGGCTGTTGCTTGACTAGTCTGTGGGACAGCTCTCCCAATTTTGGCACAAGTCCCCAGACGTTAGTGAGGAGGACTTTGCAGGGTCGACTGGGCTGGGTGTGCCATTGTCGCGTCCGAAGCCGGTGCCGAGGTCGATGTCGGGTGGTCCGTCCAGTTTTATTCTTCTTATTGTTGTTTTTTGTAGCGGTTTGTTACAACTGAGTGACTTGCTAGACCATTTCAGAGGGCAGTTAAGAGTCAATCACATTGCTGTGGGTCTGGAGTCACATATAGGCCAGACCAGGTAAGGACAGCAGATTTCCTTCCAGGCGGGTTTTTAACAAAAATCTGATAGTTTCATGGTCACCATTACTAATACGAGCTTTTTATTCCAGATTTATTTAATTAACTGAATTTAAATTCCCCAGCTGCCGTGGTGGGATTTGATCTCACGTCTCTGGATCATTAGTCCAGACCTCTGGATTACTAGTTCCCGACATTACTGGTACATTTTTGCAACGTTGGATGATTGTATTCCTATTGCCACTATAACTGTCCTCACCTGCCTCCCTCCCGATTCTCATTTGTTATCATGTGTTTTTGTGCCTTTATCACAGTAACCTATTGAGAACAGGGTAAATGGATTTCATATTAGGAGTGAGCAAACATGGAAAGTTATATTAGTTAGTGCTGTTCTCACTGCATGCATCCCCGTATAGTGATCAAGTTACTAAGACCACAAGTTTAACTAATTCTACAGACTCACTTACTGTGAGCATTTAATGGCAACTGTACACTTTCTTAATCTTGTACAGAGACCATTCATTCACCAGTACAAATTGCATCAGTACTAAAGTTGCTCTCTAATACTTGTTGGGAACATAATAGTACATTAAGGTGTGATTTGTGCATCAGACTTGGCCATATGTACAAGTAGAAAACTATTGTTTTCATTGAAAGAACTTATATTTGTTAATCCAATGACAGATTTATTTCAGTGCTAACTAACAACCATGCCTCTAAAGCACTCGTCCTGCTACAAACTGTTCCTTCAGTCCAGTCGTCAAACCGTGACAATATACAAGTGTGGACAATTAAATCCACACCTTGGAAAATGTCCCCTTTATCCATCTATTCCCATTAAATGTATCCGTTACACAGACATCATATTTCTGATATCACAAGGAATTCAATACTTTTGAAATTAAGATAAAAATTCTGAAGTTGCCATTCTTTTTCTGTTCTCTTGTAACGTGCAGGTGTTTTATGTCCTGCGGTAGTAAGTCCCAGATGTGTAAAACAGGCACTTGTGATGTAAAGGTTGCAGCAGGGCCAGGGCTCAAGACAACACTCTGTAGTCCCACCGCTGGGACCAACAGGCAAGGCAGGCAGATCACCAGACACAGCTCCAGAAACTCAGTGGCCCACAGGTTAAAATAAAGAAAAAGGGATGCGAGATGTTCGGAAATCTTTTCTCTGGGAAAAACTAATAGTTGGAAAGGAGTTATGGGCAGGGCAGGGCAGGCAAAAACCCTGGAATCATTTAAAAAGAACAGCTGGTTGAAATGGGTGGGGGTGAGAGGAAGACGGTCAGTTTTTCTCTGGATTCATGAGCTAAAATGCACTGAATACCCTTCCTCAACTATACCTACCGCGATCACAATGGCATGAAGTAGTGGAAGTGTTCAAGTGTCCTGTGCGAGAGAGCTCGAAAACAACCCATAAGTATAACTTTGATAACTTCTCATTCAACTGGGCACCAAACATAGATCTTTACCTTTAATGCTCTAAGTACTAAATATTTGGCGGGGGCTCTACATTTACTCAGTCAGTACACATCATTTCCCTGCTAACAAGAAGCACAATTAGAAAGAACATTTACTCAAATAATTTCCCTAAACACATTAGGGTGCTCGAAGAGAATCAAGACCTCTCCAAAATCAGATCGGAGCTTTTTTTCCTCTGTTCGCTTTATTTGACTGATGATGGCGACAAAAACAAACACTTATTTAATAGCTTCAACATAATGAAATGTCCCAAGGTGCTTCACAGCAGGAATGGATATAGAACAATAGCTAGGGGAAGAATTAGGGCAGGGGACCGAACAATAGCTAGGGGAAGAGTTAGGGCAGGGGACCGAAGACGTGGTTGGAGAGATGAGGTTTGATGAGGCTTCAGAAGCTGGGGAGAGATCTGACAAAGCAGAGGAATATTGGAAGAGGATTCCAGAATGTTAGGCACAAGTCTGAAGGTTAAAAGTAGTTAAAGTAATTTGAAAGAAAAAGGCAGAAACAGATAAAAGACATTGAAGTTATATGTAATGGTTCAATTTTTAAAAAGGGCTCCAGATGGTAAAACACTCCCTTTAATAAGACCAATGTGACCGAGAGAACATTTTCTTTCAAACAGGGTGTTCTTATCGTGCAGTATGTACTTTCCAGTGCAAAGCACATTTTTAACATCTGGATTCATCATACATTTTAATACAGCTCTGTGGGTGAAAAAATGCTCTTAATGTTTCACGGTAATACTGCAAACTAAATGGAGGTTGGACAGATGCTGATTCTTAATTAGAAGTCGCACAACACCAGGTTATAGTCCAACAGATTTATTTAAAATTACAAGCTTTCGGAGCTGTCACCCCTTCCTCAGGTAGAGTAACTGTGGGAGAATCTATCAGAATTCACAGAATATAAACACAGAGAAAATGCATTCAAATCTTTCCCTACATCAAAGACACACTAAGAGCACAGCCAAGATTCTTAATTAGTGCACATGCCTTTTGGTAAACACATTGGGATGTTTTGCTAGGTTAAAGGTGCTATATAAATGTAAGTTGTTGTTGTCTAAATCAACAATTCAACTCCATTCAATCATAGCTTCCATTATGTCCCCAAAAATTAATTGACATATTACTTCAAAAGCGGAGTCTGAAAGAAAGCAATATTTCTTGTATGCTTATTACAGGTACTTTAAAAGTTAAACTCAGGTTAGTTGGGAGCGGTGGTACTGTAATATCGTGCTTCAGTCACAAACACGAGGTCAAACTGTGATAAGCAATCTGGTGTTGACATATTTTAGGGATCACTGCTGAAAAAGTGCAGAATAAGTCGAGAAACATCAGGCCTCATCTGTCAGCAACAGCCTATGAGCAAGCCAAAACAAGTCTATCAACCTGCGGCTGAATACCTCAGTAACACTGGATCATGTGCCAAACTGATGCATTCAAAACTATCTTGGGATAAACACTGCCATTAGCTAATACAGTAACTAATTAAACTGAAAGGATCAAAAGGCACATTTACAGGTTTACATACTGCCAATTTGGCTGATAAATTGTATCCCTTTTCAGCCTGTATCACAATTTGCTTTATTTTTCTGTGCACTCACATGAGAAGGAAATATCTACTTTACTGTAATAAGACACTGCTTTGTTTAATCTTCAAAGTGATCAAGTAATGTGTTGGCTCAATTGCATTTACCAGAGAACCAGATATTCTTTTGGCTCACTCTGCCCCCTGCTGGTCAGGGATGAATATAACCCATTATTCAGAAAATCTTTTCTGAAACTTCTTCAGAGATTGGCCTAACAACAGAAAACGCTGGAAAAACTCAGCAGGCCAGGCAGCCTCCCCAGCTCACATTTCAAACTAGAGGAAAAAGAATTGGCATGTATACATTTTCATACGCTCTAGCCCTTTTTAAATGAAGCCTAAAGAAAAGACTTCCCCACTAAATTACTTCTGTTCATCAGTCTCTCAGTCCTAAAGATCAATGTATCACCTATAATCAATTTCAGTGACGTGTTGAACCAATAGAAACAAAAAGTTGTAATTAGGTTTCACGTATTTCTAAGGCTGCACTTACAGCACAACTGTAACATCTGCGCAAAGATGTTTAGCGTCTTACTGTCAGTGCAATGTTGTAGACAATGTGGACGTAAAAGATCCCATGACACTATTTCGAAGAAGAGCAGGGGAATTATCTCCAGTGTCCTGGCCAATATTTATCCCTCAATCAACATAACACAAAAAACACAGATTATCTGGTCATTATCACATTGCTGTTTGCGGGAGCTTGCTGTGCGCAAATTGGCTGCCGCGTTTCCCACATTACAACAGTGACTATACTTCCAAAAAGTACTTCATTGGCTGTGAAGCGCTTTGAGACGTCTGGTGGTCGTGAAAGGCGCTATAGAAATGTAAGTCTTTCTTACCTCCTTCAAGGAGTCTCACACTAGAGTCAGGTCAGGGCAAGACTCCAGATTTATACGACAACTTTAGTGGCGGTACGCAGTAAAACCACTTTGCATCGATGTTATAGTTGCAGGATCAGTGCAGCCTAAGAATAACCTGTAACCATTCTATGATTCTATAACCTTGTTGAGCTCAATGCAGGACATAATCCAAACAATAGCTCAATCACCACAGGTTTGCTTTGCTCAGCTCAGGCCCTGGTAAGCTCAGGTTTTCTAAACTTGTTTGGCTATAAATTTAGACTCATTTTTCCACTTTGTCATCTGTTTATCAATAACAGGTAAATACGACCAGAGCATCTCACACTGCCGGGATAGGATTGGTTTAATTTTTCATAAACCACTCCCCTCTATGCCATGTTTCTGTTCATTTTAAAGGAACATTTAGGATAAAGCACCTTTAATGCCCAACTTTTGAAATGTTTTAAACTGCACCTGGCTGGCCTCAGTTCTGGGCCAGTTTTGTCCTGATTTATTAATTAAATATATGTCTGCATTCAATTTTTTGTTTTAAGATTATTCAGATGAATTTGATGTTTTTAATTCGACTTCACAGGATTATAAGCCTGCAAGTTACTCCAACATCTATCATGAAGTCAGCTCCCCCAGTGCCCCAGTTAGTGTTTTCATCAGCCCAGCTGGTTTCTGAAATAACTGCTGTTGACGTTTACCGTTTTATATATCTAGCGATGTACTGCTCACTCTTTTCACTGTTCCAGTGGGCACTATGAAATTTCACATGTCCATTATTGCACTTTACTGAAATTCGAGTGATAACGCTACATCAGACTGATGAAAGCGGCGCTGATTATCTACAAAACTCAATCTTTGTGGATCTGTCGGGCTACATCAGGCAGTTCTGAAGTTTTCTACCTGTATTCAGCGCCGATCTCTCGACCTCGCCATCTCACGTGGCCTCTCTACTCTTACGGTCTCAGTCACCGAAAAGGCCACCTCTGACCACCTGCTTGTAACCTTCATCACCCACATCCCCTGCCCCCTTTCAACCCCACTTTCTTTTTTTTTTCCACCTCGGCAAAAATCTCTTCCCCAAGTCACTTACAATGTTACTTTCAAGCTATCAGCTGCCTAGTTTTTGGCCTTTCATTCTCCAGGATACTGTTGCAGCTGTTGATCTACTCAATCAAGCCCTCTCCTATACCTTTGATGCCCTTGTCCCCAGTAAAACCATTACTTGTTCCCATCCTGATCCTTTCCCTTGGTATGGCTCCCATCTTCACTCCCTCAAGTTAACGAGGCCCAGCCTTGAATGTATCTAGCACACAGCTTGTTGAGCCATCCATCACCAGATCTGGCTGGACTACAACAAGTGCTATCGAATCTCACTCTCCTCTACCACAGCCACTCACTACTCCAGGATCATCCTGGAAGGCAAAGATAACCCCAGGTTCTTTTCTCCCCTACCAACAGTGTCCTTAGACCCTGTCCCCTGCTCCCTCCAACAACAAATGAGAGGAGCTCATGGACTTCTTGGTCACTAAGATCGAGACCATCCGTTCAGCTGCCTCTGCAGCTTGCCCACCTTCCCCTTGTCCACCAAGCCAAACCTCCCCCTAGTGTCCCCCATGCCAGGCCCTCAACCTGCAGCTTACTCTAGTTTTTCTTCCTTCAGGTCCTCTCTGAGCTCACCGCAATCACGTAACTCACCACCTATTCCCTTGAGCGCATTCCTACTAAACTACGGACCACTCAACTTCCTTTCCTGGCCTCCATGCTAGCTAACTTTGTAAATGATTCCCTCTCCTCCCATACTGTCCCCCTCGCTTTCAAAACTGCTGCCATCACTCCGCTCCTCAAAAAAAACACCCTTGACCAGTCTGTCCTTGCCAACTACCACCCCCATCTCCTCTGTGACTGTGACTATGGTGCACTATCCCTTGACCTCTCTGCAACCTTTAACAAGGTCGACCACACCATACTTCTCCAAGGCTTATCATTCATTGTGCAGCTCAGTAGCACTGCCTTTGTTTGATTCCACTCTTGCTTATCCAATCAAAGCCAGAGCATCTCCAACAATGGCTTCTCTACCCACCCCTGCATCATTATCTCCGGAGTACCTCACGGATCTGTCCTTGGTCCCCCTCCTCTTCCTCATCGACATGCTGCGCTTGGTGACATCATCTGAAGACATGGGGTCAGCTTCCACATTTTTTCTGATGACACCCAGCTCTACCTTTCCACCACCTCGCTCGGCCCCTCCACAGCCTCTATGTTGTCAGACTGCTAGTCTGGCATCCAATTGTGGGTGAGCCAAACTTTCCTCCAATTAAACATTTGTAAGGCTGAAGCCATTGTCTGCGGCCCCCACCACAAAATCCATACCCTTGCCACCGATTCCAACCCCTCCCTAGCCACTGTCTAAGGTTGAACCAGACTGCTCACAACCTCGGCCTCTCATTCGATCCCGAGCTGAGTTTCCGATCCCATATCCTCTGCATCACAAAAACCACCGAGTTCTACTGTGTAGCATCGCCCAGCTCCGACCCTGCCTCAGCCCATCTGCTGCTGAAACTCTCATCCATGTGGTTGTCACCTCCAGACTGACTATTCCAATGCTCTCCTAGCTGGTCTCCCATCTTCCACCCTGCATAAACTTCAGGTCATCCAAAACTCTGCTCTCTGTATCCTATCCTGCTCACCCCGCGCCCCATTCTTACTGATCTACATTAGCTTCCAGTCCCCAATGCTTACAATTTAAATTTCTCATTTTCATGTTTTAATCTCTTCATGGTCTTACCCTTCCTTATCTCTGTAACTTCTTCCATCCCTATAACCCCCAGAACTGTGCATTCCTCAGACTCTGAACTCTTGTGCATCCTTCCTCCCTTTGTACTGCCACTGGCGGCCATACCGTCAGCTGTCTAGGCCTCGCACTCAGGAATTCCCTCCCGAAACCCCTCTGCCTCTTCACCTCCCTCCCCGCCTTTAAAGATCCTCCTTAAAACCCACTTCTGACCAAGCTCCTACTATCCACTCCTTTGGCATAGTTTCCATTTTTGGCCGATTACACCTCTGTTAAAAGGTTTGGGACGTTTTTCTACATTAAAGGCACTATATAAATGCAAATTGTTACTGTATATTTCAATCTGTTTTGATGAGAAATTGTAATATCTAAAATAATGAATTGGATGAATAATTTATGATTCTCAGATTTCAGTTTCTGCAGATGTAAATGTGGTTTCAAGCTGAAGTCTAAAATATAAGTGATCCAAACAGGAACATCCAGTTTCATCTGGAAATGCCCTTTTGGGCAGGAAAGCAAATAGGTTACATCACAGACCCCGCTCTTGGTTTTAGTGGCTGAAGCTCAAATGCACTAACCACATGTATAATGATTTTGTCAGTGCACATCACCCTGGGGATGAGATGGATACACTGTTTAGTACTTCAGGAAGTCAGATTTCTAAGTGAGGTGCAAAGAACAGGCTACTGAAGACATGTCTGCAACAGACAAAGCAAATCTCATACTTTGAGAATGAATGTTCGCTGCTAAAGCATACAACTTGTGGGAGCCACAGGAACCAGATCTCACCACTTCTCTACAATTTACACTTTGAAGAAGGATATACTTTTCCAACTGTAAGATTTAACAATGTTGTCACTTGGCACTCCAATTGGGTAAATGCACCATTGGGTGCACCAGGTACAATCCCTGGTCTGTGCTGTGTTCATTGATCTCAGCTGGGGCCGCAAGAAGGTTGCTATATCTCACCACAGTGCCAGGCGTTCCACACATCATTATTAATGGCTTCTGCTGGAAACTGCGTACGGGCGACACTGGATGAGGGCAGGGCCAGGGTTGTCTGTGATGCCCTGATTAAATGATTAAATAGCCCAGCAACATTTTCTGAATAATGGCCACTTGAGTGAGTACTGGAGATCTCCAGGAGTAATGGGATCCGACCCCAGTATTCGTCAATGTATTCAGGAGAGTGAGAGAGAAAATTTAGGGGGGGGGGAGAAAAACTATTTACTATTTGAATCCCAGCCATTTTGACATTTTATAGATGTTACATATGGAAGCAATCAATGCGAGTTGCACACTAAGTTTAAGCAGAAGGCGGCTCCAATCATCTGCACAACCCAGTTTAACCCTAAACCTCCACTTTCACTACTTCAGCTTCAAAATCCATCAACTTACAGGTTAATATTCTTGGATGTAGCAACTAGTTTGCTGTAAAAACTTCAAGTGACTGTATCCATATTCACAGCTACGTTATTGAAAGCAAAATATCAAAATCACATCCAGAACCAGAATATGCAAATCCATATTTGGGACCCAGATCCAAGTCTGTGTAAATTTTCTCATCAATATAGATTTCTACGGGTGCTGAAATCATGACGGACTCTGTGGTCCATCCAACCACAAAGGTAATACAGGTATAGAAGGAATGCTTAGCATTAAAGGAAACAGAGAGAAAGAAGGAAGAAAGGAATAAGAAATGAAAATATATCAGAAAATCCATTTAATAATACATTCTCAGGCAGGATACATAATGCAGAAATACTTGCCCAACCAGCCAAGCAACGACTGGTTTGACAATGGAAGTCTTGTCCACATCACGAAATGGCAACATCAAAGTTCTTTAGCTTTTCAATTTTAAAAAAATCCACCCTTTTTCTCTGGTTTCCAACTGTTAAGTTTACTGAACTGGTAATTTCTCCAAAGTTCCAACATAGATGGCTTGAAATGGGCCATTTCATTCTTCAAAACGGTCTGAATGGTTTATGAAAGAAATGACTGCTTTACAGCAGTGTGGCACCTTTGGGCAATGGACAGTATCACAGAAACAGGGAATTAATTTCTATCCATCCAAATATCTGTGGAATCTGTTCAAGAGTTTATCAGAGAATAAAACACTCCGTATATCATATTAAAGCCAGTCTTAATCTACAGCAAAAAATAAATCAGCACTTAAAAGTCAAATAAATAGGCTGATGGAGGGATCCACAATCTCATTCGCTTGCCATTCCAGTTGAAGGATAACACTGGGAAACGTTGCTGAGAAGGAATAAAACGAGGGAGTAAAGTAGACAGAGACTTAAATAAGCGTCCTGTGAATAAAGTGGAATGCAGTGAGGTATGAAGGGATTAATGATTCTCAAAGCCTTCAGTTTGCTAACCAGATTATTTTAAAATGAAAAATGAACAGTGTGTATGGACAGGTCTAAAGCATTTACAAAAAAAAACTGTCTACAAAAGTTAAGCTTCTCAATTGATCATGCTTCTTTTGCTGAGTAATGAATTGTATCGTCAAGTGGAGTTCTTTATTTGCACAGAGCAAACTTCAATGCATTCAACCATGAGTAAGTCAAATAACTCCACAAATTTTGGACAGTAACACTTTCATCAAGCAACTGCTACATTTGCAGTGCCCAATCTGTATTAAAGAGCTCCAGATTGCAGAGTCTCAACCAGGATCTCTGGGAATCTCACACCAAACATCAAACAGGCTGAGCTATGACCCAATGTGCAAGGCGTTGAACAAAGATTCCTGCTAGGTAAAAACAAGTTAAAAAACATAAATTTTTCCCTCTACCCCACTTATTTATTTTTCTTCGCTTCTCCCAACCCATGCTCGATTCATCAATCAAAAGGATAAGCAGAAGGTGGCATATCATATTGGAATAGTAGGGGACGAGGATCCAATTCCAATGCTACCATGTTTCAAAATTCAAGGGTACTGGTAATGAGACACAAAAAAAATTAAGAAGCAAAATAAATGAATAAACGGGGAGGAGACTATTACCTCACAACTAATGTCTGGTTCACAATAGCATTGGTACAGGCCTGGGAGCAGGTCATTCACCCACCACAACTGTAGAATATTGTTCATTTTGGTGTTCATTTTGGGAAACTGAAGAAATGGGGGAACGAGCAACAAATGGTTATTCATTTATCAGTGCGCATCACCCACGGGATGGTCAGTGTTTTTTTTTTTATTCGTTTATGGGATCTGGGCATCGCTGGCAAGGCCAGCATTTATTGCCCATCACTAGTTGCCCTTGAGAAGGTGGTGGTGAACCACCTTCTTGAACCGCTGCAGTCCGTGTGGTGAAGGTACTCCCACAGTGCTGTTGGGGAGGGAGTTCCAGGATTTTGACCCAGCGACGATGAAGGATCGGCGATATATTTCCAAGTGAGGATGGTGTGTGACTTAGAGGGGAACTTGGAGGTGGTGGTGTTCCCATGTGCCTGCTGCCCTTGTCCTTCTAGGTGGTAAAGGTTGTGGGTTTGGGAGGTGCTGCCGAAGAAGCCTTGGCGAGTTGCTGCAGTGAATCTTGTAGATGGTACACAATGCAGCCACGGTACACCGGTGGTGGAGGGAGTGAATGTTTAAGGTGGTGGATGGGGTACCAATCAAGCGGGCTGCTTTGTCCTGGATGGTGTCGAGCTTCTTGAGTGTTGTTGGAACTGCACTCATCCAGGCAAGTGGAGAGCATTCCATCACACTCCTTACTTGTGCCTTGTAGATGGTGGAAAGGCTTTGGGGAGTCAGGTGAGACACTCGCCGCAGAATACCCAGCCTCTGACCTGCTCTTGTTGCCACAGTATTTATGTGGCTGGTCCAGTTAAGTTTCTAGTTAATGGTGACCCCTAGGATGTTGATAGTGGGGGATTTGGCGATGGTAATGCCATTGAATGTCATGGGGAGGTGGTTAGACTCTCGCTTGTTGGAGATAGTCATTACCTGGCAC
The DNA here is from genome assembly GCA_030390025.1 of Squalus acanthias. Lineage (NCBI taxonomy): Eukaryota > Metazoa > Chordata > Chondrichthyes > Squaliformes > Squalidae > Squalus > Squalus acanthias. The sequence continues at coordinate 36,865,625 of CM059444.1, read as the reverse complement.
TTGTGTGGTGCGAATGTTACCTGCCACTTATCAGCCCAAGCCTGAACGTCGTCCAGGTCTTGTTGCATGCGGGCTTGGACTGCTTCATTATCTGTGGAGTTGTGAATGGCGCTGAACACTGTGCAGTCATCAGCGAACATCCCCATTTCTGACCTTATGTTGGAGGGAAGGTCATTGATGAAGCAGCAGAAGATGGTTGGGCCTAGGACACTGCCCTGAGGAACTCCTGCAGTGATGTCCTGGGGCTGTGATGATTGACCTTCAACTACCACAACCATCTTCCTTTGTGCTAGGTATGACTCCAGCCAGTGGAGAGCTTTCCCCCTGATTCCCATTGACCTCAATTTTACTAGGGCTCCTTGATGCCACACTCGGTCAAATGCTGCCTTGATGTCAAGGGCAGTCACTTTCACCTTACCTCTGGAATTCAACTCCTTTGTCCATGTTTGGATCAAGGCTGTAATGAGGTTGGGAGCCGAGTGGTCTTGGCGGAACCCAAACTGAGCATCAGTGAGCAGGCTATTGGTGAGTAAGTGCTGCTTGATAGCACTGTCGATGACACCTTCCATCACTTGAGTGGGTGAGTAATAATGATAGGGGATTCTATCGTAAGGGGAACAGATAGACGTTTCTGTGGCCGCAGACATGACTCCAGGATGGTATGTTGCCTCCCTGGTGCCAGGGTCAAGGATGTCACTGAACGGCTGCAGGGCATTCTGAAGGGGGGAGGACGAACAGTCAGAGGTCATGGTTCACATTGGTACCAACGACATAGGTAGAAAGAGGGATGAGGTCCTGCAACAAGAATTTAGGGAGCTAGGTAGCAAATTGAAAAGCAGGACCTCAAAGGTTGTAATCTCTGGATTACTCCCGGTGCCACGTGCTAGTGAGTATAGGAATAGGAGGATAGAGCAGATGAATGCATGGCTAAAGAGTTGGTGCAGGAGGGAGGGCTTTAGTTTTCCTGGATCACTGGGTCTGCTTCTGGGGAAGGTGGGACCTGTACAAGTCGGACGGGGGGACCTGTACAAGTCGGACGGGTTGCACCTGAACCGGAACGGGACCAACATCCTTGCGGGGAGGTTTACTAGTACTGTTGGGGGGGGTTTAAACTAACTTGGCAGGGGGATGGGATACGGAGTGAAGCTATAGTAGGGGGTGATGCACAGCCAAATTATAGAGGAAAAAAGTCAGCCTGGAAGGCAGAGCAAATATGTAACGGCACAAGAGAGTATGGCAAGGCTGGATGGCATTTATTTTAATGCAAGGAGTCTTGCGAGTAAGGCAGATGAATTGAAGGTGTTGATGAACACATGGGAGTATGATATTGTTGCTATCAGAGACATGGTTGAGGGAGGGGCAGGACTGGCAGCTCAATATTCCGGGGTATAGAATCTTCAGGCGAGACAGAGGGGGGTGTAAAGGAGGAGGGGGTGTCACAATATTAATCAAGGAGTCAATTACTGCTGTAAGGAGGGATGATATCTTAGCAGGTTCCTCTAATGAGGCCATATGGGTAGAACTTAAAAACACAAAGGGGGCAAGCACTTTGCTGGGAGTGTACTATAGGCCCCCAAACAGTCAGGGGGAGATTGAGGAACAGATATATAGGCAAATCTCAGAGAAGTGTAGAAATAATAGGGTAATAATAGTAGGGGATGTCAACTTCCCCAGTATTAACTGGGATAGTCAGAGTGTGAAAGGCTTAGAGGGTGCGGAATTCTTAAAGTGCATCCAGGAGAGCTTTTTGAGCCAGCATGTAGAAAGTCCTACAAGAGACGGAGTGGTACTGGACCTAATTCTAGGGAATGTAGCCAGGCAAGAGGTAGAAGTGTTAGTAGGAGAGCATTTTGGTGACAGTGACCATAATTCGGTGAGATTTAAGGTAGTCATGGAAAAGGACAAAGGTGGACCGGAAATAAAGGTTCTAAATTGGGGGAAGGCCGATTTTAATATGATAAGGCAGGATCTGGCCAAAGTGGATTGGGATAAGCTACTTGTAGGAAAATCCACATCAGAGCAGTGGGAGTCTTTCAGAAAGGAAATAGAGAGAGTACAACGCCAACATGTTCCTGTAAAGGTCAAGGGTGGGACCAACTAGCCCAGGGAACCCTGGATGTCAAGGGATATACAAGAATGGATTAGGAAAAAAAGGGAGGCTTTTGGCAGATACAAAGGACTAAAAACAGTGGATGCCCTAGAGGAGTATAGAAAGTGCAGGGGGGTACTTAAAAAAGAAATTAGGAGAGCGAAGAGGGGGCATGAAAAAACATTGGCGGGCAAAATAAAGGAAAATCCCAAGGTGTTTTATAAGTATATTAAGGGCAAGAGGATAACCAGGGAAAGAGTAGGGCCCATTAGGGACCAAAGTGGCAATCTGTGTGTAGAGCCGGAAGATGTGGGTGAGGTTTTAAATGAATATTTTGCATCTGTGTTCACTATGGAGAAGGACGATGTAGGCATAGAAATCAGGCAGGGGGATTGTGATATACTTGAACAAATTAGTATTGAGAGGGAGGAGGTACTAGCGGTTTTAGCGGGCTTAAAATTGGATAAATCCCCAGGCCCAGACGAGATGTATCCCAGGCTGCTGTGTGAGGCAAGGGAGGAGATTGCAGGGGCTCTGACACAAATTTTCAGAACCTCTCTGGCCACAGGGGAGGTGCCAGAGGACTGGAGGACAGCTAACGGAGTACCATTATTCAAGAAGGGTAGTAGGGATAAACCAGGGAATTACAGGCCAGTGAGCCTAACATCAGTGGTAGGGAAATTATTAGAAAAAATTCTGAGGGACAGAATTAGTCTCCACTTGGAGAGGCAAGGATTAATCAAGAATAGTCAGCATGGCTTTGTCAGGGGGAGATCATGTCTAACCAATTTGATTGAATTTTGAGGGGGTGACTAGGTGTGTGGATGAGGGTAGTGCAGTTGATGTAGTCTACATGGACTTCAGTAAAGCTTTTGACAAAGTCCCGCATGGGAGGCTGGTCAAGAAGGTAAGAGCCCATGGGATCCAGGGCAATTTGGCACATTGGATCCAAAATTGGCTTAGTGGCAGGAGGCAGAGGGTGATGGTCGAAGGTTGTTTTTGTGACTGGAAGCCTGTGTACCGCAGGGATCGGTGCTGGGTCCTTTGCTGTTTGTAGTGTACATTAATGATTTAGATATGAATGTAGGAGGTATGATCAGCAAGTTCGCAGATGACACAAAAATTGGTGGAGTGGTAAATAGCGAGGAGGGAAGCCTCAGGCTACAGGACGATATAGACGGGATGGTTAGATGGGCAGAACAGTGGCAAATGGAATTTAACCCTGAAAAGTGTGAGGTGATGCATTTTGGGAGGACTAACAAGGCAAGGGAATACACAATGAATGGTAGGACCCTAGGAAGGACAGAGGATCGGAGGGACCTTGGTGTGCATGTACATAGATCCCTGAAGGCAGCAGGACAGGTAGATAAGGTGGTTAAAAAGGCATATGGGATACTTGCCTTCATTAGCCAAGGCATAGAATATAAGAGCAGGGAGGTTATGATGGAGCTGTACAAAATGCTAGTTAGGCCACAGCTGGAATACTGTGTGCAGTTCTGGTCGCCACACTATAGGAGGGATGTGATTGCATTGGAGAGGGTGCAGAGGAGATTCACCAGGATGTTACCTGGGCTGCAGCACTTCAGCTATGGAGAGAGACTGGACAGGCTGGGGTTGTTTTCCTTAGAGCAGAGAAGGCTGAGGGGGGACCTGATTGAAGTGTACAAAATTATGAGGGGCATAGATAGGGTAGATAGAAAGGAACTTTTCCCCTTAGTAGAGGGGTCAATAACCAGGGGGCATAGTTTCAAGGTAAGGGGAAGGAGGTTTAGAGGGGATTTGAGGAAAAACTTTTTCACTCAGAGGGTGGTTGGAATCTGGAACTCACTGCCTGAAAGGGTGGTAGAGGCAGGAACCCTCACAACATTCAAGAAGCATTTAGATGAGCACTTGAAACGCCATAGCATACAAGGCTACGGACCAAGTGCTGGAAAATGGGATTAGAATAGATAGGGCTGGATGGCTGGCGCGGACACGATGGGCCGAAGGGCCTCTTTCTGTGCTGTATAAATCTATGACTCTATGACTTTGCTGATGATTGAGAGTAGACTGATGGAGCGGTAATTGGCCGGTTTGGATTTGTCCTGCTTTTTGTGGACAGGACATACCTGGGCAGTTTTCCACATTGTCGGATAGATGCCAGTGTTGTAGCTGTACTGGAACAGCTTGGCTAGAGGCGCGGCAAGTTCTGGAGCACAAGTCTTCAGCACAATAGCCGGGATGTTGTCGGGGCCCATAGCCATTGCTGTATCCAGTGCGCTCAGCCGTTTCTTGATATCACGTGGAGTGAATTGAATTGGCTGAAGACTGGCTTCTGTGATGGTGGGGACCTCGGGAGTAGGCCGATATGGATCATCCACTCAGCACTTCTGGCTGAAGTTGGTTGCAAACGCTTCAGCCTTGTCTTTTGCACTCACGTGCTGGGCTCCACCATCATTGAGGATGGGGATATTCTTGGAGCCTCCTCCTCCCGTTAGTTGTTTAATGGTCCACCACCATTCACGACTGGATGTGGCAGGACTGCAGAGCTTTGATCTGATCCGTTGATTGTGGGAACGCTTAGCCCTGTCTATAGCATGCTGCTTCCGCTTTTTAGCATGCATGTAGTCCTGTGTTGCAGCTTCCCCAGGTTGGCACCTCATTTTTAGGTACGCCTGGTGCTGCTCCTGGCATGCTCTTCTACACTCGTTGTTGAACCAGGGTTGGTCCCCTGGCTTTGTGGTAATGGTAGAGTGAAGGATATGCTGGGCCATGAGGTTACAGATTGTGGTGGAATACAATTCTGCTGCTGCTGATGGCCCACAGCGCCTCATGGATGCCCAGTTTTGAGCTGCTAGATCTGTTCTGAATCTATCCCATTTAGCACGGTGGTAGTGCCACACAACACGATGGAGGGTGTTCTCAGTGTGAAGACGGGACTTCGTCTCCACAAGGACTGTGCGGTGGTCACTGCTACCAATACTGTCATGGACAGATGCATCTGCGACAGGTAGATTGGTGAGGACGAGGTCAAGTAGGTTTTTCCCTCGTGTTGGTTCTCTCACCACCTGCCACAGGCCCAGTCTGGCAGCTATGTCTTTCAGGACTCGGCCAGCTCGGTCAGTGGTGGTGCTACTGAGTCATTCTTGGTGATGGACATTGAAGTCTCCCACCCAGAGTACATTCTGTGCCCTTGCTACCCTCAGTGCTTCTTCCAAGTGGTGTTCAACATGGAGGAGTACTGATTCATCAGCTGAAGGAGGGCGGTACCTGGTAATCAGCAGGAGGATTCCTTGCTCATGCTTGACATGAAGCCATCAGACTTCATGGGGTCCGGAGTCAATGCTGAGGACTCCCAGGGCCACTCCTTCCCGACTGTATACCACTGTGCCGCCACCCCTGGTGGGTCTGTCCTGCCGGTGGGACAGGACATACCCAGGGATGGTGATGGAGGAGTTTGGGACATTGGCTGAAAGGTATGATTCTGTGAGTATGACTATGTCAGGCTGTTGCTTGACTAGTCTGTGGGACAGCTCTCCCAATTTTGGCACAAGTCCCCAGATGTTGGTGAGGAGGACTTGCAGGGTCGACTGGGCTGGGTGTGCCGTTGCCGAGGTCGATGCCGGGTGGTCTGTCCGGTTTCATTCTTTTGTTTTGTTTTGTAGCGGTTAGTTACAACTGTGGCTAGGCCATTTCAGAGGGCAGTTAAGAGTCAACCACATTGCTGTGGGTCTGGAGTCACATATAGGCCAGACCAGGTAAGGACAGCAGATTTCCTTCCCTAAACATTGTAATTGCCATTAGAAGGTCACCTACTGGTATAATGGACAATAATAACAGGTAAGTGTTGACATTTTATCATTGGAATTCCTATAGAAAATATTTACATAGCAGATTTCAATAGAATACACAACTTATGTAATCATTTTAATATATTGGGTCAGATTTTGCTGTTAAAATAACAGTGAGGCTCATGGCACTTGCCGTTATTTATGCGTAAATGGTACAGCAACTTCAGGCGAGGAGCAGATACGCGGTTAAATGCCAATATCCAAAAGTTGCTGTCCGAGTTGCACCACTCTGCCGTTAGCTTCGCAAAAACGACATTTCGCTGTCTGTCTCACCATTGACCTGCATTAAATGGCGTGAAGTTGCTGTATTTGGGTGGTACATACGAACTAAATTTGCCACAGAAAGTTAAGCCTTGTCATTACAAGCATCAGTATCCTTTTAACAACATGATAAATGTTCATTACTGCCAATTAACCTCTCTGGTACTAAAAAATAACTATTACAAGTGTGGAGTCTCATTCCTTCAGGTATTAACTGTTGTTGGAAATTTTAAAAAATGCCAAATTTAAAATTTACAATTTATTTTTTACTTTTCCTTTCTGTCTCTTTTTTCTCACTCTTAATCCAAGCCTTCTTTCCCTCTCTTTATTTCTCTTTTGCAGTAGCGTGGAGGATGAATTCATGGAATGTATACAAGATAGTTTTCTAGATCAGTATGTTGAGGAACCAACTAGGGAACAGGCTATTTTAGATCTAGTATTGTGGAATGACAAAGGGTTCATTAATAACCTTGTAGTAAAGGGGCCTTTAGGGAAGAGTGACCATAATATGATAATATTTTATATTGAGTTTGAAAGTGATTTTGTTAAATCCAAAACTAGGGTCTTAAATCTAAACAAAGCAAACTACGTAGGTATGAGGGGTGAGTTGGCTAAAGTAGTTTGGGGAACTACATTAAAAGGTATGACGGTAGACAAGCAATGGCTAGCATTTAAAGAATTAATACATCATTTGCAACAAACATACATTCTTTTAAGGCACAAAAAACCCAAAGGAAAAGTGGTCAAACCGTGGCTAACAAGAGAAGTTAAAGATATTGGCCCAGAAATTCCAATCGCAGGCCTCCCACGGGCAGGAGGGCTGCGATCTGGAAAAATCTGCGCCAAGACTGGAGGGCTCCCGGGAGGCGCAGAGTTCCGCTGCTGGGCCTCTCCAAACTGCTGGTGCGCAGGGCCCACGTATCCCAGAGGCACAGGTGGTTCGCAGCGTCCCTGGGATCACGTGGGCCATGGGGAGCCATCAGAGAAGGGAATCTCCCTTCATACATTTGACAGGAAGACCTGTCAAATATATGAATAGAGATAACCCCAAAACATAGTAAAACTTTAAATAAATTTTAAAAAAAACATCACATTTTTAAAATGACTTTAAATTACAATAAATATTTTAAACAAAAATTTTATTTTTTGAAAAAAATAATTAAAGTTTTTAACGGGGCTAAAAATAAACTTACCTTTCTTTAAAGTATTTTTAAATGATAAATCAGTGGAAATTTTTTTTTTTAACTTTTTTCAACTCTTATCCTGGTGCCTGCTTTTACCACGCGCAAGAATTGTAAGTGTTTTCTGCGGGCGGAGGGTCTCCAAAAAACGGAACTCTCCACCCGCAGAGGCCCTTCTCCCGGGCAGGCGGAGGATCTGTCAAGAGCTTTCTTGACAGATCAGAAATGCCGGTTTCCAGCGCATGCGCAGTGCATGCCTAAAACCGGCATTTCCGATGTCCCTACGGGTGAATACACAGCACGTACACACCCGTAGGGATCGGAATTTCTGCACCAGTATTAGATCAAAGGAAGAGGCTTATTAATGTTGCCAAAAAGAGTAGTAAGCCTGAGGATTGGGAGGATTTTAGAGTTCAGCAAAGGAGGACCAAGAAATTGATATGGAAAGAGAAAAAAGAATGAGAGTAAATTAGCAAGAGACATAAAAACAGATTGTAAACGTTTCTATAGGTATGTAAATAGGAAGAGATTAGTGAAAGTAAACGTGGGCCCATTAGAGGCAGAGACAGGAGAAATTATAATGGGCAATAAGGAAATGGCAGAGACATTAAACAAATACTTTGTATCTGTCTTCACGGTAGAAGACACAAAAAACATTCCGGAAATAATGGGGAACCAAGGGTCTAGAGAGAATGAGGAACTTAAAGAAATCAGTATAAGTAACGACATAGTACTGGAGAAATTAATGGGACTAAGTAGCGACAAATCCCCTGGACCCGACGACCTGCATCCTAGGGTTTTAAAAGAGGTAGCTATGGAGCTAGTGGATGTACGGGTATTAATCTTCCAGAATTCCCTAGATTCTAGAACAGTGCCCAAGGATTGGAAGGTAGCAAATGTAACCCCGCTATTTAAGAAGGAAGGAAGAGAAAAAACGGGGAACTACAGGCCAATTAGCCTGACATCAGTAGTAGGCAAAATGCTAGAATCTATTATTAGGGATGTGGTAACAGGGCACTTAGAAGATCATAATATGATTAGGCAGAGTCAACATGGTTTTAGGAAAGGGAAATCGTGTTTGACAAATCTGTTAAGAGTTTTTTGAAGATGTAACTAGCAGGATGGATAAGGGGGAACCAGTGGATGTAGTGTATTTGGATTTTCAAAAAGCATTCGGTAAGGTGCCATACAAGAGGTTATTACACAAAATTAGGACTCATGGGATTGGAGGTAATATATTAGCATGGATTGAGGATTGGTTAATGGACAGAAAACAGAGAGTAGGAATAAACGGGACTTTTTCAGGTTGGCAGGCTGTAACTAGCGGGGTACCACAAGGATCAGTGCTTGGGCCTCAGCTATTTACAATTTATATTAATGACTTAGATGAAGGGACTGAGTGTAACGTATCCAAGTTTGCTGATGATACAAAGTTAGGTGGGAAAGTAAGTTGTGAGGAGGACGCAAAGAGGCTGCAGAGAGATATAGAGATAGGTTGACTGAGTGGGAAAGAACATGGCAAATGGAATACAATGTGGGGAAGTGTGAAGTTACCCACTTTGGTAGGAAAAACAAAAAAGCAGAATATTTTTTGAATGGTGAGGGACTGGGAAATGTTTGCACTCAGGAGGGACCTGGGTGTCCTTGTACATGAATCACAAAAAGTTAACATGCAGGTACAGCAAACAATTAGGAAAGCAAATGGTATGTTAGCTTTTGTTACAAGAGTAAAGATGTCTTACTACAATTAACCAGGGCATTGGTGAGGCCACACCTGGAGTACTGTGTACAGTTCTGGTGTCCTTACCTAAGGAAAGACATACTTGCCTTAGAGGGAGTGCAGCGAAGGTTCACTAGACTGGTTCCTGGGATGAGGGGATTGCCCTATGAGGAGAGATTGAGTAGACTAGGCCTACATTCCTTAGAGTTTAGAAGACTGAGAGGTGATCTAATTGAAACATATAAAATTCTTAAGGGGCTTGACAGGGTTAATGCTGGGAAAATGTTTCCCCTGGCTGGGAAATCTAGAACACGGGGTCACAGTCACAGAATAAGGGGTCGGCCATTTAGGACTGAGATGAGGAGAAATTTCTTCACTCAAAGGGTTGTGAATCTTTGGAATTCTCTTCCCCGGAGAGCTGTGGATGCTCAGTCATTGAGTATATTCAAGACAAAGGTCAACACATTTTTGGGGACAAAGGGAATTGAGGGACATGGGGATAGTGTGGGAAGGTGGAGTTGAGGTAGAAGATCAGCCATGATGATGTTGAATGGCGGAGAAGGCTCGAAGTGCCTACTGCAGCTCCTATTTCTTATGTTCTTATGTACCTGATTTGACATTGAATTTCTCACTCTAACTTACACTTCCTTCTCAGTCCTTCCACTGTTTATTTCTTAAACCTTCAATATGATTGGTTAAGGAGATACACAGTTGGTTGCCCTGTTCACTCAGGTCCCAGATGCCCTGTTTCCTTCGCTGGGCTGTTATCAGCTCGCATTTTCAGCAACTTTGTGGGCAAAAATGTTTTGAGCTGAAGGGTGCAGGGGCAAGTCTAACTAACGGCAGACACCGTTAGATGGCCTGCTACAGCAAAATCTGGCCCATTATAGATTTATTGAAACATCCTTGACTCACGTGCATGACAGGGGCTTGTCCTCAACCTAACCATTGCAAATCCAGGCCTTTTATCTTTCTGTTCACATGCTATAGTACTCCAGTGACTGTACCATAAGTGAATTCATCAGAACTGGGAATCCAAAATTCAAGTAAAAGAATGTTTGTGCTTAGCTCGACACCAAATCCTCTGTATTTCATTCAAACACAGCAGTCCAATACACATTAAAAAAATAAAACCTTGACCAACTCCAGATTTTAAAATGTTGGCTTCAACTGGTTCACAAATGAGGACGACTATTTTAAGTGACTTTTTTTTTCTAAATATTAATTATTTAGTTTTATTTTCGTCAACATGTGCATGCATGTTGGCAAGACACTTATTTACATGTAGAGGTCTGTAATATAAAATCACACCTTATAATCTTCAGTGTAGGTGGCACCCAGCAGAGAAGACATATGCTTCAAATCATTCCTTTTGACAATATGAGAAGAACTTCCACAGGGTCCTAGCTCCCGCTGTATTAGCAAAATGAATGTGCTTTAATACTGGGGATTTAAAAAAAAATATTTGGATTCAGGAAGTCTGCTCCCCTTTCCCAATACCCAGCTGGTAGATTTTTTTTCCATGGCTCGAAGAAAGGGCCATTCATTATTAGGGCCATTCATTATAAAACCCATTATTATGTGAAAACCCTTTATAATTTTATAACCCTCTAAGAAATCTCCTCTTAGCCTTCTCTGTTCCAGTGTAAATAGTCCCAGTATATCAAACCTGTCCTCATAATTATAGTTTCTCATTGTGGTGAATCTATGCTGTATGTTCTCAATGGCTTTAATGTCCTTTTTAAAATGGGGCACCCAAAACTCAACACAGTGCTTTAACTGTGGCCTAACCACTGCCTTGCACAAAATTATTAGCTCGTCTTTGCTCTTGTACTCTATGCCTCTATTTATAAAACTTAAAATGCTAATGCCCTTTTTATGGCTTTATCTACCTGCATTTACACTTTCAGGGAAGTATATATTTGAACCCCTAAGTCTCTGTTCAACTATACCCAACAGCATCTTTCCAACGTGTTTTCAATGTTGTTTTTCTATCCAAACTGGATTACCTGACATTTATCCATATTAAATTGTATCTGCCACCTGTCTGCCCATTCCACTAAATTATGCTCTCTTGAAATATTTTATAGTCCTCTCATTGTTTTTCAACCCCTCCTAATTTTGTGACATCAACAAATTTCAGTATTATGCTCCTTATGCCCAAGTCCAAATCATCTACTGTATATATCAACACAAAAATGAACCTCGCACTGACCCTGGAATGCACCATTTCTAGCCGTCCTCCAATTTGAGCAAATCCTATTAACCCTCATCTGTTCTTTCCTGTTGATCAACCAGGTTTCTTCCCATCTTACACCATACGCCTAAATTTTTGTAACAAGCCTCCTGAGAGACCTTCTAAAAATTCAAATATACCATATCCACTGCATTTCCTTTTCTATTCAATTGGTCACTACTTCAAAAACCAAATTAAATTTGTCAAACATGACATAACTTTAGCAGATTAGTGCTGGCTGGCCTTGATTAACCCATTCATTTTTAAATACTAATGCTATCTCGATTATAAGTGTAATGGTATAATCAGTGGTGACTGGATGGCGTAGGGAAGCACATCTACTCGGAGTCTCCTTCATATTAACTTTCCTGCTGACTGAAAGCAGTTTCTGCAAGAGAAAATTCCATAAAATATGATCCGTCTTTGGCTCCTTTGTTTTCACAACACAACAGAAACCATAGCAACTGTTTTCATGACGACGAGAATTTTAGTGTTATATAATTTTTGGACTTACTAAACTAGTTCATCCAGATCATTCTGAAGCTACATGCAGCTTTCACCTACTCATCAATAACAAAAATCAACTGAGACCGTCTTGAACCCATGGCCTTGGGTTGGGGGGCGGGGGGGGAGGGGGGGGGGAAATACTTGAAAATGCATAATTGGCCTGTTCTATGGTTTGGAACCATTTAATTCTTTGATATAGAATAAGGGACAAACAGGCCAGAGCTACAAGTCAGAGTAAGACAGCAAAGTCTGAATAGTTGGTGTAGTTTATCTGAACCTTGAGGCCATTATTAATTTTTTTAATTCATTCTCAGGATGTGGGCGTTGTTGGCAAGGCTGGCACTTAGTGCCCCGAGAAGGTGATGAAGGACCTGCTTCTCGAACCACTGCAGTCCATGTGGTGATTCTTGTTGGTTTTTATAGCAGTTTGAATTCAGTTTGTTAAGCCACGTTAGAGGACAGTTAAGAGTCATCCCCATTGCTTTGGGACTGGAGTCACATATAGGCCAGACCGGTTAAAGACGACACGTTTCCTTCCCTAAAGGACATTAGTGAATCAATTGGGTTTCTACAACAATCCGACAGCTTCATAGTCACTATTACTGAGACCAGTTTTTATTTTCAGATTTTTTAAAACTGAATTCAAATTCTCAAACTGATTTGAACTCGCATTCTCTGGATTACTAGTCCAGTAACATAACCACAACACTACTGCACCTACTTCAGGTTCGCTTGGTCCATCGTTATTGCCGTATCCTGTCAAGTAAAAGCAGACGTAGAAAATTGTGAGACACACCGGCTCCAAATATAAAAGAGCCTTCATGAAGAAGCCAGCACTATTAATGGATGGCAGTGCCACACAAACAGGAGTCTTGCTTCCAGCACAGAGCCTGACTGCGCACATTATCCTGCAGTTTTCTACCCTCTGCATAACATACATCATTCATATTCTCATTCTCTGAAAGCTGTAAATTCACAGCAGCATTTTAGCATTCTAATTAGCCTAGTCTGTGAAGTGACATTAGTGAACGTGTTGTGAACATCAGAATATTAGAAAACATTAGTCATGCATGAGTTTGTTCCTTGTCAATTTTTTTTGCAGTATTACTTATTTACACCAACTTGCACAATGTATATTGTGAGTGTTTATTTTGCCCTCTTCACCGACCTCTAACCTCTTCACCCAACAGTTTTGCTTTCTTTTGTCTTATAAGGCTCCTGTGAAGCACCTTGCGACGTTTTACTACGTTAAAGGTGCTATATAAATACAATTAGTTGTTGTTGTATTTTTCAGCCATTGAGCAGGTCCAATGGTGTAGTTGCCACTGGGAACCACATCTTTTAAATTAAAGAAGTTCCAGCTCTTCCCTGAGTTGGACAGCCCCCCGAACACCTTGGATGAGGACAGATGCAACTCATCAACAGGGGTGGAACTATGGCTCCAGATGTTTTTAAATCAAACCTGTAACCACAGAAGTGAAAGTGAGAATCATATCCTCCTGTTTTTATTTACTGTGTATGTTCTAAGCCACATTTAAATAGAAGCAAGCTAGAGATGCAGTTACATTCTCATAGAAGATGGGAAGAACCCCAGAAATTCTCTCCTCGCCTCCTTGGACTAGTTTCTACGTTTAAAAATAATTAAGTGATTTTCAATGTTTATTCCTCACTTCATGACTTAATTCAAATCAACCATCTTCACACAAGAGAACAAAACAATTTGATGGAACGTTGTCACACTTGGATTGTGTCAGTATACTGTATATCACACAAATCAAGGCAGGTGGTGCAAGAGTCCCCGGAGTGCATCTCGCTCTCCAACCAGTATTCTGTTCCGAGTACTGGTGGGGGCGATGGTTCCGCTGGAGAGTGCAGCCAGAGACAAGCCCAAGGCACCACTGGTGGCTCAGCTGCACAAATGGGGAGGAAAAAAAGAGTGGAAGAGCAATAGTGGTAGGGGATTCGATAGTTAGGGGAGCAGACAGGTGTTTCTGTGGCCGCAGACGTGACTCCAGGATGGTATGTTGCCTCCTTGGTGCCAGGGTCAAGGATGTCACTGAGTGGCTGCAGGACATTCTGAGGGGGGAGGGTGAACAGCCAGAGGTCGTTGTCCATATCGGTACCAACGACATACACAGAAGAGGGATGAGGTCCTGCAGGCAGAGTTTAGGGAGCTAGGAGAGAGATTAAAAAGTAGGACCTCAAAGGTAGTAAACTCCGGATTACTCCCGGTGCCACGTGCTAGTGAGTACAGGAATAGGAGGATAGAACAGATGAATGCATGGCTGGAGAGATGGGGCAGGAGGGAGGGCTTTAGATTCCTGAGGCATTGGGACCGTTTCTGGGGAAGGTGGGACCTGTACAAGACGGACAGGTTACACCTCAACAGAGCCGGGACCAATATTCTCACGGGGAGGTTTGCTAGTACTGTTGGGGAGGGTTTAAACTAGCTTGGCAGGGGGATGGGCACCAGCATATAGGAGTAGAAAAGAGGAATAAGGTGCATGAAAGAGCGAGTGTGTTGGATATTACTAAAGAAAGTAGCACTAGAGGCGGAAGTAGTACCATAGTAGATAGGAGCAGACTACGAAAAATTCAAAAATGGGTTTAGAATGCATGTACGTAAACGCACAAAGTGTGGTGAATAAGGTTGGTGAGCTACAAGCACAATTAGCCGTGTGGCAATGTGATGTTGTGGCAATAACGGAAATGTGGCTTAAAAACGGTGAGATCTGGGCACTTAATATTCAAGGGTACAAGGTGTTCAGAAAAGATAGGGAAGGAAAAAAGGGAGGTGGGGTGGCAGTGCTGATTAAGGAAGACATTGTAGTGTTGGAAAGGGAGGATGTTCTTGAGGGGACAAGGACAGAATCCATTTGGTTAGAGTTGAGGAGCAAAAAGGGAATGATCACGCTATTGGGGGTATTCTATAGGCCTCCAAATAGTGAGAGGGAGGTAGAGGAGCAAATCTGCAGGGAAATCACAGAGATTTGCAAGAGCTATAGAGTGGTGATATTGGGGGACTTTAATTACCCAAATATCAATTGGGATAATGCTAGGGTAAAGGGAAAGGAGGGGGAGGAATTTCTGAAATGTGTTCAGGAGAATTTCCTTGACCAGTTTGTTCTTGGCCCAACTAGGAAGGAGGCATTGCTGGATTTGGTGCTGGGGAATGAGGTGGGCCAGGTCGAGCAAGTGTCTGTGAGAGAACACTTGGGTACGAGTGATCATCGTATCATAAGATTTAGATTAGCAACGGAGAGGAGCAAGGAACAATCTAGAGTGAAACTTCTAAACTGGAATAGGGCTAACTTCAATGGGATGCGAAAGGATCTAGCCAGGGTAAAATGGAACTAAAGACTGACAGGAAAAACTGTAACGGAACAATGGGTAATCTTTAAGGAGGAGATGTTCCAAGTACAGGCTAGGTACATTCCAACAAGAGGGAAGGGTAAGGGAACCAAAGCAACGGCTCCTTGGATGACAAGGGAGATAGAGAAGATGATGAAACAAAAAGAGGGTGTATGATGCATGTCAGGTGAATTCTTCAAGGGAGAACCAGACCAAATATAATAAGTTGAGAGGGGAAGTGAAGATGAAAATAAGATTGGCAAAGAGAGAATATGAAAGTAGAAAGGCAGTCAACATGAAAGGGAATCTAAAAATCTTCTACAAGCATGTTAACAATAAGCGGGTAGTAAGAGGCGGGGTGGGGCCTATAAGGTGTTATATGCTTAGAGGTGCAGGGCAAGGCTAGAATACTCAATGAGTACTTTGTATCAGTGTTTACTAAGGAGGTGGATGCTGACAAAATATCAGTAGCAGTGGAAAAGGTAGAAGCAATGGAAGGGGTGAAAATTAATAGACAGGATGTACTAGAAAGGCTGGGTATGCTTAGAGTGGATAAGTCACCTGGTCCAGATGGCTTGCATCCCAGATTGCTAAGGAAATTGGGGGAGGAGATAGCGGAAGGGCTTGCCATAATTTTCCAATCTTCCCTAGATGCGGGGGAGGTGCCTGAGGATTGGAAAGTGGCAAATGTGACACCATTGTTCAAGAAAGGGTGTAAGGACAATCTTAGTAACTACAGGCTGGTCAATTTAACATCAGTGGTGGGTAAAGTTTTAGAAACAATAATCAAGGAAAAAATTAACAGGCACTTGGAGAGGTTTAAGCTAATTAAGGAGAGCCAACACGGATTTGTAAAAGGCAGATCATGTTTGACTAATCTAAGTGAATTTTTTGATGAAGGAACAGGGAAGATCGATGAAGGGAATGCAATGGATGTTGCCTAGATGGATTTTAGGAAGGCGTTTGACAAAGTACCACATAGAAGGCTGGTTAACAAAATTGAGGCTCATGGAATAGGTGGGTCAGTGGCAGCTTGGATAAGGAATTGGCTTAAGGACAGAAAACAGCGAGTTGTGGTAAATGGCTGTTTTTCAGACTGGAGGATGGTAGACAGTGGTGTTCCCCAAGGGTCAGTGCTGGGGCCACTGCTTTTTTTGATATATATATATATATATATATAAATAAATGTCCTGGATATTGGAATACAAAGTAGAATTTCTAAATTTGCCGATGACACCAAACTTGGGGGTGTGGTAAACAGTGAGGATGATACCAATAGACTGCAACAGGACATAGAAAGGCTAGCAGAATGGGCAGACAAGTGGCAGATAGAATTTAATACAGAGAAGTGTGAGGTGATGCATTTTGGCAGAAAGAACAGGGAGAGGCAATATACACTTAATGGCACAGTTTTAAAGAGTGTGCAGGGACAGAGGGACCTGGGAGTTAATGTGCATAGGTCCCTGAAGGTGGCAGAACATATTGAGAGAGTGGTTCGCAAAGCATATGGGATCTTGGGCTTCATAAATAGAGGTATTGAGTACAAAAATAGAGAAGTTATGCTGAACCTTTATAAAGCACTGGTTAGGCCACAACTGGAGTATTGTGTCCAGTTCTAGTCACCACACTTTAGGAAGGATGTGAAGGCACTTGAGAGGGTGCAGAGGAGATTTAGCAGAATGGTTCTGGGGATGGGGGATCTTAGCTACAAGGACAGGTTGGAGAAGCTGGATTTGTTTTCATTAGAGCAACGGAGGTTGAGGGGTGATTTGATAGAGGTGTACAAAATTATGACGGGTCTGGATAGGCTAGACGGGGAAAGGCTGTTCCCACTAGTTGATGGTACAAGGACTAGGGGACACAGATTTAAGGTTTTGGGCAAGAGATACAGGGGGAACGTGAGGAAAAACTTTTTTACGCAGCGAGTGGTGAGGACTTGGAACTCACTGCCGACGGAAGTGGTGGAAGCGGAGACACTCAATGTTTTCAAGGGGAGACTGGATAGGCACTCGAGGGAAATAAACTTGCAGGGCTAGGAGGATAGAGCAGGGGAATGGGACTGACTGGATTGCTCTGCAGAGAGCCGGCACGGACTTGATGGGCCAAATGGCCTCCTTCTGTGCCATTATGACTATGACTCTATGTTATGACTCTATGAGCTTATTTTTAAAATCAAAACAAAAACAAAAACAAACACAGAACCTGGAACCTCGTGCTTTGTGGGCTGTGCCATTTGTTGGCACCTCATGCCAAGACTGCAGATGATGTGGTAAGATATCACCCTGTGGTTTATTGCTCAGTTAACCACTGCTTACATTTTTAGACCTGAAATACCCTATTCTTTGGCTGCTGAGAGAACTTTTCCTATAAACTGGATATTCACGGGCCCGAACATACAAATGTTCCCACCTCTTTTCTTTACTGACTGCCTCCTAATCACAATGCAATAGTTCTTTGTTCATGAGAAAACAAGAGCACGTTTTGTCCCAAAGGTGCCTTGTGGTAGTGGTAGGACTGAGACACCCGGGTTCCAGTCCCAGCTTTGGCCGCCATTTGCACTTGACTGCTAGACAGTCGGCTGTGCCAACTTTCGGTTGGGTCAGCAGGTACAGCACCGAGCAGAGAGGAGGTGTGTGGCTTATATAAAGTAACGGGGGAAAGGAGATTAAAAAAGTCAAAATGCAAGATAGTAATGAACACTTCCTTGCTACACACAGATATTATCATTAATTTGAGCATTATTGACACCTCTATCCCGATCCCAATTCTCAGGCCCACATAGGTAACAAGCATCTTCCTCCACCCTCACCTCCGACAACAAGTATGAGGAGCTCATGGGCTTCTTTGTCTCTAAGGTTGAGACCATCCGTTCAGCTGCCTCTGCCACTTCCCGTCCCTTCCTTCCCCTAGCCCACCGGGCCAAACTTCCTCTAAGGTGCCCCCCTGCCCCAGCCCTGAACTCACATCTTTCTCCAGTTTCTCTCCAATCTCCCCTCATGACCTCTCCATGTTCATCTTGTCCATGAGACCCACTTCTTGCTCCCTCGAATCTGTTCCCACCAAACTGCTGACCACCCAACTTCCTTTTCTGACTCCCATGTTAGCTGACATTGTTAATGGTTCTCGCCCCTCAGGTACTGTCCCCCTCTCCCTCAAATCTGCCGTCATCACCCCTCTCCTCAAAAAACCAACCCTTGACCCCTCCGTCCTTGCAAACTACCGCCCCATCTCCAACCTCCCTTTTCTTTCCAAAGCCCTTGAACGTGTTGTTGCCTCCCAAATCCGTGCCCAGCTTTCCCGCAACTCCATGTTTGAATCCCTCCAATCAGGTTTCCGCCCCTGCCACAGTACCGAAACGGCTCTCATCAAAGTCACAAATGACATCCTTTGTGACTGTGACAAAGGTAAACTATCCCTCCTCGTCCTTCTCGTCTAGTCTGCAGCCTTTGACACGGTTGACCACTCCATCCTTCTCCAATGCCTCTCCACCGTCGTCCAGTAGGGTGGGACTGCACTCGCCTGGTTCCATTCTTATCTTTCTAATTGTAGCCAGAGAATCACCTGCAATGGCTTCTCTTCCCATTCCCGCATCGTTATCTCTGGTGTCCCCCAAGGATCTATCCTTGGCTCCCTCCTAGTTCTCATCTACATGCTGCCCCTTGGCGACATCATCCGAAAACACAGCGTCAGTTTCCACACGTACGCTGACGAGACCCAGCTCTACCTCACCACCACTTCTCTCGACCCCTCCACGGTTTCTAAATTGTCAGACTGCTTGTCCGACATCCAGTTCTGGATGAGCAGAAAGTTTCTCCAATTAAATATTGGGAAGACCGAAGCCATTGTTTTCAGTCCCCGCCACAAACTCCGTTCCCTATCCACTGTCTCCATCCCTCTCCCTAACATCTGTCTGAGGCTGAACCGCACTGTTCGCAACCTTGGTGTTATATTTGACGCTGAAATGAGCTTCCGACCACATATCTGCGGCATAACTAAGACCGCCTATTTCCACCTCCGTAACATCGCCCGTCTCCGTCCCTGCCTCAGCTCATCCGCTGCTGAAACCCTCATGCATGCCTCTGTTATCTCTAGACTTGACTATTCCAATGCACTCCTGGCTGGCCTCCCGCATTCTACCCTACGTAAACTTGAGATCATCCAAAACCTCACCCCCCCCCCCGCCCCCTCAAGATATCTGCGCTCCTCTAATTCTGTCCTCTTGAGCATCCCTGATTATAATCGCTCAACCATTGGTGGCCGTGCCTTCTGTTGCCTAGGCCCTAAGCTCTGGAATTCCCTCCCTAAACCTCTCTACATCTCTTTCCTCCTTTAAGACGCTCCTTAAAACCTACCTCTGTTGTTCTTGTTGGACATCTCATTAGCAGCAAAAAAGGTACATTTCCAGCAAACCTTTGCAAACTCGCCAAAACACTGGAAAAACACAGCTCAAAATGAATACAGTTCTATACTTTCAACAGATACACTAACCAGAGACCTATGAAAACTGGCAAGCAGACTTTTTTAAAATCACATTAAAGTGAAATGAAAATCACATCAGTGTAAAACGAAAAGGGAGCTTTCCTCTGCCCAGTGGACCAATTAAAGGAACAGATATGGTGTTAGAATTCTGTGCTGTAGTAACTTGGAACAATTTGTACCAGCACTGCGTACCACGCAATGTTCTTCAGATTCACACTTGGTGGGGGGTTGTTAAGGTAGTGTAGGCTGGAGAAAGGCACTGAACCACTGGGTATTCAGGAGTAGAGGATCCCCAGGCATTTATTTGAGGGGGTGAAATCCTTCAATTTTCTTTCCCAGTTTGGTGCAGTCTTTCCCAGGCCTTCACCAATGCCATTCTGAGTTTGTTGAATAGACATGCGAAAGAGAAGCCGATCACCGATCTTTTCTCAGCACACCCCACAGCAGCAAAGTTCAGATACAGAACTCAGTTGTAGATGAGGAAGAGAACATTAGCTTCATCTCACTACCCCATCTTGGTGCTAGTGCCCCAGCATGTGGCGTTACCATGCAATGTAACATATACAACTGAAAAGGTGGTGGAAGCAGATTTAATAGTAACTTTTCAAAGGGAATTGGATAAATACTTAAAAAAATGAAAAATTTGCAGGACTATGGGGAAAGAGCAGGGGAGTGGGACTAACTGGATAGCTCTTTCAAAGAGCCGGCACAGGCACGATGGGCCGAATGGCCTCCTTCTATGCTGCATGATTCTATGAGCCATAGCAGCTAAGTAACAGTAGATGGTAATTTGTATGAGATTAGTGCAGCACCTTTTCTGTCCCCTCATTTTCAGTACATACAGCTGCTTTACTACTTGGCTTCAACGTGGATAATGGCTGAACACCCACGGCCTCCTCGCTAATAGCCAGTCAAATCAGATGGCATGTCATCGATATATCGCAAGGAGCATGCGACAGTCTGACAGCCTAGTTTCCAGGGGAGAGCAACCTACAGCCTGCAAAAGCCAGCTTCCAACTCCGCGCTAATTGAACAATTATTTTTAATCTCACTCAATCATACTAGAAAGATAGTTGGCATTGCAAATGGAAAGTCAACAATCAGGGATGCCAGACTGTGGATGGTGATTAAGATGCATCCTTCCAGAGAGGGAGATCGGCGCTGCAATTTGACCTAAGCTCTACTTCACTTGTGGACCCGCACCATAGTCACTAGGTACAATGGAAACACATTCTCCAGCATTCCATCCCTCGCTTGGACGCCAGAATAATGCTACAAAACATGATCCAGAGAAAGAAGCAGGTGACAGAACCAGAAGGATGTCCTCTGGATTTCGGCTTGACAGGTGAGCAAAAAAAAGGAACGAGAGCAAATGAAACAAATGCAGTTTGCAAAACACTGGAAAAATCTGCAGCTCTCCTCCAGCAAGTGGCTGCAAATGTGTTACCGTTTTTTTCCGCTACAATTAAACCTTTTACTGATGCACTGGAAATATGAGTGTCAATAAATTTTGGTGGTTACCACAAAGCACATGGGCCTGGAAATTACTGGGTTCCTGACGTGACGATGCAAGTGCAGCGGAATGAGACTATGCCCACCGATATCGGGGGAGGCGGACTCCAGCAGAAATTCCTGGGTCAGGTTGGACAAGGGCTGGGGTCCTGCCAGCAGGGGCCAGATACACTAGGAAAGCCCGGAAAATTCAGAAAGGGAACAGAGCAAGGTCACAAACACCACATTTAAAGGGCTCCATACAGACACATGCTAAGAAGGATCATGGAACAGGGACTGAAGTGGCTGGTGCTAAAGAAGGAAAAAGACGATCAGCTAACTTTACAGAGGCTGATGTGAAAATGCTACTGACCCAAATGACAGAATGGAGGATGTAATAGTTGAAGTATAAGGGAAGAAGTCATCACATGAGGCTGCACAATTCATGTGGAAGGAGGAGGCTGTGGCTGTATGAAGGACCTTCATAACCCCAGTGTCGGAAGAGGCTTAATTACATCACTAGGTCAGCAAAGGTAAAAGTGTTTTCAGATGAAGAACGGGGCAGATAACTATATCACCATGAAGCAAATGGGTATTCCCCAGCACAACAGTCAAGCATTACTCTTTAGGGTATCACATGACATTGTGTCCCTTGCCCCAGAAGCAAAGTCACTTGGCAGCACTCATGTCAATTGTCTCACATCCTGAAATACATGCTAGCACATTGTGGTCTCTCATCCTGGGTCCTTGATCCCTTTCATCTACTATCACTATCATTCATTCCATAAATCCTGACTGATTGCGACTGCAGGATCGGGAAACTGCCGCAGCCAATGAACACTATACACTCCTCCTGCAGGAAAAGACTGCACATAATGCCAGGGAGCGCCAGGGAACTGGATGAGGAAATGCCAACATCCGCTATTTTACAGCACATGAACGGGAAGCAATTGCAACAATTGGCTTCAACCTAGCCAGGCAGTTGGGGTGGATACATGTGATTCATTGTGCATTCAGTGGGTTTGTGAGAATCTGTATCTTTCCCTATTTAATGTTTCTATGTATTCTTCAATCTTTTCACCAGCTACCACTTTCCCCATAAGAGATCTACAACATAACTGATTAAGATGGAATGGTGCACAGGATCATCAAAGTTAACAGTACTGTTTTTTTCCTCCAGCAGCAGCAAGCCAGGAGATAGCCGAGAAGATTGCTGAAGAGCAAGATCTTGCAGTCCCCTCTACCTCTAGCAACACTGCAGACCATTCACCTCCCCACAACCACCCCCCCCCCCCAGCCACCTCACCATTCACCTTCTCCCTTGCACTCAGAAGCCAAGAGACACCCACTTAAGGGGGTACAGATAGTGTAAATGAGGAATAAACACGTGGTGAGGCACAGAGCACAAAGAAGTCACAGGATGCAGATGTAGAACTGGACGCTATTGTCATCGATTGGGCGCAGAGTAAATGGGTGATGATCTCAAGTCATGAAGATAAGGATGGTAGTAGAGAATCAGATGCATAGAGGTTCTGCGTGGCCTCCCTCAAGATGTGCGGCAAATGGTTGAGATAGCAGTGGGGTCTACTGACCTGTCGTGACCCAACATCTGAGAGAGATTCAACTCTTTGCAGGGCAACCTGGAGAAAATGGCAGCTGCAGGAACATCTGCAAACCTTCCCCCATTTCATGAGATCTCGAGGCAGGTCAGTCAACTTAATGTACAGGTATTGGATGAAGGACTGCAGGTCTTGGGGGCCAATCTGGAGAGGTCAATGTCAACAGGACTGCAAGGTATACAGGGCAGCATCTTAGAGGGACTGTAGGATATTTGGGTAGTGTTTGGTGCCAAGTAGAAATATAGTTAGTTCCAAACTTACAGTATCAGCAAAATGGTTTTAGAGCAAAGAATGTTTCTAAAAGCAACAAACTGATATCAGTTTAAACTCGCCAGAAACAGCTCAATTAACAGCGAAATAAATTGGTTCAACAGGAACAGATCTTATTTAATAAAACGGAGAGATCTAAAATTCTTTTATTTAGAATAATTCCAGTGCAGCTTACATTCAGGGTCCTTGAGTGAGTCCAAAGGGAGAAGTAGAAGGCATTCTTTTCAATACTTTATTATTTTAACATTAGATGAAAACAAACCCTCCTGTTATGTAATCAAACTGTGATGGTTTTAATATTAGAATGATGTTACAAGAACAGAATTGGTTGTTTTTAGTGCAAAATATGTTAAAATGTTGTAGTCTATCACTGACAATTAGCACAATTTCAGGCTTCTTTAAAATGACTTTTGAAAGGATGTGTATATTTACAGTAAAATGTGCAGCAGTACTTACAATAATAACTTCCAAACTATACCATCTTGAATATCTCCAGACACACTTTTCTGACCTTTTAAATTGGGATTAATAGTTTTCTCTTTTTTATACAAGCATCTACAGTAAGAGTATAGTTACCAAATACAAACACAATATATTGCGGCAACTTTGTTAATCCAAAAACATTTCCTTCCAACAAACTGATTAGTTTATAAACTATTATAGACAAGTTAATCTCAGAGCACTGGCAGAGTTAATGAGTTTAGTCTAGAGTTTTGATACAGAAAGTCACAAATTTATGCCAGGAGTGTATAGAGTGTTCCTTTATTAAATATGCCTTACTTGGAATATTTTTTCTGGAGAAAAAAAAGCAAATGAATTTGAAGTTTATTTAAAAGTAACCCTTTGCAAACTTTTCCCACTAATTTGAGGTGTTAAAGACACAGCAATTAAAAAAAGGATTCAGCGCCAATATTGTGAACAAAACAGACTCGATGTCAGTACACATTGTACATTTTTACGGTATTTTTACCTTAAGGAAGAGCAGTCAATGGCAGATGAGCTGTTCTCCCACTGTTGACTGCACTCCCAAATATAAAAGGCAGCAATTCTACAATTCCAACAACATCACAGACCCAGAGTTTCACGGGTCTTGAGGTCTACCAGTGGGTTAGGCACTTCCTTTTTGGGGGCTATTAATGCATGTTGCTGGATCTGCGCATCTGTGTACTTTTGTCATATGCTGACTCCCCAAACCATTGGCATGCCAATTCCCAGGAGGTTCAGCTTGCAACAGGCTTCTGTCCACATAAATGGCATTAAGACATTTAACATTCAACGGGTTAATTCTGTTATAAAATGCTAAGAGATTACTTAAAATGTGGAACTGATGATGACCTCTAGTTATTAGATGGAAATGTCACTTTTACACGACATACTGCATTCCAATCTCCACTCAAACTAATCTCTGTTCAAACATCTTTTATCAAAGTTTATTCACAGATTTTTGTGCTGATCTTGCTACATTTCACACATTATTTGGGTGATCTCATATTACTAGAAGCTAGCTTTAACCAGATTTAATTTAACTTACCCATTAAATTGCCCAACTCCCATTACAAATGCAACCTTAATTTTTGCTCTTTGTGGCCTAATCTTTGTCAGCAGCTTGGACTCGAGATTGGCTCCAAGACTGTTGGCTCTGCTCCAGCTGTGGCCCATTGCTGCTTTTTGGCGCCCTGGTGCAACACCACCTGGGATCCACTATTTTCTGATTTAGAGTTAAAAGCATGTCTTTGGCCACCTAGCGATGCATCCCAAACATGACGTGAACAAAGAGAAGACAACTGAAATAAATAACACCAAACATCTTCACAACTGCCTCATCTGTGTCACCCATATGCTTCACTGATCTCTTCCCCCACCCAACCCCGCCCTCCAAGTGCTTTGCCAGCCATCAATCTTTTGTGGCCCATATATTTTGCTATCTGCCCGACGTTCTTGCCAGCCATTCACCTTGGAGCCAAAGATCTTCACTCTTGGACCCAATGAAAAGTTGGATCCTGGGTGCCATTAGGAGAGGCCACAATATTAGAAAGTGAGTTGACGCCAGGATTACTGAGCTTCTGCCACTGAAGAATGTCTATCAAAAATTCCAATGCAGGTGAACTGAAATGGCAACACCCAACAGGACACACTTTTTTTTTTAAATGTTAGGACAGTGATAGACTCTCAAAATGCTCAGCAAAGCTGTAAAATATTACTGACAGCAGAGATGCTAGATTTGAAAATCATATTGCTTTGATTTGCTACAAAATAAAACTTAAATGGAATACCCCTTTTCATTCAGTTGTATCAAGTTCATTCACAGAATGCTTGCTACAAATTAAATTTTAACTGGCAGTACCCAGGAGGAAAAGGGCAGTGCCAAACCATGCACAGGATATTTTTCGTAAGTGCTGTGTATGTGAAAAGCTGATTGAAGTGTGTGCCTGTATTCTGTCAGTGTTTAGGATCAATGGGTTTATTTAGAATTCTTCTTTCAAGATTTATTTTTCTGGCATCTCCGTGTACTAGAATTCTGTTTATGAAATGTCTTTTTCCAATAAGATTTCTCTGCTTCTTGTATCAAAACATCATTATTATTTTTATAAAAGAGTACTTTAGTATTTAACTGATTTTTTAAAAAAATCAATATTTTCAAAAATGCTTGGATTCTTCCACTAGGATTTTGAATTCTGGCTTATTCAACTTTGGAACGGTGATTTCCTTGCTGAGCACAAATACTGGTGTAGTAATGGGTTAATTGTGACTGGACAGAAGGTAGCTGCGCGTTTCAGTGAATGAAGACTCATGGGGAGGTGGGAGGAAGGAAAGAGACTCTGACAGCTACATTGTAGGAGTGTCTCATAACCAGGATGAGGACAGAGAAAACAGTCGCCTCAACTGGGAATGGCCTTCAAATGCACTGGGAGCCAACTAAGAAATCAGGTACAGAGAATATGTACCTGAATGCAAGTGGGCTGGCCCATACAGCTCTCCTGACCTATGAGACAGATACACAGCTTAAGTTATCACAATTATGAAAGGGGGGGGGGGGGGGAAGAGTCGAACAAAATTCAAGTTATTAAATGATCCACGTTAGTTTGTTTCCTGATTGTTTAGTTGGTAAATGCACTGTCCAATATACAACTGAACTATACACCATGCACACTAAGAAGGTTCCAAATTCCATCCCTAGTTGATGCTGTGCAAGCTGATCTCATTTCAGGTGGTATAGTTGGCCTCAGCAGCCCTAAGCGAGAGGGGGAAAAATTAGCCGGGCTTCCAGCTCCTGATTATGACACAGTCCCTGGAAAATGCAGGTGTATAGATGTTGGGCGAGTAGAAAATCTGGTTTTGATGTAATGCTCCCACAGTCAAATAGCCTTCCAACCTCATTGTCGAAACATTGGTAAGACTGAAGCCATTGTTTCAGCACCTGCCAAAAACTCTGTTCCCTCACTACCAATTCCACCCTTCTCCCCAGCATCTGTTACAGGCTGAACCACACTGTTCACTACCTCTTCACAACTATTTGACACTAGGCTGATTTTCCAACCCCATATCCGCTCCTTCACAAAGACCCCCTACTTGCACTTCCATAACATTGCCGCCTCAGCCCTGCCTCATCCCATCTGCTGCTGAAACCCTCATCATTGTCTTTGTCAACTCCAGACTCAGCTATTCCGATGCTCTCCCTCCACCCTCCAAAAGCTTGAGCTCATCCAAAATCTGCTGCCCATATCCTAACTCGCACCAAATTCCACTCACCCATTGACCCTGTCCTTTGCTGACCTACATTGGCTTCTGGTCCCCCAACACCCGAAAGTTAAAATTTTCATACCCGTGTTTAAATCACTTCATAGACTCACCCCTAAATATTTTAGTAACGTCCTTCAACCCTACACCGTTCCCCCATTTCTCTGACCCTGGCCTCTT
The DNA here is from genome assembly GCA_030390025.1 of Squalus acanthias. NCBI lineage: Eukaryota > Metazoa > Chordata > Chondrichthyes > Squaliformes > Squalidae > Squalus > Squalus acanthias. The sequence continues at coordinate 36,838,673 of CM059444.1, read as the reverse complement.
GTGCAGACCCCCCTCTCTTTGTCCATCAATCGACGGCCGTACCTTCAGCTGTCCAGACCCCTGGCTAAACCCCTCCACCACCTCCTTTAAGACCCTCCTTAAATCCCACATCTTCGACCAAGCTTTGCTCATTCCTCCTAATATCTCCTCCTTTGGCTCAGTATTCACTGTTCCCTTACATCTCCAAAGTGGCTTGGGGCATTTTTTTTTTTATGATAAAGGCGCTGTATAAATACAAGTTGCTGTTTGTCTAGACTTACTCAAAGTATGCCCACTCGATTGAGGTACTAAAGGGCAGCCAGACCCATGAAACCATATCCAGCATGAGACTGCCAGCCACTTCAGGCCTATAGATGCTGCTTTCCAGAGTCTATGGCCCGGATTTTCAGTTCCCCATGATGGCGTACACACAGCGCACATCGTCGTAAGCCTTGTAAAAGGCCCTGCAAGTTCTGGGTTTCCACATGTGCGAAAACCCGGAACTTACAATCTGTCAAGGTTCACCTTGCCAGATCTACCGCACCGACCCAGAAATCACTTTCGTTGGTGCAGATTTGGGCTATTTGTCCAATTACTGCCCAGCAAATGCCTACAAAACCCTTTCACCAGCGTAAGGGTTAATATAAATGTTAAATTAAAAATTAATAAAAAATCATACACAAACACTTAAAATTAGTTGATGTCAATTTTGGCCTCGATTAAAATGTTTCAAATTATTTTTCAAAATGCTTCATTAAAGGGACTTTTAATTAAATTTGAAAATGGGAACATTTCTTTTTATTCCAGTTGTGAAAGTTATTTAATTATTTGAGAATTCCTCATATGCTTATGGGGATTCCGTTTGTAAATGGAATCCCCATAAGCATGTTGAGGAATCCTCCTTTCTGATAGGAGGACCTGGCCAGCGTGATCCCAGGGACGATTCTGAACTGCCTGCGTCCCTGGGATCCGTGGGCCTTTACGCAGGTGTACATCTCCGATGCCTGGGAGCCAGCAAGTGGGTGCGGATTATTTTAAAATCGGGTCAGAGGCGTACTCCAGAGGTACGCCGCCGACCGCAAATTCCGACCCATTATTTAGATGCAGGGCCGAATATTCTGATGCCTATGGGTGTGTACGCGCTGTGTACACACCTGTAGGGACATCGGAAATGCCGGTTTCAGGCATGCAAAGCGCATGCGCTGAAAACTGGCATTTCTAATCTGTCAAGAATGCTCTTGACAGATCGGACGCCTGCCCTGGAGAAGGGCCTCTGCAGGGGGAAGAGTTCCGCTTTCTGGAGAACCTCCGCCCGGAGAAAACCCTTAGGAATCTTACGCCTAGTAAAAGCAGGCGTAAGGCCTGCTTTTACCAGCAATAGAGTTGAAAAAAGTAAAAAAAAATGTTTTCACTCATTTATCATTTAAAAATACTTTTTAAAAAAGGTAAGTTTATTTTTAGCCCCAGTAAAAATCTTTAATTATTTTTTGCAAAAAATTAAATTTGTTTAAAATATTTAATTTATTGTAATTTGAACTCATTTTAAAAACGTGATGGTTTTAAAAAAATTAATTTAATGTTTTAGTGTTTTTGGGGTGATCTCCATTCATATATTTGACAGGTCTATCTGTCAAGTGTATGAAGGGAGATTCCCTTCTGCTATTGGCTCCCCATGGCCCACGTCAACGTTTCCCAACCTATGGTCCGCGGACCACCAGTGGTCCGCGAGGGTACTGCAGGTGGTCCGCGAAAAAAAAATTTTTTGATACTGTAATAATAATAGCACCGCGTGTACCTCGTATGTATCATATGCGATACATTATTATTATATAGTCAACTGACTAAAAAGAACAAAGCACTTCTGAAATTTTAATAGTGTGGGGTTGTCTCGCTTTTGCGTGACGTCAACGTGAACCGACGCTCTTAGATTCTTCTAGAAAATTCGACGGTGGCTTTTATCTGGCACGTGTAAGCGAACTCTCTCATAGATAATGGAATTAAAATCTTCAGCAGCCTTGGAAACCTTGTTTCCTTAGATGGCTCTTTGAAATACAGCATTGTTGAGTACACTTGGGGTTCATCGCAACTTGCTTGGAGGCAAGAGAACAACTAGACCTAAAATAGCATTTGTCATAGTTTTTAAAGTCGTAGCTGCAAACATGAAGAGACTTTATTAAACAGTAATAGTGTGGGGGTGTGGCGCTTTTGCGTGACGTCAACGTGAACCGACGCTCTTAGATTCTTCTAGAAAATTCGACGGTTAGAGCGCGGGAATCAAAAAATGGATCGGTGGCTTTTATCTGGCACGCGTAAGCGAACTCTCTCCTGTGGTAAGAATGACAGTGAGACATCAGCAAATGAAACTCAGCACAACAAAAGTAAGCGAAAAGTGAGGAGAAAATACAGCAGTGAATACTTAAAACTGGGATTTACTTACACTGGAACCGAGAACGAACCGTTACCAGTATGTGTCGTGCGCTATGATGTTCTGTCGAATGAAAGCCTAAAGCCCGCTAATCTTCGCCGTCATCTTGAGACTAAGCGTGGGGAATACGTGTCCAAGCCAATTGGATTTTTTTACAACCAGCTCAAAGAATTTCAACGTAGCAAGACAATTATGGAATGCACATCTAAAGGCAGTGATAATGCTAAGGCGGTGACCGGGTAGCTAGGCTCATAGCAAAGACAGGGAAGCCGCACACAATTGGGGAGGAGTTGATATTGCCAGCGGCTAAGGAGATGGTGGGTGTTATGCTGGGAGAGGGGGCCTGCAAGCAAATTAACATGATTTCATTGTCGGATAACACAGTTCAACGCAGAATTGATGAGATGGCTCAGGACTTGTGTGATCAGCTAATAGCGAGAATGCAAGCGAGTCGTTTTTATGCACTTCAAAAGGATGAATCAACGGACATTGCAAACCTTTCAAACCTGATCACCTATGTAAGGTATGAACACAATGGAGAGATACATGAGGACTTTCTCTTTTGTAAATCGTTGCCCACACGCTCAACTGCAGAGGCTATTTTTGGAATGTTGAACAGTTTCATTATTGAAAATGGGATCGATTGGTCAAAATGTGTCGGACTTGGCACAGATGGGGCCCGTACGATGTTAGGCCAACACGGGGGTTGTTACGCGTGTAAGAGCAGTGGCTCCGGCAGCATCATCCATTCACTGCAGCATCCATAGGGAGACGTTAGCTGCAAAGAAAATGCCTGCTGATCTCAAGACCGTTTTGGAGGAGGCCGTTAAAACTGTTAATTATATCAAGGCCCGTCCACTGAATTCGCGAATATTTGCAGCAATTTGTGACGAGATGGGCAGTGATCACCATCAACTACTTCTGCACACCGAGGTCCGCTGGCTGTCCCGAGGAAAGGTACTCACTCGTATTTTAGAGTTGCATGAAGAGGTGAGATTTTTTTTACTGGACTCAAAGTTTGAACTTTCACATCGCTTCAGTGATTTTCAGTGGCTGGACAAATTGGCATATATGGCAGATATTTTCGATCACTTGAATGGTCTCAATTTGCGTCTTCAGGGAAAATCAGTGACATTCTTTCATGTGCAGGACAAAATAGAAGCGATGATCAAGAAAATAGAGATGTGGACCAAACGACTTGAGCAGTCAAATTACGACTCGTTTGCGAATCTGTCTGATTTTTTGGTCACGGCAGAGATGCAGCTTCCAAACAGTGTGAAAGAAATCATCAGAGAGCACCTCCAAAGTCTGAAAATAAACCTACGCAAGTACTTCCCTGTGCCTGACACAAAATTCAACTGGATACGAAATCCCTTTGCGAGCCTTGATGATGACATCCTCGCAAGCCTGACCTCGACAGAGCAAGACAACCTTGTGGAACTGTCCTGTGACAGTGCTTTAAAGCAGGATTTCTCTCGGCAATACCTGACTGACTTTTGGCTTAAAGTTGCTTCGGAATATCCAGCACTGTCCGACAAGGCAGTAAAGTTTCTAATGCCTTTTCCCACAACGTACCTATGCGAAACTGGATTTGCTGCGCTTGTCGCATTGAACACCAAATACCGGAATAAACTGCAAGTTGAACCAGATCTCCGATTGAGACGGTCATTGCTGGAACCTGACATCCAGCGTTTGACGTCTGCAAAACAACATCAGCCTTCTCATTAGGTAAGTGTTATCTTTTCCCCACTGGTAGGCCGACTGTAGTTAAATGGGCTGTGACGAGTGCCAGTGCAATGTATTTGTGAGTGAGCATAGTAAATGATTAGAAACAGCTGCGTTTTTAGGCGTTTTTAGGGTGTTAAAAAATTTTTAAACGGCTGGTGGTCCGCGGAAGCTTTTGATGACGTTGAAGTGGTCCGCGGGATGGAAAAGGTTGGGAACCGCTGGCCCACGTGATCCCAGGGACGCTTGTGAACCGTATGCACCCCTGGGATACGTGGGCCCTGCACATTTCAAGTTTGGAGAGGCCCAGGAGCGGAAGTGTATGCACCTCGGGAACCCTCGGGTAAGTTCGTAGATTTTTCCAGATCGGAGGCCTCCGCACGCAGGAAGCCTCCGATCGGAAAATACGGGCCAATATCATCTTTATTTGTTTGACTACAATGGAAGCATCAACAAATTTTCAAACAAAAAATGTTAATTTTCCTTACAGACCGTTTTAAAAAAGCTCTGTACATAGATGCCAGCCAGCTGGGAAACCTGGCAACACCACCTGCAGAGATGTACAGGGGACATTTAATATCAGAAGAGCTTTGGGCTGTAACTAATAAAATCAATTGGCAGGGAAGAAAATCGCCCACTTTGGGCAAAAGACGACGCCTCTTTCATCTCAGCCAAATTCTGGAGTCATAGTAAAATAGGAATGTTCTGGTTCAACTAGCCTAATCTTCCAAATATTCTATCAGGTTCTTTATGTTGATTCTAGAACTAATAGCTCTGAATTGTATTTACGAACAGGAAACTCGGTCCTATTTTAAAGCCTGCCAGAGTTTTCTGGTCCCGTAGCCCTACTGGTAAAATAATCCACATTTCTAATCACCATCTTACTGAAAAAAATGTTGCTTAAGTTTCTTTTTTTTTGACATCTTTAACCTTAAGCTGTGTCTCCTAGTTCTTGATCATATACCGGATTGTTGCTCTATTGGTAGGTCGCTACAGGGCAATAGTGGATTCAATGAGCAGGATGAGAAAGAGGTTGGTGAAGTTGGCCCCCAGCAGGCACACTGGTCGGCAAGGTCAGCGAGAGAGGAGCATAGGGCAGTTGGGGTTTCTGCTTGAAAGGCGGCAGCGATGGATGCCTCGATGGGCCCTTTGGAGAATGCCAAGAGACCCATCCTCTGATAGCTGTGGGCTTATTCAAGGGGGACAGCAGCAGGACAGTGGGGAGGCAGAGGAGTAGTCATGGGTTGGGATTGGGATTGGTGGTGGCAAAGTACCCAGTGGCATGTTTGGGTAACAGGAAGGAGAGGAGACTGGTGAAAAGGGAGATAGAAGTAATGGGCTCAGGTCTGAAGCAGCAGCCAAAATGCAAATGGTCACACAGGGAATTCAGGTTACACAGACATGGCAGAGATTAGGAGAGGCATGTTCTGTTTGTAAACAGAGGATAAGGAGGAGATGATATGAAAGAGCCCAAAGTTAAAGTCTTGAGATCCTGTAATGGGATGAAATTGACCTGTAGACAGTGTGGAGTCTGCTTGGAGTGTCGAGGTTTGGAGACAGTTGTTGGGAGGAACTGGACCCAGGAGCTGTGTGAGTGTCTGCTGGAGGTTGTCCAGTGGAATCAGAGGGCCAAGGAGGAGTAGAGAGTCAACCATAAGCCAGCAGAGATTGATCCAGGGGTCCAGCAAAGGTGCGCAGTGGCCTCACATGTTAGCATTTCTCTTATTAAAGTCAAACCACAAAAAACATAGATCTGGTTCAGGGTGAAGCTGCTCAGACAAACAATTTGTAATTTCCATTATTTTGAATAATGGGGGAATAAAACTCACAAAAAACACAAATAGGACAGCTGAGATAGGTCATTTGGCTCATTTAACTCATCCTTCCATAGAACGCTATGGCTCCACCATCACAGCTTCCTACTGCCTTTTGAATGATTCCAGATGTTTTGTCTCCACTGGCCTAATCAGAAGACTGTTCAAGTAATAATCACTTCTTGTGTAAATAATTGCTTCCTGATGTCAGTCCTAAACTTGCCTTTTACTGCTTTATACTTATGTCCTCTTGTCCTATAGTTATGGTTTAATTGACAGTGCTCTGGATTAACCTTTTCTATTCTACTCTTATTCACTTTTTAAGGCTGAAGAGTCCAAGTTTTTCTGTACTTACCGAATAATTCAGTTCTCCAACACTACAATCAGCCTTATAGCCCTTTTCTGCACCACTTCCAAGTAACAGAGTAAACTTTTGGGCAGGAGAAGACCATTAGTCCATGTAGCCTACCCATTCAACCTCCCTATCAGATTCTAGAAGTAATAACTCGGACCCCACAATTCCGGGACCTCTGGCTGTCCGTGGCCATTGATGTAGACCCTGTTCCAAATCAGAGTTGGGTCATTTCCATAATGGGGCCAGGTGGTCCACTCCTATACAGGCTCATTAGAGGTATCGGCCATCCACTTGGGAGTAAAAATGACTTCCTCCAACACTTTCCTGCAATACTTTTTCTGTTACAATTTCTCTATCACTCTTTCCTACCATCAGATCAGAACTAAAGGGATATGAAATGCACAAATCAAAAGTGAGAAAATTAACAGAACTTGGGAGTGACATCCAGCCATTTCAATAGAGGGACTCTGAGGTTTGGGAAGGAATGAAGAAATAAGGTAACCACATTTTCTTCTGCTCCTGAGGGAGCAGCTAGCACGTTAATCTGGGATCAATTACCTTTCTCTTGGGCAGTCAGGGCTTTTACTGGGCCCATAATTGAACTTGTGCTAGTTCTCAGCTAGCATGAGTTCCATTAACATAAGAACATAAGAAGTAGGAGCAGGAGTAGGCCATTTGGCCCCTCGAGCCTGCCCCGCCATTCAATAAGATCATGGCTGATCTGATCTTGGCCTCAACTCCACTTTCCCGCCCGCTCTCCATTACCCTCGACTCCCCTGTAGCTCAAATATGTGTCTATCTCTGCCTTGAATATATTCCTTCACTTCACCTGACGAAGGAGCAGTCGCTCCGAAAGCTTGTGATTTCAAATAAAACTGTTGGACTATAACCTGGTGTTGTGCGACTTCTCACTTTTGAATATATTCAATGACTCCACCTCCACAGCTCTCTGGGATAGAGAATTCCAAAGATTCACGACCCTCTGAGAGAAGAAATTCCTCCTCATCTCCGTTTTAAATGAGCGACCCCTTATCCTGAAACTATGCCCCCTAGTTCTAGATTCCCCCACGAGGGGAAACATCCTCCCTGCATCTACCCTGTCAGGCCCCCTCAGAATCTTATATGTTTCAATAAGATCACCTCGCATTCTTCTAAATGAGTTCCATTGGGCTTAGGAAGAGAGAGTAATGGGCAAATTCCCAGAGTATGCAGGAACTTCCCCGAATTGGCCCTCCAAGCAGACCTGGGATGTATGGGGAAGGGTCAGCAGAAGACTCACCCACTTCAACCTTGACCAGAATTTGACCCAGACTTTACATAGGGAGCAGGAAACCCTGCAGATCTGGATTCTTCCCCAAATTGCAGTCCCTCACTGGTGATCAGCCTGCTCTAGGTCCTGACTGGTAGCTGAAATGTTGGATCCCTTATATCCGCTTTACTATTCATACATTTTTTTTTAAACCCTGCCAAGGTTTTTTATTCCACTATTCCTACTTGTAATCTGTTCCACTTTTCCATCGTCCACTTACTAAAAGAATTCTGCCTAAATTTCCTATTTTTCCTTGACACCCATCACTTTAAAGTATATCCTCTAGTCCTCGAATTCTATAACCAAAAAGGTAGAACTATCCAAGATCTAAATTCACCATCCATCCAGAAAGACCCTACTGCTGCCCACTACAACATCCATTTCTTTCTCAAATGATTTCAGGGTTTTTGGCACCACTACCTGGAAGTCCATTCTATTTATTGACCACTCTTTCATATAAATCAATGGCACAGAAGGAGGCCATTCGACCCATCGTGTCTGTGCCGGCCGAGAAAGAGCTATCTAGCCTAATCCCACTTTCCAGCTCTTGGTCCGTAGCCTTGCAGGTTATGGCACTTCAAGTGTATAACCAAGTGAAGAAAACCTTTAAAAAGTCCACAATTTTCCTTTCATCATTTTATCTTGGTCCTTGTCTTATTTCCACTCTTTTAACTTGTGTTAAATGTTTGAGATTTAGCTTCGCTATACTGCTTACTAACTTATATACCTCGGAGCTCACTTTTAGTCACTTCCTTTCAAGGTTGAAAGGTCACAAGTTTATCCACTCTTTCCCCATAGCTCGCGGGGATCTGATTTGTTACTCTTCTCTGCACCATCTCCAGGGCTTGAATGTTTCCCTTGTACCTCAGTAGCTGTCTTATATTGGTGTCACAGGGATGTTTCCGAAATCATGGGTCCTGCACAGCCTGTGGCAAATCCAATATAAATCTGCTAGATTCACTAACTTCCTTAGCAGAGGGGTCAAAAACCAGGGGGCACAGATTTAAAGTAATTGGGGGAAGGTTTAGAGGGGTTTTGAGGGGAAATTTCTTCACCCAGAGGGTTGTGGGGGGTCTGGAACTCACTGCTTGAAAGGGTGGTAGAGGCAGGAACCCTAACCACATTTAAAAAGTACTTGGATGTGCACTTGGGATGCTCTAACCTGCAGGGCTACGGACCAAGAGCTGGGAAGTGGGATTAGGCTGGATAGCTCTTTGTTGGCCAGCGCGGACACGATGGGCCAAAATGGCCTCCTTCCGTGCTGTAACTTTCTATGATTCTATAAAGCTAGCGTCAAGACGACTTTTTTTTTTAAACTGCGCCACCCAGGGCGCCGGCCTTAACCAGTCTGACAGGTTTACATTAGGGTTGCCGCTGGCTATGCCAGATGTGCACTTCTGGAATGTGCATAACAAACACCCCAATGATACCAATATAGAAGCAGCTGGTGACCAAAGCAGTGCACATTACTCTAAGGTGTGGTGTGGCCAGAGCACTGTACTGCTGTAGCATAACATTTCCGCTTGCAACTTACAGGTTTGGCAATATAGTTCAGCATTCTATTTTGCTTTGTTGATTACCGCTCATTAGTGTGAATCAGAAAGATACTTTACACCCTTGCAAACTGATGCGTTCCATGTGATGTAATCCATGAAGGGATGAAGGAAGTGCCGAGAATCAGAAAATGGTGAAGACCATTACTACATAGTTTCAGTGAAATACAATCTTAAACAAAACCTGGACTGTGGTACACTAGTGGAAAGGATGAGCTATGTTGTAGCTTCCTACATGGAAATTCAGAGTAACCCAAAATGCAGTTCAATATGGAAAAAAACAAACTTTCATATCACGACAAAAAACTCATCCTTTTGGGAGAAATTTTCATATTTCTAATTTGCTAGCCATCAAATACAAAAAGTATTTACGCTTAACCACTCATACAAAATCATTTTGCAACTACTGTATTGAAAAAAAAAATGCCGAGTGCCTCGGCTCTGGTCTGTAACACATTTGTGGAATTAAGTTAAAACAGAGCAAATCCTCTGAGTATAGGAGTCTTGGTAAAAACATTCATTTCAGAGCTAAGTATGCTGGAGTCACACCCTGTGCGTAAGAAGCTGCTAACAGAGAAAACAGTCACCAGTACTCAGGAATGGTTCAAGAAGTTTAATATTAAATTATCTTACAATACACCCAGTGCAGGACTGGTGATTCAAGAACGCCATTATCAAAGTTAACTGAAGTAAAAGAGCATCAATTTTGAGTCAAGGAGTAATCTTAATGTTTCAGCAGATTATCGTGATTCGCAGCTGGCCACAATACTTGTTCTAACTGGGCAGCTGTGACTCGCTAATTTGGCAAAATAAATTGACCATTATGAGATCTTGCATTTAAACAAAAAGCATAAAAGTTGTAAGACAATTTCCTTAGATCCATTCTGGCACGTGACAATATTTCAAACACTTACATTTGTTTCATTGATTCTACACGAGGAGGAGATAATATAAACATGCAGTTTTGCCCAACAAAACAATCTAAGCGTGACGTTCTTAAAACAAGATTCACTGCACTTCTATTTTCTGCATGCCTGTACGGAGCTTTGTTGGCTGGTTCTGCAAACAGAACTCTACCTCTGGGACAGATGATGCATTTTACGGCTTGGTTAAGTTACACCCTGTACTGAATGTTTTGTATTACTTCAAATATGACACACTCAATATTTGCTTATATCAGGGATTGTCACAATTTTCAAAACCACCCAATTTGGTATCAGCAAATTTCAATATTGTTCCTTCAATTTTTAAATCCATATCATCTATGTGCATCATAAATAAGAGTGGCCCAACCACGGACCCCTATGGACCACCACTCACTGCATCTTCCCCCAGTCCGAGAAGCTTCTTTTTACCCCAACCTTTTTCTTTCTGCCCGCCATAGGACCACATTCCACCTAATTCCACTTTCCATTATCTTTGCCAGATCTCTTATGTGGGACCTTATTAAATGCTTTTTGAAAATCCACATTAAAACACACCTACTGTATTTCCGAAATCCACATTAAAGCACACCTACTGTATTTCCTTTATCTACCCTCTTGTTATTTCTTAAGAATTCTATAAGGATGGCCAAGCAGAACCTGCCTTTTAGAAATCCACATTGACTGGTCATGATTAACTCATATTTCTCCAAGTACTCCGTCATTTCATCCTGTCTTATAGACACTGTGGGGGTGAAATTGGTTTTGGGCGGTAGCGAATTGGCAGTCTGTTTTACACTCTGCACGATTTTCCCCCCATCAATGGAAAAGAAAATCGGGCAGGGTGTAAAACAGACTGCCAATTCGCTATCACCCGTTTTGCACAATCACCATAGACCAATTTTACCCATAGTAGTTTACCAACAAATGAAGTAGGACTAAATGGCCTATAATTTACAGGCTGATCCTCATCTTTTTTGAAGAGTTACATTTACCATCTATCTAGCACAATTTTCCTTCCAACAGAATTTTGGGAAATTATAGATAAAGCCTTCACTGATTCTTGCCTAACTTTCTTCAGGGTCCTCACATGTAAACCATCAGGTGTTGGTCATTTATCTACCTTAAGTTTGAGTAACTTCTTGCGTACCATTTCTCTTTAAATAACAACTGCCACAAACTGTTCTACAAATTCCTTCCCAGGACTGACGCCTGGAAATAAATTGCCTCAACTACATGTTTTAAGTGAAGAAATGCAATGTAAAAGGAATAGTTTACTCAGATCCAGAATATACCACTACTGAAATAAAAGGGGATGAAATCCAAAGATAAAACAAACATGCCATCAGTGCCATTTTATCTTATAATACTCTTCCCAATGTTGCTTACAAGGACTGGAGGTAATGGGATACCCACGCAAAGGCAACATGCATCGGCAACAGTAAGGCTATGCATTCACAGAGAGGTCAGGAGACTTTTCAGAATTCTTGAATTTTGTAAATGTTTATTTTATTATAAATGTTTTTTTTGGGGGGATACATACAAAGATCAGTGTTGAAGCAATATGGCCACTGACAGCTATTCCTACCAGTTTACGCAAATCAGATGGTTATTGGGCCAATCAAAAACGCATGACTTTTTTGTACTAGGCACAGATATATAGTGTGACATGCACTAAATGCAAGACTCATCTGTAAATAAATATAAAAGGAGGAAGGTAATCTCTGGATAATCAGAAGAATCATTGCAAATGAGGAGTGAACTCAAGATGCAGGAGACCCAACACGTTTAAAATATGTTCAGGAAGGAAGGTACAAAAAACAGTGGACACAATCAACTACAGCAGGTTGGTATATGACGACGAGACTATATCCCTTTTTTCCCCTAATGTTCATTCACATTATATTCATAGGCAACTGAATGATTACATTTACTTCCAACACATACCAGGACAAGTACGGATTACTGTTAGCAAGTAGCTGCATTCATCAAAGCCTGTTCATCAGCGTGCAGAAAAAAAAAACAACTTGCATTTATACAGTGCCTTTAGTGTAGTAAAACATCCCAAGTCGCTTCACAGGAGCGATTATCAAACAAAATTTTGACACCAAGCCACATAAAGCAATATTAGGGCAGATGACCCAAAGCTTGGTCCAAGAGGTAGGTTTTAAGGAGCATCTTAAAGGAGGAGAGCGAGTAAAGAGGCGGAGAGGTTTAGGGAGGGAATTCCAGAGCTTACGGCCTAGGTAGCTGAGTCAGGCCAGGAGTGTAGCGCTCCAATTATACGAACACCTGGGGCAGCATTCTGATCATCACAAATCTGATGCAAGTTGGTGAGTCCTATTTTATTGGAATAAATGTCTAATTTAAGTGAGCTTTATGCTGACTAGAATTGTGAATTAACGGCAAGTAGGTATCCCGAGGACAATGGCACTCCCAGTGCAGCAGCTCAGAATGCCAACAGGGAGAGCTGCAATCATGCAACATACCATTATAATTATAGTATTAAAATACAGAGTGGAACATTGGTTTTATCTTATCTGAAACTAGATAGAATGCTACTGTGTAATTAGCACCATGCATCAGACCACACATTTCGTCTGAATATGAAGCTCTGTCTTGTCCCATTTAAAAGTGCTCCAGGAAGTTCATAACATATTTACCACAATTTAAAAAAATATATCTATACCACCAATGACAGAAAAATGCTTTTAATGTAAATGATTCCATTCTCTCAATGTGTAATGCTACCAGAATATGTGTAATCATGCCAAGAAACGTAATGTACTGTTATATGGTCTTACAAATACTGTGCAAACAAAATGTACAGCAGCTTAACTAAATATGCAAATGTACTGAAAATTCAGATAAATTCACAGTTGGCGTGGTACACTGTCTCACAACAAGAAAGAATCTTAGGAATTTGTCAGTGACACTGTATGTTGACCATCACTGGATTGTTAACCAGTCCATAGAAGCAATAACCCACACTAAAACAAAGGGTTTCAAAGACAGACAGAAATTCCCCATTGCTGATATTTCTCAGCACTTCTGTTGTATTAATAGTATACCCCACAGCTTCTTTCTTCACTCCTCTCCTGAAGGAACTGACTTTTAACTAGGATACGGTTCCATCGGTGCCAACAGCCCTGCAGTAAATTATACCAAATGGTCATTTTTTTATTTTATTTTTTTACACACAACCCTTGGCTGGTTCCATGCTGGCTGGTTATTTGATCATGTGCAGGACATCACAATTGAGCCAACCCTGTCCTTTAGCAACATCCATATAAGTGCATTTTCCAGCAGGGGTCGATGAATAGGGATCAGTAAGAGGTACCTTGGCTAAATTTTCTCCTCTCTCCTTTAGGAACATTCAGAACTATTGCAGCACCCGACCGCTGCTGCAGATGAGAACAGCTAACTCAACACAAACCAGGGGTTGAATTTGAGACATTTCCAGTCTATTTAGCTTGGTTCCACACTATACTGTACATTTACCAGCCATTGGAAGAGTTTGGCTTCTAGATATGATATTTATAAACCACATGGATCTGAGTAGCTATAATCTTCAATAAACTTTTGACAAGGTGCCGCACAATAGCTTACCTCAAAAGATAAGAGTCCTGTGGGAGAGGACAGCAGATCATGGATTGAATAGGAAACTGGCTGAATTCATGCAGACAGAGGGTTGTTATTAATACAGAGCGGTTATGAGTGGAGTCCAGCAGAGATGTGCGTTAGGACTGATGCTCTTCATGATCTATATTAATGTTCTAGACAAAGGTGGGTACTGTCCGCAAGTTCAAGGTTGACACAAAGATTTCTGCTAGTGTTAGGACCCTCAATGGAGAGAAAACTACAATCTGACCCAAGTGCGATGGGGGAAATGAGCCCACATCTGGTAGATACAATTTAACATAGATAAATATAGTTTCATGTACGTGGGTAGGGCTAATGCCAAACATGTGTATACCGAGCTTTTACAGAATTAAAATCGGTGGATTAGGAAAGGGACCTAAAGAAAGGAAGAAAAGAAAGAATTTGCATTTATATAGCATCTCTTACAACCTCAGGATGTCCCAAAGTGCTTTACAGTTAATGAGGTACTTCTGAAGTGCAGCACTGTTGTAATGTAGGAAACATGGCAGCCCCTTTGCACACAGCAAGGTCCCACAAACAGCAATGAGATAATGACCAGATCATCTGTTTTAGTGATATTACTTGAGGGCTAATTATTGGCCAGGACACCAGGGAGAACTCGCTTGCATAGTGCCATGGGATCTTTGAAAGTCCACCTGAGAGGGCAAACGGGGTCACGGTTTAACACCTCATCTGAAAGACGGCACGTCCAACAGTGCAGCACTTCCTTAGTACTGCACGGAAGTGTTAACCTAGATTATGTCTCAAGTCTCTGGAAAGGAACATGAACCCACAACCTTCTGACTCAAAAGCGAGTGTTACCACTAAGCCAAGGGTTTATAGTACATGAATCTGTGAAGGTGCATGATCAGTGCCGCGAGGTTATTACAAATGCAAAGAGAGACAAAAAGAACCACTGTGACCTTGTAAAAGACCCTGGTTAGGCCTCATCTGGAATACTCTGTTTAGTTTTGGTCCCTCACCTGATGGGTGATATAGAAGCCCTGGAAAAGGTTCAAAAGAAGATCTACTAGAATGATTCTCATTTTAAAAGCCCTTAGTTATCACAATAAGCTTAGAGAACTGTTTATTTTTACACTAGAAAAGCGTAGATTTTGGGATGATTTAATTGACGTATTTAAAATTTTGAAGGAACGACACTGTGTCTAAGTGGACAGACTATTTGAACTAGATAGGTTAGGGAAATGAGGGGTGATGTGTACAAGCTATGTAAGCAGAGAACTCGGTTAGATGTCTGATATTTTTCTTTACACAGAGGGTTATCGACATTTGGAATAAATTATCGGCTTGTGTAATGATTGCGGATTCGTTGCAACAGTTCAAAAAGGAGCTGGACATGTTCCTTACTGTCACTAATTTCTCTGTATACAAACGGTAGGTTTTTTTCATTCGTTCATGGGATGTGGGCGTCGCTGGCAAGACCAGCATTTATTGCCCATCCCTAATTGCCCTTAAGAAGGTGGTGGTGAGCCACCTTCTTGAACCGCTGCAGTCCGTGTGGTGAAGGTACTCCCACAGTGCGGTTAAGGAGGGAGTTCCAGGATTTTGACCCAGCGCCAATGAAGGAACGGCGATATACTTCGAAGTCAGGATGGTGTGTGACTTGGAGGGGAACTTGGAGGTGGTGCTATTCCGATGAGCCTGCTGCCCTTGTCCTTCTAGGTGGAAGAGATCGCGGGTTTGGGAGGTGCTGCCGAAGAAGCCTTGGCGAGTTGCTGCAGTGCATCTTGTAGATGGTACACACTGCAGCCACGGTACACCAGTGGTGGAGGGAGTGAATGTTTAAGGTGGTGGATGGGGTGCCAATCAAGCGGGCTGCTTTGTCTTGGATAGTGTCAAACTTCTTGTGTTGTTGGAGCTGCACTCATCCAGGCAAGTGGAGAGTATTCCATCACACTCCTGACTTGTGCCTTGTAGATGGTGGAAAGGCTTTGGGGAGTCAGGAGGTGAGACACTTGCCGCAGAATACCTAGCCTCTAACCTGCTCTTGTTGCCACAGTATTTATGTGGCTGGTCCAGTTAAGTTTCTGGTCAATGGTGACCCCCAGGATGTTGATGGTGGAGGATTCGGCGATGGTAATGCCGTTGAATGTCATGGGGCGGTGGTTAGACTCGCGCTTGTTGGAGATAGTCATTGCCTGGCACTTGCGTTGCGCAAATGTTACCTGCCACTTATCAGCCCAAGCCTGAACGTCGTCCAGGTCTTGCATGTGGGCATGGACTGCTTCATTATCTGAGGAGTTGTGAATGGCACTGAACACTGTGCAGTCATCAGCGAACATCCCCATTTCTGACGTTATGTTGGAAGGAAGGTCATTTATGAAGCAGCTGAAGATGGCTGGGCCCAGGACACTAAGGAACTCCTGCAGCGATGTCTTGGAGCTGCGATGATTGACCTCCAACCACCACAACCATCTTCCTTTGTGCTAGGTATGACTCCAGCCAGTGGAGAGTTTTCCCCCCGATTCCCATTGACTTCAGTTTGACTAGGGCTCCTTGATGCCACACTCGGTCAAATGCTGCCTTGATGTCAAGGGCAGTCACTTTCACCTTACCTCTGGAATTCAGCTCCTTTGTCCATGTTTGGACCAAGGCTGTAATGAGATCGGGAGCTAAGTGGTCTTGGCAGAACCGAAACTGGGCATGTGAGCAGGTTGCTGGTGAGTAAGTGCCGCTTGATAGCTCTGTCGATGACACCTTCCATCACTTTGCTGATGATTGGAGTAGACTGATGGGGTGGTAATTGGCTGGATTGGATTTGTCCTGCTTTTTATGGACAGGACATACCTGGGCAGTTTTCCACATTGTCGGATAGATGCCAGTGTTGTAGCTGTACTGGAACAGCTTGGCTCGGGGCGCGACCTGTTCTAGAGCACAAGTCTTCAGCACGACAGCCGAGATGTTGTCGGGGCATGTTGGGTTTGTATCTCATAGTCACTGTGATCTCCTGAACTCGTTGGGTTGGTCAAGGAATTTCCCTTTTTTTTTAAACCCTGAAAAGAGCCTGTGGTTTGTCTTTTTAAATCTGTTTTTTGCCTCTCCCTGGAGATTACATTCTGCTGATGGGAGGGAACACTGGCGGTCATGATACTTTGTTGCGTCATAACCGTTTGGCACAGACTCGATGGACTAGCCAGTCTTTTCTTGTCTATTTTTTTGTATATTCGTATGTTTTGTTTGTAATACTTATGGTTTCAATGACTTGTGAGTTAGAATCTTTATGATGCCTCTATTACTGTATTATTGGCAGTTGCCTGGTGAGCAATTTAACTGAAGGAGGCCTCAACATGTTCTGGCAGATCACGGATAAATATTTTAACAACAAAAACCTCTGCTCTCACTCACCCAAAAAATCCTAGATTCATCTTTAAATTCATACCATGACTAGCACAGAGACTAAGGGGGTAACTTTATCCTAACCCGCCCATCGGTAAATCCATGGAATTGGGTGGAACGCTGATTTTGCAACCCACCCAATATTATTCTCCATTGACCTGAATGGAGAGTAAAATCAGGCAGGGGCATAAAACCAGCACTGCACCCAATCCCGTGGGTTTCCCAATGGTGGGGGGGTAGGATAAAGTTGCCCACTATGACTACAGGACCAATCTGCTGAAGGTATGTCTTTATTTGGTGACTCCTCTGTTATGTTATCAGGAGAGATGGATCTAAAGTCTAACTTTTGTTTAACTGAATAGAGTGTTAGAATAGTAATATTCATTTGTTTTGAAATTAGCTATTAAGTTATCATTTAATTACTAGTTCTACCCTAACAAGGCTGGCATCTAAATTCTTATGCACTGTGCTCACATGGGACATTATTACTTGTGCTGAATATTGCAATTTCCACACACTTTACTTCCAACCGCAGACAGCTGGGATCCTTCTTGAACTGATGGTATTAGCAGCATTCACTGTCTATCAGCCTGGGTGTGAGAGAATCCCGATATATGACTCATCATCTCTGTCCCGGAGGCTTCAAACGATTCACCAGCTCCAAACTGACTTCCAGCAAGTCAGTCTCTAAAAACAGCTGTTTCCATAAGATAAGCATTCGACACAATGGAGCTGGAGGTTTTGAAAGAATACAAAACTACTTTAATTGATTATCCAGCCCATAAAAGTCATATTTGTGTAAATCTATCTGGAGGCTAAACTGTAAATAAATCTATCAGGCTTCAGCAATAAGGAATTGCATTCCAATTTCATTTTCGATACTCAAAGTTTGCACTGGCTCCAATACCCTCTCCAACTATATTTAAGGCCCTTTTACATTATAGATGAAGGTCTGGGAGAGCAATGCCTCAGCAGGGACCCGTGATCTTCAAGTGCCACTCTCCTCCTTTTACTGTCCCCATCAGAGAACTAAATAGGGGAACTTTTCCAAATCTCTGCTTTTCTCTTTTGCAACCTGTTGCATCCTGACCACCATTGGAAGCACAGAGTTCATCTGCTTTACATTATAGTATGGCACTGTTTGCCACAGTAATACTTGCAAATACATTGCACCTTACCATGTTAAATGTCTCAAAGCAGCTCATACGATGAATTACTTTTGGAGTGCAGTGACTGCTGTTATGTAAGTGAACCTCCATGTTCCCACCAACAACAGCACATTTCAGTCTTAAAAATCTTTCAAGTATTCACAGCTGGTTCTAGATTCCAGTATAAGTAAATTAAACAGATGATCTGAGTCACATCCCATTTACATTCTGGACTTGGACTCAATGCCTGTAAATACAGACCTGCTGTGACTCTGGAGGCGACAGTAAGCTCCAATGTAATACTTCAGTGTCACCATACTGGTTTCCTCTCTCCAACCTGGGTAATTGGACACATAAAGCCTACTACAGGGATGATACCATTCTACCAAAAATTTATCATAGTTCAAGTCTATTTTATCCAGCTGCAACCAGATTTATGATGGTCATTTGGTGCTTTATGCACATGACCGCTGGGATCATCCTCTTTTAGGGCAAAGTCCTGACAGTGCGGGACTTCTGCCCACCCCTCCAAATCTGCCACAACCCCAATCCATTTCCCCAGGTCAAGGATCGTTATCGATACACAGCAGGCTCCCAGTGGGATTCCTCCTGCCAAGAGAGAGCCCAATGTGAAGAGGGAAATATTGATGGTGCTGCAGCGGTAACACCATCACCACTGCTTCCTAGGACCTACCACCACCTTCTCGACGGCAACCCCAAGATGTGGCAGACGGGAGGGAAGGCCTCTGGGGACATAGGCCCCACCCCCTTACATGCAGGGCGGGGAAGGAAAAACCAGCAGTGATCCCAGTGGGATAATTGAGGAGAGTCTCAGCTGAAATGACAGGGGTGTCAGGCTTGGGGAATACTAAAGAGGAAGCAGAAAAAGAATAGAGCAGAGTTCTGTGGGTATAGAACCTCTAGGTGGTTTTGAATCTAGCTTTCAGGAGGCGAACCAGCACTCCTTGATTTGGTAGAGACACAGCAGCAATAACAACTGTGACTGTCAGAACAACCTGTATAGAACAACCTTTAATGTTCTAGAAAAATGTAGCATGTTGTCAGTGAGCAGATGATGCACCCAATCCCATATATTGCATTAAACCAGATCATATTAGAAACATACAGCTCTAAATATTGTTCTATCTGAAAGGCACATTCCTTCATAACTGGGCTGCCAGATACGGAAACCGTTACTATATATAGTGGCTTTGAAACCAAGACACGAAGCATAATTCGTCAGTGTTACGCTCAACGTGGTACATTTGCTACATTGTTGTTGGGCAACAGTCCCAGTTTTTAAGTTATCTTACACCTTTCCCCAAGGTTAATCCCCATCCATGTCAAGAGGGTTTGTCGCCGTCAACACCACACTAAAACCAGCCACTACTGAGCATAGCACGGGAATCCCAAAAACTCAATTTCAGAACTTAAAGTTAGAAACAATTACAATTTAGCCTAATGTTCTTCTATCATCCATTTTTAAAATAATTTTACCTAAATCATAAGTACAGCTGATATCATTGTGGGGGTATTTGCCTGAAAGAATCAGAGAGTTCTGCAGTGAGGGAGCGGGATGTTCACTTGTACTTTCTACTGAAGCGCACAGAACTAATAGATATTTTCTATTCATGTTCATTCCGTTGCCTCATCCCATCAACCCGAGTACCTTCAAGTCAGTATCCCTGATCATGTCATTAGGACTATTTAAATAATATTTTTTTTTTAAATATCAACAGAACTAAATAATGTTCATTCTTTTCTATTTTATAGACAGGCTTCCTCTTCAATATTTGGATTCAGAAACCTAAACGATGTGTTTTCAAGGAACCTTCATCTATTTACCATATTTTACGTGAAGAACCCCAACATATATTTTTTGAACAAATTAATAAAAAGATGTCTCTTTTATGTGAGTTTACCTCAGTCAAGTGTCACTTATGCCAGATGCACTTTGTCCAACTATAATCCATATACACACTGATTCTGATCACATTCTCAATCCTCTTCTAAATGGATGTTTATAGTTTTAGTTATCTTTAACAGCTCTGACCCCCATCACAAACCAACATATCTGAAAGTTGCTTTCATTTTTATACGATCCTGTACAGTCAGGGACCCATCCAATAAATGGAGCCAAAAATACATAAAATCAGTTTTTAACGTTTCTAAAACTATGCTCAAAGAAATTGTCCCATCGCATTACTATGAAGCAAAATCCAATGAAGTAGACGCTTGTGAATACTACCCCATGCTTGTGTACGTCATGAGCAGCTTATTATGGAAAGATCACAAGAAACGTCAGCAGACTGCAATATCACAATAATGCTTCTATACTTCTGGATCTTGAAGGGGGAGAAAGACACTTTTGATCATTTTAAAACTACCAAAAAATTCTGAGGGGGGAAGGGGGTGTAAAATGCTAACTTTAACCATTCTTCAGTTTTAAAATATTCCCAATTTTCAAATGTGGAACCATTTTTAATCTCTTGCGGTAGCTTTTGGAGTAACCCTTGCTATGTTGTAATAATGTTTTCTAGTCAAATTTAAACTGATGTTGGTCCAATTCACCAACACTACAAGGGCTGGGGAAGTCCACTGAACAGCTAGGCCTTTATTTTCTGTACCTGGGCGGGTCGGGTGCGGGCAGTCACCGTGGTGGGTCGCGACCCCGTTCTTCATTTCATCCCACTCCCGAGATCGACTGTCCCTTAATGGCGCATATTAAGGCAGCCCTGCGTGTTACCCGGCCCTATTAAATGGTGCAGGTACGATGGTCATCGATGACGCATTTTCAGCCGGGATATTTAAAGGAGCAATGGCCACATTACATTTGAAGGCTCATCTAAGATTGTGCAGGTACTGCACTGCACCATAGGAGTGTTGGAAAGACTAGCAAACATGGCTGCAGAGACAGAGGGCTGTACCCAGGTTCTCAGATGACTCCCTCCATATGCTTGTGGAGGGAGTGAGAGCACGCAGGGAGGTCCTCCGCCCTGCCGATGGGTGGAAGAGACCTCCCCAGCAGGCCAAAGGAGCCTGGCTCCAAATAGCAGATGAGGTCAACAGCAGGGATGTTATCAGAAGGGCCTGGATGCAGTGCTGAAAATGTTTCAATGATCTCATTAGATCTGGAAAGGTGAGCGCAAAGCCACACTCAACTTCATCCTGCTGTGCCTCTCATCACATCCCCATCACTCTGCCTTCCCAACCCTACTCTTGCACATCCTTACTCACACCAACATACCTTGCATGGCCACCCATCCCGCTGTCTCTATCTACATTCAGCAGTCAAGGACATTCAGCCTCCGATCTTCGGGTAAGCGTTCTCCAAGGCGGCCTTCGAGACACACGACAATGCAAAATCGTCGAGCAGAAACTGATAGCCAAGTTCCGCACCCATGAGGACGGCCTCAACTGGGATCTTGGGTTCATGTCACGCTACATGTAACCCCACCTGACGTAGAGTCATCCAGACTCGAGTCGTTGTTGGCTTGTTCTCTCTACACAGATGCGGCCGGACCTGCTGTGATTTCCAGCAAAAACAGTTTTTTGTTTTCCATACAGACCCCAGCATCTGCCCCATTTGACCCCTTGTGACCCCACCTCATTGTCTTTGATGTAATGTTTTCCTGACTGACCTGTTTGAACATCATTCACACCTTTGATTGCTGTGATTGTCTCTCTGCCGAGGTGTGATAAAGGGCAGTTAGAAAGATTAACTGTAATCATCTGGCAGTGTTCTCTGACTATATATGCTGTGCCTATATGCATCTCTTCACTTCACCTGATGAAGGAGCAGCGCTCCGAAAGCTTGTGATTTCAAATAAAGCTGTTGGACTATAACCTGGTGTTGTGCGACTTCTCACATTTGTCCACCCCAGGCAAAAACCGGCATCTCCACATCTATCTACATTATCACATCGCCATCTGACTAACCACCCCTCACACTCACCCTCATCCTAATGCAATCATACCAACTAACAACACACAAGGAGGCCTTTTGGCTTTGGCAGCCCACTCCATCATAGTCTCCCTCTAAAGATCTAACCCATCTATTCCTTACACTCATTTCATCACTCTCACTCAACCTTCTCTTCTTTCCCTCCTTGCAGGAGAAGAGAGCCCACAATAAGAGGGAGAGAACCGGAGCTGCCACTCCATCATTGGCCACCTTAACAGCAGCAGAGGAGGTCACCCTGGAAATGTCAGGAGTCGCAGAGCAGCTGGAGGTGGGAGACGGAGAGAGGGGGACATCTCAACAACCTGGTGACAGAATTTCATCTCATACAGCCACATGGCATACAGCAGTCACTCATATGGCGACTGATGTCAGCAGCCAGTGAATGTTCATGGTGTGCCTAATGGTATCGTTACCCATTCTTAATATGACATTTCTAAATCATCTCTTCACTCTCCCACAGGTCCATCAAGAGCCCCCGCCACTGTCCAGGAGGAAGAGGAAGACGACTCCTCAGAGAAGCCTCCAGCCTCTGAGGGAGCACCGTCACCAGACATAAGCGTACCCAGCACCAGCGCAGATACGCACACCACGGTGGGTCCCACGCGAGATTGAATAGTGTTGTCAGCTGGTGTCTCAGAACTCACGAGTCAGCAAGAGCAGTTGGTGGAGACAGGGACAGCAGTAGAGACTCCTCGCCGGAGGGTGCAGGACGCTCCCATCTCTGCTCAGCTGCATGCAGACGCTGAGCCTCGGGGGCCATCCAGAAAGAGGGCGATCTTAGAGGTACAGGAAGAAGTCCAGGAGGCTTTGATAGGTTTTGCTGCCACAATATCTACAAATGTGCAGAGAATGGAGGAGTCCATCTCCAACATGAGCACCACCGTGTCACAGGCGATGGCGACTGTAGGCTCTTCCATGGAGAGGATGGCCACCTGCATGGAGCAACTAATGCGCCACTCACAGGAGCACATGGTCTCTATGGAGAATAGATGGCTGTCTATGGAGAATAGATGGCAGAGGCTCATAGACCTCCTGTCTAGGAGGGATGTCAACGTACACTTGGGTCCTCATGGCCCCACTGCTGTACAGCAAGGTGCTCTCCAGCTCCTTGCTAGCAGGGAAGTGCGGGTGGCCCATGAGAGGGATGATGGTGAGAGGGGACATAGAAGCGCTCACACTTCTTCCCCGTTGCCCCCCACCCCAGTCAGAGCCCCAGATGGCTCCTCGGATCGCGATGGCCGAGTCTGCCCCTTCACAGTCGCAGGAGGAGCAGACTTTGGCGGGGCCATCACTGCCTCCAAAACCGAGAGGACGTCCGCCAAAAGTGTCTAAGCAGTTGCAGCAGGGAAGTGAGCAGGCTGCCTCTACCTCTGCTGAAGCCATAGGTGTAGCACCCTGTAGAAGCATGCTAAGAGAAAGATGAAACACAAGTAGATGCACAAAGGTAGCCACTTGGGTGTTTTAATAAATGTTTGTGTAAAGTTTCCGTTACTGTCACGTCACAGATAAAAATATTTATTTTCACCACTTTCCGGTCATGGCCAAATTTGTGTGCAATTTTGGAAGTGGCTTAGTGAGTTGGAGTGAATGGCGAGACATAACGTTACCTCCAGCAATGCTGGTCAGTGTGAAAGGAATGGCTTGGTCATTGTAGGGATGCTTTATGGTGTTGGTGTGGGGTGGTGCCAATCTGGCACAGCATGTGGCAGCCATATGGGTGTAATGCCTGATGTTAAGTAAATCTGGCCATGATGAGGCCATCCCTGGCCTCCCGAGCAGCAATGTGCTCAGGTGCTGGTGGGATCTGGACCGCAGGTTCCTCCTGCTCCTCCTCCTCCTGCTCCTCTGAAGAGGCTGCGCTCAGAGCCTTGCTCCTGCGTTATGTTGTGCAGGGCGCAGCAGACCACGACGATTCTGGAGACCCTGGCTGGTGCATACTGAAGGGCTCCTCCAGATCTGTCAAGGCATCTGAAGAGCATTTTCAGCATGCCTATTGTCTGCTCTATGACACATCTGGTGGAAATGTGGCTTTCATTATATCTCTCCTCAGCCTCAGTACTTGGCCTCCTCAAGGGTGTCATGAGCCACATCTTCAGTGGATAGCCGTTGTCTCCAAGCAGCCAGCCAGAAAGTCTGTTTGGAAGAGCGAAAAGCTGTGGGAGGGTGAACTGGCGAAGGACGAAAGAGTCATGGCAGTTGCCAGGGAATCTGGTGCACACATGCATGATGATCTTACTATGGTTGCAGATAAGCTGCACATTGAGGGAGTGGAAGCCCTTGCGGTTCACAAACACTCCTGGGTTATGATGGGGTGCCCTGATGGCAACATATGTGCAGTCGATGACGCCCTGCACCCGTGGGAAGCCAGCCAGAGTGGAAAAAGCCAGCACCCGCTCAGTAACACTGGCTTCATCAGTGGCAAAGTTGATATAATTGGCTGACTTGTCTAAGAGGGCATCGGTGACCTGTGCGATGCATCTGTTGGCGGCCGACTGCGAGATGCCGCAAATGTCTGCTGCAGATTCCTGGAATGAGCCCGAGGCAAAGAAGTTGAGGGCGCTGGTGACTTTGACAGCCACTGGTAAGGTGTGGCCACCAGGTCCTCTGGGCTGCAGGTCTTGATCCAGTAATCTGCGACGACCTGGCACGAAAGCCTGAGCCTCCTTTGGCACTGCTGCTCAGTCATGTTGAGGAAGCTCATCCTCTGCCTGTATACCCTGTGTTGGGGGTATCGCCTCCGGCGCGGTGCAGCCCTGCGCTGATGCCATCTGTCCTGTGCAGCGTCAGGTGCTTGAGAAGGTTGGTGGTGGTGTTGTTGGTGCTGCTGGTGTGGGGGCTCATCGTGGTCCGAGTCGGAGGACCAAGGTGAGACAGTATAAACGGCACCCATGCAATAAATCTGTTGGACTATAACCTGGTGTTGTGCGACTTCTCATTTTTGTCCACCCCAGTCCAACGCCGGCATCTCCACATTATGTAATAGATGGCAGGTCAAGTAGAGATGACAGATGTAAGCAGCCAATGGTGTGATAGGTTCTTCCAATGAGGTGACAGTGGATCCTGACTTTGCTGCAAAGAATTGCAACTTCTAGAAAGCTAAATCTGTGCTGACAATGAATTCAGCAACAGCATCTGCCTTAGGAAAGTGACCAGGTGTCAGGTGGGAGTTTTTTTTGTACTTTTGATGCTGTGCACTAATGAGCTGGATCAATGGCCACTCAACTTCCATCTCAGGCTCACAGACGTGGTTCCCAAGCTGGGTGATTCCTGTGGTCATCCAGGGAAATTTGAAAGGTAGGGTTAAAAAGAGGTTTAAGGGTCTGACAAGTACCTAATAATCATCTAAATTACCTCGGCCGCTTCTGCCGTTCGGGTCGCTGCCGTGCTGGCAAACGCGCCCAAGGGAAAGGCGCATGGGGGAGGGATGACAGTGGGTTACCGACCCACTCCAAGTTATTTAAAATTTCCCTCCTGACCCGTCTCCAATCGTGCCCGCACATACGCCAGAAAATTCCGTCCCTAGTGTTTCATTCTTTCATGTGTCTTCATAGAAACAGAATTCTATAGTTTCTGTTGAAAGAATAAATGGTGAGAATAGTTAATGTCCATGGTACAATTTGGACATGTTCTCCATGTTGCAATTCAGGTGTGTTTTGCCCAGTGCAAAAGGCTGCTTCATAAACAAGTCCATGTATCCCATAAACCAAAGCATGATCTTATGCATAATGAGTGTAGCATGCCCAAGATGAACAATAAACCCCTTAGGCTGCTAAGTTCACTGGAAATAGTATGAAACATCTTGTAATCTCCAGGTCTTTCTAATTTATGGACAATACTGTGACAGACCATATACATCAGACTATAAGCTACAAAATCATATTTATTGAGTAAAATCAAGGTAATCCAAGGCAGGAGGGACATCACAATACCGCTTACTTCATTTTCCTAGATCTCTGCTTGGTAAGGGTCAGATTGTAGGGGTACCCACAAGGTCCACTATGCCCAGATCTACTGTGTGCAAATTTTTGTAGCAGGTCAGAGGAAAGTTTCATAGTGCCAGCAGGGAGTCTATTGAACCCTAACCAGAAGACCCTAAAGCCAAATTAAGTTTCCTCTCCCACCTGTGGGCCTCTGCCAAAGAGTGGCCATGCTCTGGGGGAACGCTGGGTCCAGGATAAGATAGTTATGGTTAAGGAAAGTGATTCAGCCCATCTTAGTTCATCCACCCAGAAATAATGTTGAACACCACTTGGAAGAAGCACTGAGGGTAGCACTGGATACACCACCATGCTAAATGAGATAGATTCAGAACAGATCTAGCAGCTCAAAACTGGGTATCCATGAGGTGCTGTGGGCCATCAGCAGCAGCAGAATTCTATTCCACCACAATCTGTAACCTCATGGCCTGGCATATCCCTCACTCGACCATTACCATTAAGCCAGGGGACCAATCCTGGTTCAATGAGGAATGTAGAAGAGCATGCCGGGAGCAGCACCAGACGTACTTAAAAGTGAGGTGCCAACCTGGTGAAACTACAACACAGGACTACATGCATGCTAAACAGCAGAAGCAGCATGCTATAGACAGAGCTAAGCGATCCCACAACACACAGATCAGATCAAAGCTCTGCAGTCCTGCCACAACCAGTCATGAATGGTGGTGGACAATTAAAAATTAACGGGAGGAGGAGGCTCCATGAACATCCCCATCCTCAATGATGGCGGAGCCCATCACGGGAGTGCAAAAGACAAGGCTGAAGCGTTTGCAACCATCTTCAGCCAGAAGTGCCGAGTGGATGATACACCTTGGCCTCCTCCGGAGGTGCCCACAAGCACAGAAGCCAGTCTTCAGTCAATTTGATTCACTTCATGTGATATCAAGAAACGGCTCAGCGCACTGGCTACAGCAAAGGCTATGGGCCCCGACAACATCCCGGCTGTAGTTCTGAAGATTTGTGCCCCAGAACTAGCCGCGCCTCTAGCCAAGCTGTTCCAGTCCAGCTATAACACTGGCATGCACCCGACAATGTGGAAAACTGCCCAGTTATGTCCTGGCCAAAAAAAAGGACAAATCCAATCCGGCCAATTACCGCCCAATCAGTCTACTCTCATTCATCAGCAAAATGATGGAAGGTGTCGTCAACAGTGCGATTAAGCGGCACTTACTCACCAATGCTCAGTTTGGGTTCTGCCAAGACCACTCGGCTCCAGACCTCATTATAGCCTTGGTCCAAACATGAACAAAGGAGCTGAATTTTAGTGGGGAGGTGAGAGTGACTGCCCTTGACATCAAGGCAGCATTTGACCGATTGTGGCATCAAGGAGCCCTAGTAAAACTGAAGTCAATGGGAATCAGGGGGAAAACTCTCCACTGGCTGGAGTCATACCTAGCACAAAGGAAGATGGCTGTGGTTGTTGCAGGGCAATCATCTCAGCCCCAGGACATCGATGCAGGAGTTCCTCAGGGCAGTGTCCTAGGCCCAACCATCTTCAGCTGCTTCATCATAAGGTCAGAAGTGGGGATGTTTGCTGATGATTGCAGAGTGTTCAGCTGCATTCACAACTCCTCAGATAATGAAGGAGGCCCTGCCCGCATGCAGCAAGACATGGACAACATTCAGGCTTGGGCCCAATAAGTGGCAAACAACATTCACGCCACACAAGTGGCAGGCAATGACCATCTCCAACAAGAGAGTCTCCAGCCACCTCCCCATGACATTCAATGCGATTACCATCGTTGAATCCCCCACCATCAATATCCTGGGGGGTCACCATTGACCAGAAACTTAATTGGACGAGCCACATAAATACTGTGGCAACAAGGGCAGGTCAAAATGTGCGGGTTAGGTTGATTTGGCTATGATAAAAAAATTGACCCTTAGTGTTAGGGGGGGATTAAATATGTGGGGTTATGGAGATAGGATGGGATATGTTAGGGGGAATTAAATACGTGGGGTTACGGGGGTAGGGTGGGATATGTGTACTGTGGGGATTAAAGCAGGGACAGGGTGCTGGATTTGGATGATCAGCCATGATCGTATTGAATGGTGGAGCAGGCTCGACGGGCCGAATGGCCTACTCCTGCTCCTAGATTCTATGTTTCTAGGTCAGAGGCTAGGTATTCTGCGGTGAGTGACTCACCTCCTGACTCCCCAAAGACTTTCCACCATCTACAAGGCCTAAGTCAGGAGTGCGATGGAATACTCTTCACTTGCCTGGATGAGTACATCTCCAACGACACTCAAGAAGCTCTACACCATCCAGGACAAAGCAGCCAACTTGACTGGCACCCCATCCACCACTAGCGCACCGTGTCTACAGTGTGTACTATCTACAAGATGCACTGCAGCAACTCGCCAAGGCTTCTTCAACAGCACCTCCCAAATCCGCGACCTCTACCACCTAGAAGGACGAGGGCAGCAGGCGCATGGGAACACCACCACCTCCAAGTTCCCCTCCAAGTCACACACCATCCTGACTTGGAAATATATCGCCGATCCTTCATCGTCGCTGGCTTAAAATCCTAGAACTCCCTCCCTAACAGCACTGTGGGAGTACCTTCACCACACGGACTGCAGCAGTTCAAGAAGGCGGCTCACCACCACCTTCTCAAGGGCAATTAGGGATGGCCAATAAATGCTGGCCTTGCCAGCGACGCCCACATGAATAAAAAAAGACCTTAAAGTCAACCTCATTTGAACACCCAATTGTTTCTTGCAAGATAGCAAAGTTTACACCTCTACCACTCCTCCTGGAAGCGTATCCCATATGTTGATCTCTCCGTTTAATGAAGAATTTATGGAAATCAGCCCTAAATTTAACTTTTACTAGCTTGTATCTATATACCCTTGTCCTACTCTCACTACTTTAACTTAAAGTAACATTCTGGATTTATCTTTTCTATTCCCCTAATTATTTTATAAACCTCTAAGTTCACCTCTCAGATACCTCCTAAAAACCCCATGGTCCTCCAGTCTTTCCTCCTAACTCAGACCTTTGACACTAAGAATTAGCGTTGAGACTCTTCTCTGCTCTTCTTCCAATGCATGAACGTCTCCTTTGTATCTTGGCGACCAGAACGGGACTCAGTGCTCAAGGTGTAGTCTATACAGAGGAGTGGACAGTTTGATCCTGACGTATTCTACTATTTTGTCTATGTAGTTCAACATTTTATTGGCTTTGTTGATTGCACCTCTACACTGATTGGACATATTGAGCATTGGGCATATTGAGTGTTGAGTCTACTTAGACCCTGGGGTCTCCTTCGATTTCTTCCTTGGCTATTTCAACACCATTCATGGAATATAGGTTATGGAAATACAGACAGGTTCAGGTGGAACGTCCTTTGGATATACTCTCTTGACTTGCACCCAGGCAAGGGGAAAGGGCGTAGGGAAGAAAACCAGAACTAGAGTCTCTTATGATTTAAAACAAGAAATCCCTAAATCCAGTAAAATAAATTTGAACTAATGTTTACACTGAAAAAGCAATAAATTCTAAGGAATTTTTACAATGAATTTAGTAATCAGAAGGTGTCAATGCCCTTGGCTCATACGTAAACCACATCAATGCCTGTTACTACCTGAGTAAATATGGAAGTCATTAATTAAACACAGCATTGTGACTATACTTGTATGCGCTTTAATATAGAATTCCACGATTACAAAGTTTCACAGTTATGTAATTTTCTGCATGAAATTTAAAAGTTGTTTTTTTGCCCATAAGGAAAGGGAAAAACACTGGCCTGCGCCAATAAAATTACAACAGAAAATGCTGGAAATACGCAGTATTTCACCATCAACATCTAAAAATAGTTTTTTTGGGATGTAGACGCTCAGTCAGAATTGACTGTGCCAAGTTCTCATGAAGACTGTATACCTGAACTATTAACTTGTCTTTTCTTTTTTTCAGATTCTGATCGACCTGCTGTGAATTTCTAACATTTTTGTTTTTACTATGGATATCCAGCATTTGTAGATTTTTTTTCTTTTTATCTGACCTGGGACAATAGTTAGTATAGCGACAAGTAATTAAGCACATCTGCCTCACTTCTCAGATTGACTAAAGTCCTGACTCTACACAATAGGAGCTGCACACCAGTTTAGATATTCTATAATAAAAACAGAAAATACTGGAAATACTCAGCAGGTCAGGCAGCATCTGTGGAGAGAGAAACAGAGTTAACGTTCCAGGTCGATGAGTTTAGATCTTCTGCCCAATTTCAGCCGGCACATCAGATCAAAACTCATAGAATACCCAAGAGCAAAGTGAAAATTCTGGAGTTCATTTTTTCCAGAGATAATGTATAACATCAAAATCAAAGAAGATAATTATTTACAATTTGTTTCTGGGGTAAGTGCCACATGCAGATGGGCCTAATCTTTGTTACAAACAACAGCAATGAAAGTTAACAGTGGGCTAGTTTGAATTCTATTTTGGCTGTAACCTATTTACCAGAATAGAGGATCACGGCAATAACAAGAAGAAGAAATAATCCTGCGTTACATCCACTATTTGAGAGGTAACGCACCGTGGGATTTCTACTCTATGGCACCATCAGGTACAGTGCCTGAATTCCTCTATATAGCTGTTGATGTTTCTAAATATTTCTCAAATTCATAATCTGTCAGAACTAAAGCACTTTTAGAGGTACTGGTATATAGGATGTGGAGTATTCTTTGCAACTGTCCCCAAACCCTTCTGAAGTCATTCCCTCTTATGACAGGGCTTGATAAAATCTCATGCATAACCTGCAATGTAGAAAGAAGCCATTTACTAAACCGGTAATAATCCGGCATTGTTCAGACCAAAGTTATGCCCTTGATGATTAACGGCCCTTTCTTGTTGCTCTGTAGCATGAGTCACCCTGAACCTGCTGGAGCCAGTTCCTATTATGCTCCATTGTGCATGACCAGAACCCACTAATAAATACAGAACACCTTACACAACTGAAACTGTACTACACTGAAAGCTGTAACACAGATGAACCATTCCCAGATAACAATACAGAACTAACTTTGTTTAGGTCGATAAATAGCTTATTTGCAAATCATGTCCCAAACTAAACATTGAACAGTCTGCCTTTCTGATAAAATACAAAGCTGCTAAATCACTCAGGTCTATTAATGCGAAAGCTATCAATA
Source organism: Squalus acanthias (assembly GCA_030390025.1). Lineage (NCBI taxonomy): Eukaryota > Metazoa > Chordata > Chondrichthyes > Squaliformes > Squalidae > Squalus > Squalus acanthias. The sequence goes on along the minus strand of CM059444.1, from coordinate 36,807,336 downwards.
GGTAATTATTGATGTAATTGCGTGGCTTCCTAAACAGATTTTCAGTGGTAATATCGCAGAAGAACAAATACCTTCTGTTCCAAATATTGCTTGCAATCATTAAAGTCAAACAACTCTTAAGATTTTAAAGCAGGCTTTCACACATTAAAGAACGGACAAGGCTTAATTCAGATTAGCGAGATTGTAACAAACACACGAAGTAATTTCAAACACATTTGTGTACAATCAGTTATTAACTATTTGATGCCATGCTGTCCCAATGGCCGAGTGAGTAAAGACACCGTCCAATGTAGTTATAAGCCATACACACCAGGAGAACCCAAGTTTAATCAACACAAAATGGCTAGTTAACAGATCTTAGCTGGGTCGGCCATTGGGCCACTCCAACTGGACTCAGCATTCCTGGGATTGAGTAAAATATTAGACAGATTGTGTGTGTGTGTGTGGTGGGCGTGTATTAGGTGAGAAAAGGTCAGCCTTACTGTGATGCTCTCCACAGGCTCACACATGGGGGCATATGGAAGGTACAATTGGACTGCTGGTACCTGTGGAACCGCAATTATTCAATAAAGTCCCACATGAAAAACTGTTACATGAACTTAAGGTAATTGATCTTTCTTTCGTAGGTACCTAGGAAAAATTTAAGAGGTGGATAAGGAATTGGCTAAATCAGCATGTGTTAGTTGGGAGAATGATGTCAGGCAAGGGAATGCACTAGGTAGAGTGTCCCAGGAATCACTGCTTGGGCTCGTACTGTTTCTAATGTACACGTATACAACGAATGGTGGCAACTAGCTAGTGGAGAGGCTGATTTGGGAGTGATCATACATCCTACACATCATATCCTATCATTGCAGAGCAGCAATTAACAAAGCAAAGAGTGCTGAGCGATAATTGTTAAATCAGAGTACAAACCGGAGGCCAGTCACACCTTGAATACTATGCTTATTTCTGGTCACAAAAACACAAGGGAAACATCCAAGTCTGGGAAGTGGTGCAGAAAAGGAACAGTGTCAGAGGTCTAAATTATGAAGAAAGGTTAGAAAGACTTGGACTCTTCAACCTTGAAAGAGGATTCATAGAAGACGTTTTACAGATATACAAGATACTATTAAATTACGACTGTGGGAGAAGGGGACACAGACAAAAACCAGTTTAGTTAAGTTCAGATCCGCTGTCAGGAAACTTTTTTCATACAAAGATTATTGGTCATTCTGAAAAGGAATGGTCTTCTTGGTAGGATAGGGTAGTGGAGGCAAAATTTTTGGAATCATTCAAGAGGCATTAGATATAATAATGGTGGGGCCAGAGGTTTCTATGGAAGGGTGAACTAGATAGGCGGAGAGGCCTCCCTCACTAGTACTTATTGTTGGGAACCCAGCAAGAACCAGTACTTCAGGGTAGGCAGGGAGAAAGCTAATTAGTACCAGTGGTTAAAGAGAGAGAAAAAAAAGATCTTTTTACCTTTAGTATTTTAGTGTTAAGCTTAAAAGTTCCCCGTTGAGGCCACTTGATGGCTCAGCATGTTTATCCAATCCAGTGTGTAGCTGAACCATATTGACCAGGGAGATCCCAGCTTCCATCCATGATCTGTGCTGAGTTAGTGGTAGGGGACCCACAATTGGTTTCCTTGTCTATGAGTTAGGGAGGGAAAGCACAGGCTTCCTACTCTTGATTGCTATCCAATGACCTCTGCTGGAAGTACACACATGTGGGACGTTGGAGGAAGAGAACACATGACCAGCTGTGATGCCCCTTACATTTGAATAGCCTGCCAAAACTCACTGTCAAAGCTGACATATGAATAATGGCCACTTAGACAAGATGCACATTTAACCAATACCTACATAAGAGACAGAGTAAAGCAAAGAACAGGAACATTTTCTCATTATTCCCCCGCCGTGGAGCTCAGCCCAAGTGAAAAGCTAAATGCCTTCAAGGACGGGAGAAAATTGGCAACCTGCCCCCCCCCCAAAAGAGAAACAGTGGTTCAAACCTGTTCTGCTGTCCCCTGTATAGGAGGTGTACAGCAACGTGAGGAACCAGTGGCATAGAAGCAACATTAGAAACTCAGTTAAAGAACAGCAGCGTGGGGACACATTGTTTAAGGGCTGAAATCGTGTTCTGCAAGATTTGGGCTTACTTTAACCACAATTTAGTGGTAACAAACATGCAATGTACTGTCAAAAGAATTCAGTGTCCAGACAGCAGCAGCGCATAAATTTGCCAGCACACAGCAAACCTACTGTGCTGCCTTAACATACCATGGTTTTAATTTTTTTTACGCCTAGTGCTTGTATGATACAAAGATATGATAATTTACATCTGCAATTCATACAGTTCTATCCACGCACTTTAGAAATGATTTAATTGCACCACATTAAGGGCCTATAGAAATACACGGTGAAAGCAGAGCAACAGAGCCTGTTCCCAATGGGAAAACGATCAAACTCATCGTGGCACAGCCACCTGCACATTGCGTCATTGTGGGTGGGTGGCAGACATTGTTTTTTGTTAAATCATGTTGCAATTAATAGAGATAGGCATTTCTCAGTTTTGTTCAAATATTTTTAGCACAAATTGTAATAAGGTACAGTCCTACACAGGCTGTTCCGCAAATAACATCCTGTTGTTTAATCATCTGTACTAAATTCTGCGTTCATAAAAGGATTTCAAACATTCTGTTCACTGATTTGACATAATATTGTAGAGATACTGTGGTCCACGTGATCCTTCATCTCAAAAAATAACTTTCAAAACCAAAAGGTTGCAACAAAAATCTAAGGCATGTTCACTAGGCCTTTTAATATGATACTTTACTAGGTGCAACATTTATTTTGTAACCAGATCAAATCACAGAAGCTACACCGAATTTAACCCCTGAAATACACAGACGGTTGACTGGAGCCCTGTGTAGACATAGTTAAGGAGAGATATTCCACATGGCTACTTCTCTTCCCTTGCATCATACGCCAGAAGCATCGTGGGAGCTCAATGAGGTGGATGATGGAATGGTGTCCTATCTCACTTCTACTGGCAGATTCACAAAGGCTGTTCATTTCCTTTAGGGTACCATATGTCAGTACGCCAATTCCGTATTTAATCTGGAGAAAAGCCGCCCTTTGCAATCCTTCCCTTAGTTGTGAATTATAATCAATGGTAGATGGTGACCTTTTTGACAGGTGAGGCACACTTATATATACACCTAACCAAGCCATCATGTTAGCTCGGCAATGGGCCCTTCCTGTGGACTCCCAGCACCAACCTTATAAGCTGTATAATATCTATTTTCCAACTGCATTATTCAACAGTTGTTTTCTTTTAAACTTTATATCCAGGAATGAAATTTTAAAAAGCCACTAACTGGAGTATCACCAGACTGGTTGGCAAAATGTTGCTGCTCGGGTTTCTCTAAAGTACAGCGAGCAATAAATCCATCCTGGGAACTGTAAGTCGGGATAAGAAAATTGGGAGGCCAATCGAAAATTAAGTATCTGTAATTTTCTGGTGGGAAGTCTGTGCCGGATTCCAGGTGAGGAAGTCACTTGGATTGCCTGAATTCATTTCACTTAGAATTCCTTCCATCGACAGAAGACTTTCATCTCATTTGTCTGGATTTGAACACGGGTACGAGAGAGCTAATTGACAGCATGTCAACTCTCCACACCATCAGTAAAAGTCTAAATTATTTAAAAGAACGATGGTGCATTTATATAGCGCCTTTCACAACTTCCAAGACATCCCAAAGCACTTCACAGCCAATGAAATACCTTTGAAGTGTAGTCACTGTTGTAATGTAGGGAAACGTGGCAGCCACTTTTGTGCACAGCAAGGTCCCACAAACAGCAGTGAGATTAATAACCACATAATCTGTTTTGTGATGTTGAGGAATAAATATCGGCTAGGACAACGAAAGAACTCCCCTGTTCTTCTTTGAAAAGTGACATTTATGTCTATCTGAGAAAGCAGACAGGGCTTTGGGTTAACAATGCAGCGCTCCCTCAGTTGTCCACTGAAGTGTCGGCCTAGATTATGAGCTCAAGTCTCTGGGGTGGGGCTTGAATCCAATACTTTCTGACTCAGAGGGGAGAGTGCAACCAGAGCCAAGATAATGGCATTTTACAATAGGCCTCCTTTGGCTCCGCAACAATATCTGGGGTAATTCTAATTACATATACACTTTCCAGGCGAGATCGCATCACTAACTGGCTGGCAAGATGCTGATAATGCAATTGTCATTCTTCTGAGAGTGAGTTCACTATTAGCAAATAGCATTTTAAAATTCTGACCACATAGGGAAGGTTCCTTTACACTCTCTAGCAGAGGTTTTAATTGTAATAAAGTCAGTCAAAAGAAACTGTTATCCTGGAGCAGTTCAGTAACTCTGAAATCTTTTACCAAGCACACAGAAAAATAAATCCAATCCTTTCTTTATCCCTTTACTTTCTGGTTGCTCTCACTAGGTTTTCAACAAGGTGCACCGTAACTAAGTATCTTCCTCAATTTCATCACTCCCTGTATTTACAAACAGGTAAAAAAAAATATCTTGGACAGTGCTGGTTGCACTTTGGGGCATTAATACTTAGAGAAGGGTAATGTTTTGAGTACAGGAGTTTATCTAGTTATTTCAACATGATGAGTTCAGGATATCATCTGTGTGTGATGAAGGGGCGGTGGCATAACATGCAGGTATTGTTCTTGCCCAGCATAAGGGAATGAAGCCATTAAATACTCTTCCTCTCCCCTTCTCCCTGTCCCTCCACCCTCAATAAGGCAAAAAGTCATATCAATGATCTAAAATGACAAGATTTGGTGCGTTTCAATAGAGATGGGGTGGCCTGTTAGATCTAGGATAACAATGCTGGATTCACTGGGACAGAGTAACTATGGGTGAGTTTCAGGGATTGTCAAGCAGGTTACTCTATGGACCATCTCAAGTTAGTGGAGAACTCCAACTCCATTAATCAATCCATTCTTGAAGATGAGAGAGCGACAAAGTAAAACAGACCTGTAGAATTTCAAAAATGTTAGTTATTTTATGTTCTAAAAGCAGGGTTAAGAGTCTCTCCGTGTTATTGAGCAAACCAACTCACTAAAGGGGACAGCATTGAATAGACTAAACTGTTACTATAGCAACAGGTAACAACAGTATCCTCATATCATCTCAAATGTCAAATGAATAGGCATTGAGAGATAACAGTGTGTTTGTACACTGGTGTTGAAATGGTTTTTGGTTTATGTGGAGTTAACTTTGAGATTTATTATTTTAAATCTAAAAAGTTGTGTGGTATTGTTTAAGGGTATTTGTACTGTAAACATTATTGATTATTTGTAAAATTAATCATTGCATTTATATTAACTATAAGGCTGTTTTTAAGGCTTTATTTTTTACTGTGATGGATTTACTATGTAATGGATTTACTATGTAATTGATGAGTTGTACAGATATTATTGTTTTTGAATAAAAAATTGAGAGATAACAGTGGAGAATCCTAACGCAGCTGTGCACCTGTGTGGAGGAGGAGGGTTATTGGTCAATCTCAAAAAGGTTGCACTTAGAACACCTTTAAAGTAACATACTCAACCTACTTGCATTTTCTACCGGAATTCTTTATCATGCAGCATGCACAGCCAACAAAATAATGACAGCAGAATGGCTCAGTGTTTGTGATCAGAAATTACTGATTTCAAAAGAACCTTTAAAAGACCTTTAATCGAATCATGTTCAAGTTCAACCAAAAAGGTTAATTCCTGATTTTTTTGTGATGAATCTGGCGAAACAGAAATGGTAGCTTCCTCGTTTCAGTTTACTGGAAGAACACTGCTTCAGTCATTGAAGAACCAATAAAATACGATTAGTCATTCAATTGCTCATTTTAAAGCCACAATGGCTTCTCACAAGCTCCTTCAACAATCCCTGGTTGTTTTTACCAGTAGCTGCACCTTGTTGACACATCAGTGTCGTAAACACAATCAGGCTGAAGCACAGATGTGGTGTCATTCCACTGAGAGTTTACAAATGCAGTTTACCTAATTAAAAAAACCAATCATCAAATTCAAAAACGTTGCTCCCAGCAATTTTCTCAGCTTAATCATTTCTCCTAAAGGTCTCCTCCCTCTTTATGGGTTCAGTTCCAAATGTGACGGAGCCCTCCCATACTTTGCCCAAACAGCAATTCTCCACTTGTGAGCCTTAGGGTTGCCAACTCTCCCAGATTGTCCACGAGTCGCAAGGAATACAAGATTAATCACTCAGGCACTGTTAGAGCAATCCGGGGAAAAATAGGGAAAGAGAGTTTCCGGTTCACGCCTGTGAAGTCTCTAGTGGTTGCAATGGTGATAACTGACCCTCCTGTATCCTGGGAGTTGTAGTCCTTTTGACATCATCTCTTTTGACATTTAATCACTCCTGCCCTCCACCCTATCATAGACCTTTCCTTCTGTTCGTTCCTTCCCCCCCACCATTTTCCCCTTGCTCTGCACTTGCTTATGAACTGTTACATCTCTAACTTCTTCCAGTTCTGATGAAAGGCCATCGACCTGTAACCTGTCTGACGAAGGGTCATCGACCTGAAACGTTGACTCTGTTTCTCGCTCCACAGATGCTGCCTGACCTGCCAAGTATTTCCAGCATTTTCTGTTTTATTTCAGATTTCCAGCATCCGCAGTATTTTGCTTTCTGGAGTCGCAGAACTACAACGCCCACCCACCCTGCTCCACGAACATGGCGGCTTGAGAGAAGCTAAAGGCCGAAAGCGACAATCTGTGGAGGGTCATTCAGGAGCTGATCGTCACCTGATGATGGTCTACAGAACAAGGAGGTGGAGCACAGCAAATGAAGTCTTTCCCGCTGGAAGAGGTTTACTAAAAACAAAAATGGAGCCAGGTAGTTTAGCAGCACTGTATTAGAAATACACCGGAAATTACAGTTACTTTTGAAATGATTTTAACTCATTTTTTAAAAATGTACTTTTTCCCCAAACCCCTCAGCCTGGCTGTCTCTCCCCAACTTCGAAACCTGTCTCTTCAACCATGATTGAGAGGTCGCACAACACCAGGTTATAGTCCAACAGTTTTATTTGAAATCACAAGCTTTCGGAGCTATCAATTGCCCCTTCCTCTTCAACCATGCCCAGGGTCAATCTTCCTAGCTCTTCTACTACTGCTGATTTGCTTTATTATTAATGCACTGTGTAAAAATTCCAGGGGCCTATTTCTTCATGCATTTTAGTACAGGTTTGTGTTTTAATGGACCGGAGGGGAAGGTGTGCGGGGTGTGTCGGGGCCCCAAACGTTCTTGGTGCCCAGGGCCTCGAGAATTCCAATGCGGCTCGGAGTTTTTTAGGTCTCAGTCTCGGCTGAGGTAAGTGCAATAACTTTTGCAAACAGCAGGCAAATGTCACGTGAGGAAATCTCCAGGAATACGTCGAACCAGAGATCACAACCACGGTGAGCCTGCACATTGATTGAATTTGGAGGGGGGGAGGGGACGATCGATATTACAGCGAAACTCAACCTTATCCATACACACACACACGCACATAAGAAATAGGAGCTGGAGTAGGCCATACGGCCCCTTGAGCCTGCTCCGCCATTCAATAAGATCATGGCTGATCTTCTACCTCAACTCCACCTTCCCGCGCTATCCCCATATCCCTTAATTCCCTTAGTATCCAAAGATCTATCGATCTCTGTCTTGAACACACACAGGTACTTTGAGCAGGGATTAGTGAACAGTGATCAGGAACATGAACCATAGCTGATTTTTCTATTTTCCCTCTCCCAAACCAATTTAGTTAATAAATGCATACGATCTATGCCAAATTAGCCAATCTGCACAAGAATGGGATGTTGTATTTAGGGTCAGCAATCCCAGGCTAATATGGTTATTAGTTCAGAGGCAGTGACTTTCCTGTACAAGGTTTAATGCCTCTATTGCTCCTCATTTTTATGTTTAAAAAAAACTTGGATTCTAATTTCAAACCAAGGAGTGAAACTGCCTTTATATGTTGCTAACTGTAGCAGTTGTTCTCTTCAATCCTCTCTTCCAAACTCTTGTGTACAGATGACTCATACACTCCCCACCCAATGATAAGAGCAAGACAAAAACCAAAAGCAGCACTTCCATTGTAAGCAAGCAGCTTGAAACACAGCAAGGGAGCTTATCTGGGGCACTTGCTGCACACGGCAACATTTGCTCAAATCCTCAGGAGAAAACTCTCTTTATAATTCTAAGTGTTACCTTTCAATGCTGATTTTGTTTTGTTCCAGGTCTATTAAAGCTACGGAGCTCTAAAGATTTAAAGAGATTGAAATGGGCTTAATACACACATCTTCCCCTAAAGCTAGACTGTCATTTTTTAAATCCAGATATTGAGACATCAATTTAAAATTCCACGCGTTAGTCGCTCTCATTTGTAACCAAGATCCTGTGTCAGAGAAACACAATGGCCTATCGACCAAAATGCTGACTTACATCTTCAGCCACGCGGTTCCAGGCAAAATTATAACGAAACATTTTCAAGCAGTTTCTCACACAAATTTTCAAATATCTCCACATCCTCAAATATGATTGTACTTTTTGGAAGGAGTGAGGGTACTTCCAAGAGTATATTCATCACAAATGTAAAATTGCAGTTTTAAGTGTAACTGAGTATTCATACATGGTTCATTCAAAAAAAAACTTCTTGAAAAGTTTTATTTATGCACCACAGGCCTTCATTTCAAGGTTCTCTGATACCGAGGTTAGTCAGAGTCTGGAACTGTTATACCAGACTCTCTTATTTGAAGTTCTGACTTTGCAAAAACAAAATTCATAAGTTCTAGACAGTTATACTGGATCTGTAAATAATTTTTATTTTCTTTCTGTACACACATCATCTAGTCCCAGAAGGTAACATAATAATGATCATAAACTCCATTGCACAACAACCACTGTGCACACATAAGCCTTCTCCCAGGAGAGAGGAGACCAACATAGGATAGGGAATTAAATCAACGACAAGTACTCTGTCTGAAATCAAGTAACTGATCCCAAGCAAAGAGACAACAAAGCCCCCTCCCCAACCCAACCAAGCCCCAGGGACCAAGACCAAACAAATTGGCTCAATCCTTAAGTACACACTGGTGCCAGCAGTGTCAGTTGGCTCAGCTGATGGCACAACACTTCACTCGAGAGTGAGGAGATTATGGGTTCAAGCCCCAGTCATTATTGGAAGTGCTGCCTTTCAGATAAAACATTAAACTGAGGTCTTGTCTACCTTTTCATGTGGGTGTGAAAAGATTTAATGACACTATTTGCAGATCGACATACAATAGGTTTCACAAATTAAGTAGCTGCATGTAAACTTATAAAAATCATTTAAAATATAGGTGTGAGTTCTTATGAAGGCTTCCATCTGAAAAATTAAACTATCTTTACATTTCAGATACAGATTAACCTACTGAGCTATATAACTGCAGAGTTATGGGAGGATAATCCAAAGCAGCTTACTGTTATACTCCAGTCTGGTGGCAGGCACCAGCAAACTGTACAAAAATAAGTCCATGATTGTACTGGACCTTGAGAGATAAATTTGAAGCCATTCCAAATCCCAAGGAGCAGTATTATAAAAATAATCAGGTACAGCAACAGTAGATTTTACCAATGTGAGAACTGTGGCTCTACTTCCCTTAGTACACTTCTGAATAAAATCCAGGGAAAATGGCATTTTCTTTTGGGGGGGGGGGGGAAAGAGTGGGAAACAGGGCATTGTAACCTGTGCATTAACGCTTCTAATCTTCCACACGGACATGTCCATGATCTTAGTTATTCCTTTGAACGAGATAAGAAAGAGGCCAGTCATCTCCCCACAGGGAAAAAGCAAGAGGAATGCTTCAAACAGTCTAAACAATTACTTCCTATTCCACACTTTCATTTTCCAAATAATTCTGGTCCCTTATATTACTGAGGGAGAAATATTTTACATTGAAATTTTGCATTTTAATCACATTTGTTATCTTGGTGGGTAAAGGTTACTGAACAAGTAATCCAGAGAGTTCAAATCCCACCATGGCATTTTGAGAATTTGACTTCAGTAAAACAAAAACTGGAAATAAAAAGCTGATATCAGTAAAAGTGACCAAGCTAAATTCAGAGATGCACAAACTCAGCATTCATTTCGACCCAAAGCTAAGCTTTTTAAACCATATCCAGTCGAATGCCACTTCCAAAAACAGTATTGCTTATGCATCTACCACTTCCCACTGTTGCTGAAACCCTAATAAACTTTATCATCACTCTAGCTAGCCTCTCTACCTTCACCCTTCACAAACTCCGGCTATTTGAGAACTCCAAGGCCCCCTGTCCTCTCCCATACAAAGTCCTGCATGTAAGCCCCAATCCCCTTGCCAAACTCCACTGGCTCTCTGTGCCCAGTGAATTGACTTCAGGATCCAAGTACTCACTTCTGAATTCCTCCAAGATCTTGCTCTACACTTTCCTCCAACCATACTTCCTTGCCCATACTCTTCATTCCGTTGACATCCTATTTACAGCTTGATCCGTGCTGCCGTCAGAGACTATCCTTCAGTTACCACAGTACTGTCCTCGGGAAATCTCTCCCAAAACCAGTTCTTCTTGCTGCCCCTCCATATCTTCAGAAGCCTCCTACAATCCCTTCTCTTTGGCCATGCCTTCCATCTCTCCCTTCCCTCAACTAAGTATTACTCATTTTCTGCTCAGGGTCCAGATTTCCACCTTGTTAAGTACTCAAAAGGCATTTTCTTTAACACAAGAAGCACCTACACAAGTGCAACTTGTTGTTGTAGAAGAAAAAAAAAGGCATTTCTCAGATTAAGCACTGGAGAATTTTAATCCCAAACTACACATGCCAGGATATTAAATCCCTGAGTGAAATACCTGGCGGTTTTATCACTGACAACAGGTATATTCCACAAATTAAAAATGTGCCAGGAAGAATCTTTGAAAAAAAGCAAATTCCAAAAATATAAAACTGACAGCTACTGCAAGGATTTCCCTGACAATCCCAGGAAATGAGAGTTTATGCTCAGCTATTGTTTAATAGGAACGCCTTGGTCAAAATTTGATTTGTTATACTATTGAATTTTGCCAAGACCAACATATCAGCTTTGCCTCCAGCCAGGCATAAGAAGTGGTACTGCAGTACACTTATTCAGAGTCACTGACACTATTTTAAAGAAAACCCAATATTAGAACATTCAATATAACAATTTATTTTTAATCAAAATTCATAATTTTGAAAAAAAGCTGGACACAATGTTGTTTGATATTACTATTCAGCTTCCTTCTAGTTTTCTGGGGCTTAATTTTAATTAAAAAATAATTTGTTTTCAACTGAAACAGTATCAGTAGTGTCATAAATAGAGGACTAGAATTACACAACACTGAATTATTGGATACTATATTTATCCATTGAGCAGACTCAATCGAATAGCACACAGGCCTGCTCAATTGATAATCATCCAACACTCCCAGTGACTTTTGTTTATATCTATTAATTCTCATTTTAAGAAACACCCTTCCATCTTAAATTAAAGATTTTTAACAGAATCTTGCAGGTTAATTTGTTCCTCCTGCACAATTCATTTTCTTGATGATTCATGCTGGGGAATGTAGTTTTGCCCCATAAGCAGATGCCACTTTCCTTATGATCAGTTTACCTTACTTCCCAATATCCAGTAATATGATAGTGTAACTTAAAAAAGAAAAGAAAGATTTGCATTTATATAGCGCCTTTCACAACCACCAGACGTCCCAAAGCACTTTATTGTCAATGAAGTGCTTTTTGAAGTATAGTCACTGTTTTAAATTAGGAAACACGGCAGCCAATTTGTGCACAGCAAGCTCCCAAAAACAGCAATGTGACAATGACCAGATGATGTTGGTTGAGGGATAAATATTGGCCAGGACACCGGGGATAACACCACTGCTCTTCTTCGAAATAATGCCATGGGATCTTTTACGTCCACCTGAGAGAGCAGACGTGGTTTAACGTCTCATCCGAAAGACGGCACCTCCGATTGTGCAGCACTTCCTCAGCACTGCACTGGAGTGTCAGCCTAGATTTTTGTGCTCAAGTCCCTGGAGTGGGACTGGAACCCACAACCTTCTGACTCAGAGGCTTAAGGACTATAACAATGAAAACACTGGTTTCACTGTCTGCAGTATCTACCCGACTATCATGTTGCCCACCTCAGGTGCAAAGTCGGGCCAATAGGTGTGAGATTTTTACTCACAAGTAATATTACCCAAAAGAAGTGTGACTAAAATAAGTCAACTTTAATGTGCAATAAACAGAATGCTTCCCTTGACATAAAGTGTGAATCTATTGCAAGCCAATGTAGGTCAGCCTCGACAGATTTACTTCCACTGCCCCAGACTGTACCCTCGATACACATTACAGTTTGCTTCTCTCGGTTAAAGTGTCACTAGTTCTACCCCTTCTGTGAACTTCTCATTCTGAGTTAATTGAGGCGTGGAAACAAACATTTGAGAGTCATCACACCAAACATTGATGATTAACACAAAACGCGGTTCCTTTAAAGCACAAAGAGAACCTTCTATTTCGGGATGACAGACGGAGTACATGCCCCGAAACTGAAAATGATCATTTGCACAGTTTGCTAAAGTTCCACTTTGAGATAAGTACATACTGGTCGAGTAAACTACTTCCGATTCTGGGTTTCCCAGTCACAACGGCATCTAATGCCAGATGGACAGTAACAGAGAACATGCCCCCGGCTCCAGGTACAATCAGCCAAGTGGCTGAATTACACTGGGGACCATCCCTGGTTCAGTATGAACGCGCTCTGTTCAATCACGATTTGAAAATGTTGCCAGTGATGAACCCCCCGCGATGAAGGCAGCCCCCAGTCTCGGCGAGTCATATGATACAGGCTGGCGTGCAGCGGAGTCCTGGCTCCAAGGGCAATGACACAAACACATCGTTACAAGAGCAGCCCGCCCAACATCAGCAAGAATCCAACAAACTCGCTGTTTAAGGCAACATGTTCACGCTCAATCCTAACGGGTTTGGCCTCAGCGCTAACTGGGAGGAATCAGCTACACTCGCTCAATTGCATTTCAATAAGTGTCACTGAACCTGAAAGAACGAAACTACCTGGCAACGTCATGCTTCGAGTTTGCTGTTTGCATGTGATGGTCAGAGAGAGCGTCCCTCCGCGGCTTGAAGATTTCAGCAACCCCGGCTCCGCTCTTCCTGCACCTTGACCGCTCGGCTCTATGTGGCCATGCACCAAACTTCCGACAAGAAGTCAAACTTTACGTTCGCCTTCGACTCGAAGCGACCGCCGTGCTGGAAGCAGCTTTCCTGCTTCCAAACCTGCAGGATGCCCCGCGCCTCCCGATTGGTTTGACGCCTTGTCCATTTCTCGGAGCCAAGCTCCAGCTCCGCCCACTGGCTGTGGAAGTGGCCCAGCGCAGCGAGCGTAGCCTCTCCGGGAAAGCTCCAACGAAAACTTGATTCACATTCGTAAAGTGCCTCCACTGGAAGTCTGACAAATGATCCCACGAAGATCCTAAAAGGTTACAACGGCGTAAATAACATCTCTTTAACTCTGTCCGGTCAGCGCTCACTCATTTCCAAATTCATAAAGGTCATCGACCTGAAACGTTAACTCTCTTTCTCTCTCCACGGATGCTGCCTGGCCTGCTGAGTTTTTCCAGCGTTTTCTGTTGTTATTTCATAAAATGATGACCCGGTTCAGGGCTGGTTCTTGTGTATGGGGGATGTTTTGTTGATACATCAGTACAGGTTCCTCCAGATAAACCCACAATGATGCACTGATAAGCAGTGCAAACTCTCCCAGACAGTTCTAAGTGATTTACAGCTACAAAAGTCTTTCAAAAACATTTAAAACAGGGAAGAGCAGTGAGATTATCAACTCATAAGGCGATGGCCCAGCCTTTCTTTTCTAAAGCAGATTCCTCTGCTGACCCAGCCAGTGTGTGGTCAGCTTCACTGCAATAGTTTGTCACACCCTGAATTTTCTATTTTCTCTTACATTTTGGGAAAACGATGGAATCAGCGGCAGAATCACATGCCTGTGTGCATAAAACTGTTCCAATGTTCTGGACTGGATTCCGAGGATCTACAACTTTTTATATTTATATACGCCTTTAATGTAGTAAAGGTCCCAGAGTGCTTCATAGAGGCGATATGGAAGCCCAGCAATGGAGGGAGAGTTAGAAGAGACAAGAGAGAAGTAGCAAGGAGGAGGGGAGGGGAGGGGAGGGGAGGGGGGGTTTAGGTAGGGAGTTCCAGAGAACGGTGAAATGGCGGAATGCTCTGCCATAGATGGTGAAGTGGAAGAAGGTGCGAAGCAGAGACAGCCAGCATTAGAGGACCAACAGTCATGGATCTGGAGGAGGCAGGATGGCAAAGGTGGGACGAGGCCATGGAGGGATTTGTAAAGAAGAATGACAATTTGAATTCATAACCTGGACTAATGATCTGGAGACGTGAGTTCAAATCCCACCACGGCAGCTGAGGAATTTAAATTCAGTTAATTAAATAAATCTGGAATAAAAAAAGCTAGTATCAGTAATGGTGACCATGAAACTATCGGATTGTCGTAAAAACCCATCCAGTTCACTAATGTCCTTTAGGGAAGGAAATCTGCCATCCTTACCTGGTCTGGCCTATATGTGATTGCAGACCCACAGCAATGTGGTTGACTCTTAACGGCCCTCTGAAATGGCCTAGCAAGTCACTCAGTTTTAACAAACCACTACGTTAAACAATCACCACACGGACTGCAGCAGTTCAAGGACAATTAGGGATGGGCAATAAATGCTGGCTGTGCCAGCAACGCCCACATCCCAGGAACGAATAAATTCAAAAAAAATTGTGGACCAGGGAGCAAATAGAGGTTGGTAAGGACAGGGTTGGAACTCGAGGCCAACAAAGAGGGCATTAGAGAAGTAGAATCTGGAGGTAATAAAATCAGGGATAAGGGTTTCACTGGCACTGGAGGTATGGCAAGGGTGGAAAGGGTGATTTTACAGAGGTGGAAATAAGCATTTTTGGTAATGAATAGGACACGGGGCTTACAGCTCAGTATAGGGTCAAAAAAGACCATCTGGCTCAGCCAGAGTGATCAGCCAAGGAGGGATTGTGTCAGGAACAGGGGTGAGGAGTTATTGCCAGGAGCTAAATAAGATGGCTTCAGTCTCCTGATTTCAATTGGAAGTAGTTCTAGCTCATTCGTGACTGGATGTTGAACAAGTGGTCTGACAACACAGAGTTGTAGTGGATCAAAGATGGTGGAGAGATAGAGCTGGGTATTATCAACATATGTATGGAAACAGACCCCATGTCTATGGATAATGTCAGTGAGCGACAATATGTCAACGAGGAAAAGGAGGCAAAGGAAGGAGCCTGGGCTACTCCAGAGCTGACTATGTGTAGGTTGTATTATTACACAATGGTGCTGTATTTTCAGTGGGAAAATTATACACGGAGCTGAAAATGAACAAAATTGCCTTTAATGTAATTAAACTTTTTTTTCCAAATAGAGCCTCATCATCACAGGAAAAGGAGGGACAACCCCAACTAAAATATTCCTACTATGGGGGATGAAAGCCATGACACAGTCACACAGCAAATTAGGAAACACGGTGAATAGGAATTGTGTAGAGGAAAGGCGACAAAACAAGAGACGTCCAACCCATAGATCTGTCTGGGAGAGTCTGTGCTGTGTCATCAGATCTAAGCTGTACAGCTTTGTTCTCCATGTTCAACATGAAGGTGGTTTCTATTCCAGATTATAAACATTATCTAGCGATCAAGGTTCACAATGGTAGTATTTGTTATCATGACAAGGAGCATTTGAAGTACATAAAGTAGACTGGATAAAATATTCATTTCCATAAAAGAGATAGTGGGAGATGAACCCAACAATCCATATTCTTGTGGACTGTCTTAAATTGACATAGCAATGGAGCAGTCTGTATTCCCAGTACCGAAACATGGTGAAGCAGTCCGTGCCCGCATGCAGCAAGACCTGGACAACATCCAGGCTTCGGCTGATAAGTGACAAGTAACATTCGTGCCACACAAGTCCAATGCAATGACCATCTCCAACAAAAAAAGAGTCTAACCACATCCCCTTGACATTCAATGTCACTACCATAGTCGAATCCCCCACCATCAACATCCTGGGGGATCACCATTGACCAGAAACTGAACTGAACCAGACACATAAATACTGTGGCAACAAGAGCAGGTCAGAAGCTGGGTATTGTGCGGCGAGTGACGAACCTCCTGACTCCCCAAAGCCTTTCCAGCATCAACAAGGCACAAGACAGGAGTGTGATGGAATACTCTCCACTTGCCTGGATGAGTGCAGCTCCAACAACACTCAAGAAGCTTGACACCATCCAGGACAAAGCAGCCTGCTTGATTGGCACCCCATCCATTACCTTAAACATTCACTCCCTCCACCACCGGTTCAACATGGCTGCAGTGTGTACCATCTACAAGATGCACCGCAGCAACTCGCCAAGGCTTAGAGTCATAGAGTCATACAGCACAGAAAGATGCCCTTCGGCCCATCGTGTCCGCGCCGGCCATCAAGCCCTGTCTATTCTAATCCCATTTTCCAGCACTTGGTCCATAGCTTTGTATGCTATGGCGTTTCAAGTGCTCATCTAAATGCTTCTTGAATGTTGTGAGGGTTCCTGCCTCTACCACCCTTTCAGGCAGTGAGTTCCAGATTCCAACCACCCTCTGGGTGAAAAAGTTTTTCCTCAAATCCCCTCTAAATCTCCTGCCCCTTACCTTGAAACTATGCCCCCTGGTTATTGACCCCTCCACTAAGGGGAAAAGTTCCTTTCTATCTACCCTATCGATGCCCCTCATAATTTTGTATACCTCAATCAGGTCCCCCCTCAGCCTTCTCTGCTCGAAGGAAAACAACCCCAGCCTGTCCAGTCTCTCTTCATAGCTGAAGCGCTGCAGCCCAGGTAACATCCTGGTGAATCTCCTCTGCACCCTCTCCAATGCAATCACATCCTTCCTATAGTGTGGCGACCAGAACTGCACACAGTATTCCAGCTGTGGCCTAACTAGTGTTTTGTAAAGCTCCATCATAACCTCCCTGTTCTTATATTCTATGCCTCGGCTAATGAAAGCAAGTATCCCATATGCCTTTTTAACCACCTTATCTACCTGTCCTGCTGCCTTCAGGGATCTATGTACATGCACACCAACAGCACCTCGCAAACCCACGACCTCTACCACGTAGAAGGACAAGGGCAGCAGGCGCATGGGAACACCACCACCTCCAAGTTCCCCTCCAAGTCACACACCATCCTGACTTGGAAGTATATCGCCGTTCCTTCATCGTCGCTGGGTCAAAATCCTGGAACTCCCTCCCCAACAGCACTGTGGGAGTACCTTCACCACACGGACTGCAGCGGTTCAAGAAGGCGGCTCACCACCACCTTCTCAAGGGCAATTAGGGATGGGCAATAAATGCTGGCCTTGCCAGCGATGCCCACATCCTGTGAATGAATAAATAAATACATTTTTAAAACCCTGAACTGGTCCAACTAAAAGAAAAGGAATCACAAATTCCAGGAGGTAAAGGTCATTATTAAACCGTAGCCTCTGATAACATTGATCTTCTCACCCAACAGATGGCCAGAATACTGCACACAGTCCAAAACACAGGATGGAAAGCTGTAGGTGAGAAACAAATAACATATTGTTAGCATAGAGCAAGACTTAATGGTCTTGGTTCACCATACAGATCCTCAGTATCTCAGATTGAATGCATACAGCTAGTGATTCAACTGCTAACATGAAAAGCATTGCTGAATATGGTCACATACCTTAAAACAGCTCAACAGCTGGAGAACTAACTCTATTGGTAACAGCTATTGACCAGGAATGAGTGTTTTAAGCAAGAAGACCCACCAAATCTCAGAAAAGACTACTCAACTCTTTTAAAAGCCTTCTCAGTATCTAGGGAGAACTACAAGCGAGATCATTTAACAGACTGGCTGCACAAATTACATTGAGAAAATCCCATTATTACATGACTGCCTTGCCTGATGAAAGTGGAATTTAATTTAAAAAAACATTACATTTCAAATTACACTGTTTGTGCAGAGATTGTTTCAGGAAAGGCAAATGCTAACAATAAATAATAGAGTGGGAATGGGATGTTACATGGGTTTTATTTAAATTGCAATTTCAAGAAAAACTTATTTAGAAGTCTTTATTATCAAAAAAAATTGACATATGAATTAAGTATCAGAAAACGTTCCTTTTGGACTTCTTCTTTCGTATGGTAGTAGCAAAGCAAATCAGATGTCAATATCTAAGTTGGATATCCAGGCCAAAGCTTCCAGTGTAACAGCGTGGATTTCTTGTAGGCTGCCTGCGAATTTCCTCTGAGGGCAGTGCTCAACGATGTGCTCCAGGGTCTGATTAGGAGCTCCACAGTCGCATGATGGGGATGCTTTAATCTTCCATCTATGGAGAAGGTGGCAGCATCTACCATGACCAGTTCTGAGGTGGTTGATGGTTGTCCACTGTTTGTGAGGAAGGTTTGATCCTTCAGGTTGTACTGTGGGGTCCTCTATAAGGAATCCATTCCATATGTCACAGTTCTTTTGGACTTATTTTCCCATGCCAAAAATATGTAACATGTATAAGAATTCATGGAGAAAGTTTTGTGTGTTAATATTTTAACCTCTGAGTTAAGGGGCTGTGGGCTCCAGGAATTGAACATATAATCGCAGCTGTCACTCCAGTGCAGTACTATGGGACAACAACTTGCATTTATATAACCCCTTTAACGTAGAAAAAAAGTCCCAAGGCTGTTCACAGGAATTTAATCCGACAAAAATTGACAACAAACCAGGAGGTGCATGGGAACACCACCACCTCCAGTCCCACGCTCCTGATCTTCGGTCACCTGGTGCGGAGGGGAGCGGACAGGTCGGAGGACCTCCTCGTAGGACTGATCCTGGGCCTGGCCAAAGTAGCCATTAACAGGTCCAGGCAGCGGGCGGTCGAGGGGGTCGTTCGGCCCGATTGCCTGCCTCTCTTCCGCGGCTATGTTCGCGCCCGGGTGGCCCTGGAGATGGAGCACGCGGTGTCCACCGGCACACTTGAGGCCTTCCGAGACCGGTGGGCGCCGCGGGGACTGGAGTGCATCGTCTCCCCGGACAATGTAATTATAATTTAATTTGATAAGTTTTATTTAAAGTTCTGTTAATTTTCAGTTAATTTGGTTCAATAAAAGAGGACCACCACCTCCAAGTTCCCTTCCAAGTCACACACCATCCTGACTTGGAAATATATCGCCATTCCATCATTGTCGCTGGCTCAAAATCCTGGAACTCCCAAAGAAGATTTTAGGTGGGGTGACTAAAAGCTCGGTGAATGAAATAGATTTTAAGGAGGGTCTAAAAGGAGAGAGAGGCAGAGAGGTTTGGGACGGGAATTCCAAGCTTAGGGCCTAAATGGCTGATGACATGGCTGCCAATGGTGGGGCGAAGGGAGTGAGGGATGTGTAAGAAGCCAGAGTTGGAGGAACACAGAGTTCTTGGAGGGTTGTACAGCTGGCAGAGGTTACAGAGATGGGGAGTGGCAAAGCCATGGAATGTTTTAACATAATGAGAATTTTAAATTTGAGGAGTTGGCGGATCAGGAATCCAAACGTAAGTCAGCAGCAGAAGATGGCTGAGCAGAATTTGGTGCGGATTAGGATACGAGCAGAGATAACCAGTTAAAGCCAGTTAACTAGCAGCCCATTAATAATGTTTTTATCTATTGACAGGCTCGATGGTGCAGATTAATAATGTGACAACTGAGGCAATTGTCTTTCCATAATGGGGAACTACTATTAAAATAATCATCACAGTCAAACTGCACTGATCGCTATAGAAACATTGCATCAGGCTAATTGAAGTTTTGGAAAAGAGTGTTTTTTATCGTTCTTAGTGACTGTTCACTACAAAAGGTGATCAGTTTAGTAGGATTCCACTACATTCCTCAGAAAACCCAGAGAAAAAAAACCTACGCCAAACACCAAAAGGGCTGAAATAAACTTTTAGGCGGTCTCAGCACCTTGGTTACTCACTGATTTTCTCACTTCTCCTCCCCCCCCCCCCCCCCCCCGGAGTCATTGTGCACCTTCTCCCTTTGAAAATAAGTGGAGGAAACATCAAATCCATAGCTATTACACCCACCTAATAAATGAACTTGTTAGAACATAATCCATTTTATGTGTGCATGCATTAGGCAGTGCTGAATCACTATGTGTCACTGTATTATCATTTCACAAAATACTTATGGATGAGGAAGGCCATTCAGCCCATCTTAATTCAGCCATCCAGAACAAGCCTACTCTTCCCCCATTGGTGTATCTAACTGTTTCTTAAACGATCCCAGGGTTTTTATCTCCACCACTGTGCTTGGAGGTCCATTCCAAGGGTCATCTCTGTGTGAAGAAGAACCTCCTGATATCAGTCCTAAAATTATCTTTTACTTGTTTGAACCTGTATCTCCTTGTCCTACTCCCACTGTTTAATTTAATGTAGTATTCAGGATTAATCTTTCACATACCAGTTACTATTTTATACACCTCTCTACGATTACCTCTCAGATGCCTCCTTTCCAGGCTGAAAAGTTCACATCTCTTCAGCCTTTCCTTGTAATGATGTCTCCTTTTATCTCACCCAACAGAACTGGACACGATACTCGAAGGGTGGTTTGACCAGAGCACTGTGCCATTTGATCAGAGCACTTTGACCAGAGCACTGTGCCATTTGACCAGAGCACTGTGCCGTTTGACCAGAGCACTGTGCCGTTTGACCAGAGCACTTTGACCAGAGCACTGTGCCATTTGACCAGAGCACTGTGCCGTTTGACCAGAGCACTGTACCGTTTGACCAGAGCACTGTACCGTTTGACCAGAGCACTGTACCGTTTGACCAGAGCACTGTGCCATTTGATCAGAGCACTGTGCCATTTGATCAGAGCACTGTGCCATTTGATCAGAGCACTGTGCCATTTGATCAGAGCACTTTGACCAGAGCACTGTGCCGTTTGACCAGAGCACTGTGCCGTTTGACCAGAGCACTTTGACCAGAGCACTGTGCCATTTGACCAGAGCACTGTGCCGTTTGACCAGAGCACTGTACCGTTTGACCAGAGCACTTTGACCAGAGCACTGTGCCGTTTGACCAGAGCACTGTGCCGTTTGACCAGAGCACTGTACCGTTTGACCAGAGCACTGTACCGTTTGATCACAACTTCCTCTGACTTGTATTCAACTGTTTTTTTCCTTTGTGGATCAACATTCTATTGGCTTTTCTGATAGTTGAACATGTTGAGCTTTGAGTCCAGTAAGACTCCTAGGTCTCTTTCAACTTAATTCTTCGCCATTTCAACATCATTTGTGGAGTATACATGTTGCCCATTTTCCCTTCCTATGTGCTATACTTGCCATTTGCCTGCATTAAGTTTCATCTACCATTGTTCGGCCCACTCACATTTTGCTTAGCTCATTCTGAAGTTTGGCATCATCTGCAAATGTAACCAATTTGCATCGAGTTTCAGAATCCAATTAATTGATGTAAATTAGAAACAGTATCTGATCCCAACACTAGCTCAGGGGTACCCCACACGGTACTTCCCCCACCCTGACGTTGCTCCTCTAACCAGTACACAGGCCCAAAAATTAGTCCCGCGACGCGAGAGTACGCACTGCGTACTCTCGCGTATTCTGTCTCCAATTGCCGGTTTTCTGCATGCACTGCGCATGCGCTGAAAACCGGCACTTGGTTTTTGGAAAAGGGGGCGGTTCCTCGGTGCACCGCGTACGCGCTACAGGCTGCGCGCACGCTGTGCACTTAGTGCTTTGGACGCGCAGGTAAGGACGGAAGATTTTAGAAATGAAAAAAGGAGGAGTAAGACCCACTTTTAACAAGGTAAGTAGTCAATTAAGTATTATTTTGAATTTTTTTTAACAGGTATATCTTTTTTAGAGACTTTAAAGACAGGTAAGTTTATTTTTATAACTTTTTAAAAGATTTTAAATTTTTTCAAAAATTTAATTTTTTATTTAAAATGGTTAATTTATTTAACTATACTTATTTTATTAATGTGATGGTTTTTTTTTAAAATTTAATTGAGGTTTAGCTGTTATTTTGGGGGTGTGTAAGATTCATAGCTTTCACAGCACTTATGTGAACCTTATGAATGGAAGATGGTGTGCTGCCATTGGCTCTAACTGAGTCACGTGATCCCACAGCTCGCACGAATTCACTACGCCGGTGGGATACGCAAGCACTGCCCACCTGATGTCTAGAACATCAAGTTCGTGCGAGCTGGATCTGAAAAAGCCAACGCGGAGTGAGAGATCGCGGGGAAGCCTTACCCCCGCGTCAACACTCAGTCTTTAATTTCTGGGCCATTGTTTTCTACACTTCATCTAGTTTCATATCCATACCCCTGTTTTGTGCTGAATCCCCATAGCTTTGAACTTAATTAGTTTAGACTATTGCTGTACATTATAGGAACTGCCGTCACAATTTTGCTGTTCCTAGTGCATTGGGCCTAGGACAAATGTCTCATTTGTCTCAGGTCTTACTTTGGACTGAATGTTGCATGGAAATAGGACAGTCACTGAACATCTCTCTCTGCTCATTGAGAGCATCTCCTGCCTGGTTAGGAATGCCACAGTGATTTATAACGAGCAATAAAAGAGTCATTGAGAACTGAAAGGGGCCACAATGGATCAGATGCTCAGGAAAGCAGAAAAGAACATTTTGAAGAATTGGAGCTGGAGACATAAACAGATTTATGTTACTTGGCTGCTGCGAGTTGTTTTGGTTTTCAATTTGGAGGTTAGCTGACCATTGGCTAAATGGAAGGGAAGTTTTCTGCCTTACTTAATTTGAATTTAGTATAAACAAACCATGGCTATAGTAACATCAATAAACAAGTAAACTGCACATAATTAAACCTAACTAAAAGAACTCTATATTACTTACTGTCCTTAAGCCTGGCATAAAAAATCACGTACAAAGAGACAAAATGTTCGCATGCTCACTTCAGAGGGACCAGTTTACAAATACCATTCAATATATCTGCGATTCTGGCCTCGAATTTTACTCCTGGGCGGGAACGCAAGAAAGCGAGCGGTGTGCCCATCCAGGAGTGGCCGCAGGCAGACCTGGCCGATCTTAATGGCCGGGCATCATTTGCATGCTGCTTGCCGACCAAAGCAATAGGGTAGTTGGCGGGAAGCAGCTGCTCGGCCATTAAAGTCATGCTGGCCAGAGGCAGCCGCCGGGGACCATCCCTCGCAGTAAGGTAAGTGGATAGGCAGGAATCTGGTCGTGGGGGGAGGCCCAAGGATAGCTTGTGGGGCACGGAGTAGCACTCCTGCTCCTCCCTGGCCACAAGGAAACTAAAAAATAAATAAATAATGTACCTTTCTGGGCATCTTCTGGCAGGTTTGGCCTCGCGAGGAAACTACCACTGCTCCTCGGTTCAGCCCTCAGGTTAAAGTCGCAGGTTGAACCCCGATGATGTCAACCAGCTTGGGGCGGGTGTCCTTGCCGTCTGCAGTTTATAATTGCAGTTAGTCAGATCTGGGTGGGAAAGTCCCTCGCTTTCAGGGTGGGACAACAGTTCTATCTTAGGTGTTTTCCCTAGTTCCTTTCAAAAGTAGAAGATGCATATTGTATGATTGTTACTTTTTGGAATTTTTAAGAATAACTAAAAGATATGCGCTGACAGCAATTATGCAGCACATGTCTAGTGCTCCATAGGAAAATATCAATTTTTTGTTGAGCAGAACAGCCTGGTAGGAATTCCAACCTTGACTGACATTTATCTGACTGGGCATGTTTGCCAATTTCAAATAGGTCACGTGAGTGGGGGCAGGAAGCAAAATATTGCCCAGGAAGCGACCTCTTTTCATTTACCCAAGCACACTCCCTGGAAGGTCAGTAAAGGTGTTGTAAAGATGTAGAAATCACAGGCTAATTTCTCCCCTTGCAGCCAAGGATAGCGTGATTCATGGATGAGGAATGGTTCTGTGTTTTTGTTGTTGTTGTATTTGGCTGCTTGCTAAGAAACAAAATCAGTGAGCCTCACAGCCACCTGTAGTCAGGAACTTCCTGATGGCAACCAGTCAAGTTCCAGCAGGAAGGAGGAATCAGTTATGTGGCTGAAAATAAAAAGCTTGAAATCTCTGTTAATTTTGTGAATACAACTTCGGTAATTCCTTTTCTCTGTTTCCCTTTGTGGATTCTCCCCACACGATGCACATTCTACAACAAGGAGAACGGGCTGGGGCGCTGCTCCGCCAATATCACAGTGCAAGTGTTTTCCACAAGGCGTAAAAGACCAACATGGCTTGACTTTATCTCAGATTTTCTCATCCCCTCAACTTGTACCTTCATTGTCCACTACATCCCTGCAATATCAAGATTAGCCAGATCTGAGTCTGTATCCTGTCATTCTGTTGTTGCTATCATACCAGGGAACCTTAAAAAAATAAATACATTTTAAATATTTTTACTCTTGCTATCCTCCCATCTTCACTCTGTCCTTGTTTAGTTGGCATAGATTGGATTATACATATCTGCACAATGATGTTCACAATTGGCTGACAGGCAGCATGTACGGCAGGCAAGATAAATGATTTGCCATCATAAGCAATTCCATCTAGTAGTCTGGTAAAGTACCAGTTAAACTCACATATTGAATATAATCATATTGATATGCCAGTTAAGGTTGGGATCTGAATGGCAATCAAACACTCCACATCCAGAGCTGAAATGTTCATTAATATCACGTGATTAATCCAATTCTTCAATGTAAACATTTTCCTTTTATTATAATAGTGAAACCTGCCTTTATTGAACATTTTTTAAGTGTCTGAATTCAAAAAGTCTGCCAATAAAGCTTCATCTCTGCTATGTTGAGTTGCTGTCGTTAGGTAGCTTCTCTACAGATGTGACCTTTTTATTAATCATGGTAGAATTACGGAATAAAAAGCATTGCAAGCTTCCAAGCAAATAATGGAGATGTACAACTACACTGATCACTGTAGGCAGCACACCACAATAGATTTGAAGTGGTGTAAATGCTCATGTGGTATGAACAGGTCCTCTGGACACTATGAACAGACAAATCGTCACAATCTAACCTGCAACCTCAACATCAGAAGATCTTTTCAACCCATGGC